>JAWWMS010000001.1:10126152-10160867 GCA_035048045.1 Chlorospingus semifuscus | reverse complement strand
CAATTAATGTGGCTGTGGGTGTGCTCTGGAGAACTGCTGAACCTTCACTACAGCTTCCTTTTTGCCTGCTGCTGACTATGGCAGTGTTTCAGTAATCAGGTACTCATTTTCATGCTAACTTTCTTCACTTTCAGCCCTGAGTCTCCCAGCCCCTCTGAAAAGGTATTTCATATTTTTTAAAATGCGTGTGTATATATCTGTACATATACCTATATAGCTTCACACACATACATACATATTTCAACACTCCCATTTAATATTTATTGATTCTAAATAATCTCTATGGTTAGGGGTGGGCATCCAGGTGTATCTTAGTTGAGTGCAAGGTCTCCAGAATAAAACTATTCTAAAACTTGAAAACAAACCAGACTTCTATATTACGACATGGTAGGACACACCAGTTATGTTGTCATGGTAAAGATTGTGTTTTTCATTGCATTAAAAGCAGTGATTCTGGTTCCTTATTTATGTATGAACAGCATGTTCTTCCGATAATGATGATATTTGATTTAAAAAAAAAAACTGGTAAGGATGCATTTGCTGCTGAATCTCTTAATTATATTGACCTAACATTTACTTTTAAATAAGCACTTTAAGAGATTTTTTTTTTCCATCTGTCAGACTTTTTTTTTTAAGTTGTTTTTGAAATGTTTTGCTAGTGAAGAGAGATGCAGTTCTTTAATGTCTCCTCACAATTAAAGCTAATGGAAATATCACATTTGTGCTTAATGTAAAGTAGTAGCTTTAAATAATTAACTCTCTTTGGATGTGTTGTAGATGATAGATATATGGGTCTCTTCTGCCTAAAAAGTTGTGTCAAAGTTTCTATAAAAGGAAAATAAAAAGAGACTTTTGAAAGATGTTCAAAGACTAGGGAACAGATTTCAGCAATTCTCCCTATAATAATCCAGGAGTCTCATTTTTCAAAGGAATCTTATTTTTTTAAAAAGGACTCTTGACAATACTAGTTAGTGGTGAAGTCTTAGATTTTCAAAAACTATCTTGTAGTTAATCCTCCAGTTCTTGTTGGCTTTTCTTTCTGGAGTGTCTCTCCTTCTGTTGGGTCTCTCTGCATCATTCTTATGCTATGCAAAGAACGGGAGAATGAGATCAAAGAATAACAGCCAAGAAACTAAATTGATTGTGTAACCTGCACTTTGAAAACTGGTTAACTGAAAGATTTCTTTTTTTTTAAAGTTTCATTTCATTAACTCTTCCACTGAGTATACTTTTATTTCCTTTACATTTCTAGCATTGTGAATACCTAGGGGTGAACCCAATAGAATTGTTACATCGTTTAATAGAATAGGATGTGACATGATGCAACTTGATATAGTGCCTGAAAATAGCAAAATACAATACACTGCAGAAGGCATTTGGAAATTCTGAGCACTGCAGGTAGAAAATAGCCAATTTGAAATCTGACATGTGCATATCTTCACTTTTACTCTCTAATTATGCCATAAACAAGCCTAATTCATGATAGCACTTTGAAGTAGTTGGCAATTATTCTTTTCAGACTAAAACATTACCTGAGGCAGCAAGACTTTCCCTTCTTCATACATCAACATGTTATTGTGTTAATGTGCTTATTATTGTACCATTTTGATTGAAAATGCTAATTATGATTGTTCTTGAACTTAATGTGATTTTTCTGGCTGACAGTGACCTTTTAATAAATGGGAACAACTTTTCACTACAAGAGCTGTTAGTGCTTAAAGGAACTGCTCTTCCTTT
Organism: Chlorospingus semifuscus; assembly: GCA_035048045.1. NCBI lineage: Eukaryota > Metazoa > Chordata > Aves > Passeriformes > Passerellidae > Chlorospingus > Chlorospingus semifuscus. The sequence goes on along the minus strand of JAWWMS010000001.1, from coordinate 10,159,130 downwards.
TCAACGAATCCTAACATTACTTCTCTGGAACAAAATCTTGCCTCATCATACTTTTAATGACACTATAGGAGGGTGTGGTTATCCCCAAATAATCACACTGGTAAGGATTTAAAGGCAGTGTGTTCAAAGAATAATCAAGGAAAAGAAAAAGTTCATAAGTAACAAGTCAAGGGACAAGGTTAGAACTCTTTATTTTTTAATCTGTTTAATGCAATGTAAAAAAACCTCTTGTAGTTTGATTTTAAAGTTATATGTCTGCAAGTTAGGATAATTTGTGAATAACTGCATCTTTTTATTCTGTTGCATAAAAATATTCTCTGTAAAAAAAAAAAAGGAGCAGTTGATAATCCAACCCACCTGGAAGCAAAACTGGAAGTCACGTCTGTGTAGAATCAGTGTAGACAAGTCAAATTTTTACAAAATAAAAATTCATCTGTGTGAACTGATTTTTTTTTTTTTTTTTTTTTTTTTGCTACTATTCATAAAGCTGAATTTGTGCCTAGCCCATTGTTGAGAAGTTGGCCATTGATGTTTGGATTAATTATTTTGCTATGGCAGATTAAATTGTGGCATTTGGCCTTTGTGAGGACAGGAAGGGTCCTCTGGAACTACGTTATGCTCTCTGAAATAAGAGATATACCACCCTAATTAAACACACAGGAAGTATCTTTCCAATCTCATTTAGCATTATTATTTCAGTGTCCCCCTTAACCCACAGCATAATTAATTAGCATTAGAGCCATATGCTCATGTTGTGTGCTCAGTCCTCTGAACAATGCCTGTGCTTCTGTAGGGCTTCCCAGTGTTCTGCCCTGTCCAGGTGTCTGGAGGGGGATGTGGAGGGGATGCTGTTGGGAGGAGTGCGTTTTTCTGCCTGGGGGAAATAGTACCAAGGAGAAATGCAGTTACAGCCCTTTGTGGGTAAAAATTTCAGCAGATTGTGCACCTCTGGTCCAATGTGGTGAGATACCACCTGGAGTGTTGTATCGAGCTTTGGAATCCTCAGCACAGGAAGGACATGTACTTTTTGGAGCCAGTCCAGAGAGACCATCAAGGTGATCGGAGGGAGGGAGCAGCTCTGCTGGGAGGAAAGGCTGAGAGAACTGGGATTGTTCAGCCTGCAACAGAGAAGGCTTTAGAGTGAGCTAATTGTGGCCTTCCAGTACCTGAAGGGAGCCCACAGGAAAGATGGAGAGAGACTATTTACAAGGGTCTGGAGTGATGGGATAAGTGGGAGTGGCTTCAAATTGAGAGTAGGTTTAGGTTGGATATCAGGAAGAAATTCTTCCCAGTGAGGGTGGTGAGGCCCTGGCATAGGTTGCCCAAAGAAGCTGTGGCTGTCCCATCCCTGGAAGTGTTAAAGGCCAGGTTGGATGGGGCTCTGAGCAACCTGGGATAGTGGAAGATGTCCAAGACCATGGCAGGGTGTTGCAACAAGATGATCCTGAAGGTCCCTTCCAACCCAGGCCACTGTCTGATTAGCAGGGTAGAGGAAGAATAAATGGAAGAAAATAGTTGCAAACTTTTATGAATGGGCAAGACAGACTGGTGTTGATCTTGCATGCGAAAGGCAATGCTGAGCAAGAGGATTTTTGGCCAGAAATCGTTGCTCAAAGGCTAGTAGGAGTTTGGAGACAGAAGGAATTGGTATGAGTATAGAGAAGATGAAAAATATGTTGTTTAGCTAAAAAATAGGGCAGGAGCTGCAGCCCCATGATCACAAAGAGACTGAGAAGTTCAGGCTGCTGGAGATCTGAGTAGTGCCCCAGCAGGGTCCTCCTCTCAGCATTGATTACAAAAGGAGGTTTGGGCTAGAAGGGTCCTAATTTAGACCTCTCCTGCAAATGTTGAAATCTGCCAGGGGTTTGGGGTGGAGCCTTGCTATTTCTGATTTCGTTCAATCTTTGTGCAAGACAGCACCAGTCTGGGTTTCTAAACTGTGATTACTGTTCTAAATGTAAATAATAACAATGGTTCCTGCTGTCATTTAAGATATATTGCAAACAATCTAAGGGCTTCAGTTTCTCCTTGATAGGAAAATGTGCACCATAAAGTAATACCATGCACAGGAATAGAAAATATATTAAAAAAATAAATTAATCCATGTTTAAAATAAATTATACTGTAACTCAGCAAATTTTTGATAACTGCGGAAGCAAGATATCTTGGACACTTGTGGGATATTTTTGCTTTCCTTTATTACATATTTTCAGTTTAATAGTGGTTATCGGTGCTTAATAAATGCACTGCCATTAGGTCTTGGGTTTGTTAATTATTGGCTGCATTTATTGCTGCTGGTATTTTCAGATTTGACTGAGAGTGAGGACCTCCTGGGACAGATGGTGTGGTGAAGTCACCTAGTGATACCTAACTCCAGAGGAATTAGGGATTTCCAGGTCTCACCTGATGAAAACCTTCTCTTTGCACTGACTTGCTTGAATTCCCTGCTTGTATTTTTGCCTGGGATTCTTGCCACGAGCGAGTGGTCAGATCAGCAGCCAGACCTTGCCCTCAGCACCTCCTCTGGTGGCCCCTGTGCTGTCACATTTGGTTGTTCTCTGCTGCTGCTGCCCTGAGCACAGCCCTGGTGGGGTCAGGCAGGGGCAGAGCTGAGCCTGGTACGGCCCATTGCCCTCAGTGCTGCTCGGCTGGGAGGCAAGGAAGGGATGGAGTGGGACAGCTGTTACCTTCATGGTGTCACAGCATCCCCCTGAACCTTGGGAGAACACAAACCAACTTTATTCTCTTGCCTTTTAATGCACAAATTTAGCATCAAGGCCTGGTATTCTTGTGGGCTTTCAAGGAATATTCACTTAAGTATACATTCATTTTTCAGACCTAAAGTGAAGTCAAATATCCTGCGTGCCACTATACCTAAGTGCATTATGTTGCATTTTAGAGTGTTTCAAATGTTTTTATTCTACAAGAATTCAATTCGTCTCTGCTCAGAAAAAAAAAGAAAATAAAATGAGTGTACAAGGTCTAGGCAAAAATATATAGGATTACAGTGTGTGAAATTTTGCTACTATTTATAAAAATATAAATTTAGTGTTTGATACATGGAAATTTTTAATACCACAAAAATTCTCTGGTATTCCCTCCAAAAGTCTTTATATATAAATGTCTATATATGTATATGATTCTATAATAAATGCACAGTGTAGTATTTGTTCTAATTAAACTATAAAGATGTTTTAAAATTCCTTTAAATGCAAAAAAACCCCTCTTAGTTAGTTAGAACAGTTGGCACATGATAATAATTTATCTGATAGATCATATATATGTTTGCTCCAAAATACATCTTGTGGTATTTTAGTTGTGGAGTATTATTTAAAGGTCTCCTAGGGAGATGAAAGAGTCTGAACACTGTGTTGTGATTTCCCTCTTTGGTTTCCTAGGGGCATATCAGCAGTCATGTTCTCTTCTACCCACCAGTTTTGGAAAAGGTGATGGAAAACACACATTTATTAGGGAGAGGAGACATAGGGAAACCCACAGATGCGTAGTATCTACAGATGACTCATGGTGGGATTGCTCTGCCATGCTCATAATTTCCTTCTGACTCTAAAGTGCCATCAAATCCAATTTGAGACAATGAAATGGAGCTGTATGCATGAGCATCTGGTTGCTAAAGTTAAGATCATGGGTGACAAACAAGTGTAGTACCAACAATATGGCTTTCTACAGAGCCTCATCCTGCCTGGCCTTGAACAATTCCAGGGGTGGAGCATCCACAGTTTCTCTGGACAGCCTGTGCCATGGCCTCACCACCGTCACAGGAAAGAATTTCTTCCTCTTTTTTTTTTTTTTTTTTTATGGTAAAACTGGCTCCTTCTGTATTAATATCTTAAATTTTTGAATTTATACTAAAGCAAACCCTAAAATAGAAAAATCTCTTAACTACCACTAAAACCAGTATTTTAATGTCATTTTCTTGGAAACTGCACCAGTTACATTCTTTCTCATGTGGCTGGTATTTCAAACAAGAGCATCTCCTCACAATTAACTACAAGTGCTGTGAGGGATGATTCTAAAAGTCCCTTCTTGCCTTAAAATCTATTCATTGGAATAATCAGCACATGGGCCCTTATAAGTCTTTAGGATTGCTGCAGCAATTTGCATACTTAAAAAATGCTGATAATATGTACTGTAGTGTGAAGATACCAAAGACTTGGATTAACCATTTTAAAAGGTTTTGCATTGTTTGAACACTGCAGTCTGCTGTAAGTCTGCCTGAAATTAGGGCACTCTGCTGTGTAGGATAAGGTGGCAACATCATTTTATCTCAGGCTCTGGGCTGAAGTGAAGCACGTATCCTAAAACAGGTCACCTCCAACAGTGAATATAAACTCCTAAATTGTTCATTATAGAGCTGACAGTCTGATTTGCCTTTATCATGCACTTGTTAATCTGGGTCCTTAAATGAAAGCTGTGCATGGCTTTGGGTAAAATGCTTTGCAGCTAATGGCAGGGATTGGTTTCTCAAAGCCCTCCTCTAAATCATGGCTTCAGCTACAAACTGCCCAACCCTTTAGCTCAGTTTGCATCTCAGCTGCTTCTTTGTAAACTGCCCAGTCTTCTTTCATGTGTTGTGAGAGTGAAGCCTTAAGGAACTAAAAGTTGTGCAGGTACTTTGATGATAAAAGCTACAAAAATATGTAGATAGATTAACATATGGAGGAAAATGGCATCTGCTCTGACAGTGATAGGAGTTAAGAGCCAAAATCTGACAAGCTTTTTGTGCTTATTAAAGTATTTCTACCATTACCTTATTGCAAGCTTACAGGAAACATCTGCTTACAATTTTGCATTTTTATTCATCTTACATAATTCTCTGTTTTCTGAAGCGGCCACATGGTACTGTCATTTTATTTACATATAGGTTAAGCAGAATTTACAAAACAAGGGGAAATCAGGCGTTGGGAAGGAGCTGGAGTCTTTGGATGCCATCAGAGGGCTTCTAAAGCTGGTTCCTCTAAGGTTCTTGTTCCTGATTGCATGTACAGATGTGTCCTGAGGAAGCAAAATCTGTCCTTACCTATCTTCAGTCTTTGCATCTGGAAGTCTTATAGGTACAGCATAAGAGTCTGTTCATCATTATCTCCAACTTGTGTGCAGCCTGCTCTACAGTTTGTGTGGGTTTGTTGTGTTTGATGGGGTTTTTCTCCCCCCATGGAAAGTGGTGTCATTATTTGGAAAATTCAGCTGTGTTATTTTCCAGTGCTGTCCATACTCTGATATATGATAATAATCTCTTGTAAAGAATTACTGCTAATGCTGACAAATTAGCAGAATGCCATGTTGTAACTATAAATTGTGCTTGACAGGGATATTGATCCAAGGTTTCTGCTTACTTTACTTGTGCTTACTTCAGGAAGAAGCAGCCTAGGGATTTACCTAGGATTGCCTCATATTTGAACAGAGAAATGCTCTTCCTCACAGAAAACAGGTTTTAAGGGGTTTTTATGCTTCATGAGGAGCACTGGAACAGAGACTGAGATCTCCTCTACAGTGTGAGACCATCTACATGGGTCTGACAGCTCAAATAGGTACTTCAGAGGCGCCACCCATGGGTTTGTGAGGAGCTGTAGCAAGCCACGGCCCTGAGAGCTGGGCTGAGGAACATCTTCATGTCCTTGGTGTGAGACCAACACCTGAATTCAATTTTGAACTTCAGGTTCAGTGAGGATCCATCAATGAGGGAACTTTAACAGGATGCAAAGAGCTCTGCATCAAGAAACTCTGTGGAGTTGTGATCTGCTCCTGAGCAGCCCATGGACAAGATGAAGTCCAGTTATCTATTGTGGTTCATTTTATGAACTGTATTAATCATAAACTTAATTTTGGCTTGTAATTTACTGATCTGATTTGCTCTAGATTATTAGGGCTTGAAGGCCAAGTCAGATGCCATGTGAAAGCAGTTTCCCTTGATTTGCAATTGGATTTCTAAACTGACCTACAACCTTGCTAACATAATGTTAATGAACCACACGTGGCTTGCATAGAGAAAAATGCAGAAATAGAGGTTTTTACAATTTTTCTAGAATAAGATTCTTATCTTTAATTCTTTTTGACATTTAACTTGTATGAATCTTGCATATGTATACCTTTGGGGGAAATTACATCTCTTAATTTATAAATATCTCCAATCATGTAGCATCTCTTATTTGAGAAACTGATAAAATATCAGAGGAAAAAGTAGGCAACTGAACCAATGCAACACTGAGAAATGTTACCTGTGTTTTCTTAGTCCTGTGCCAACTGTTTGAGGTACATGGCACTGGGTATCATGGCACTGGTCATTTGATGTCATTATAGTGAAGAAAGGTATTTTAGTGAAGAAAAACACTGTAAGATTAAAAAAAAAAAAAGTACTCTGTCTACTTTATATAAATTTATTTAATAAATAGTTGCTTTAAACAGATAAAAATAAATGTCCCCCATGGGGACATGGGGATAGCATAGGATCAATTATGAAATCAAAGAATTAGTCAATGAGCTATAAAAGGAACACAGGCTATTGAAGAATATCTGTTAGAATTCAGAATTACTGCATGCAATCATAATGTATATGCAAATTCTCTAAGTGTATAAGGAATTATGGCAAATCTAGTAATTGTTTCCTATCATTCTTAAACTCTATTTTTGTGCTTTTTGAAATTACTTAAAGTTGCAGAAGATGTATTTAAAAAGCCCCACCCTCTGCCAGCTGCACAAAGAGGTCAGAAATAGTATATAATTATTGCTGAGCTAATTGCTGGGTGCTAACATACATATAGACATACAGTGTTCAACTCAGACATTATCACAATAGTGGACAATTAGGGCAAATTCAGTGACAGATGAAATGCAAATAGAATTTTTAAACCTAGTACTCTACTGGATTTTTAATTTTTTAATAATCTCAGAATAATTGTCACTTCTATCTTTACCATTATGAATGCAATCTAAAAAAGGTGACTACATAAGAATAACAGTTGCAAATTTTTTTTTGGAAGACTGCTTAAACTCAAAATTACGTATTGTAAAAATAATTTTTAGACACAGACAATGTGTTTTCTTCTAATGTTTATTTTTTTGAAACAGAGGATCTGAGGACTAGAAAGAAAGTGGTTTTTGGAGAATGTTCTGCTGTTTAATTCTTGACTTCAAACTATCTTCTTGAATTACCATTTTGGGTAAAATATGGAGTTTTTTGAAATATGTCTTTTGATATTTTGTAGAAGTAGATTAATTTCAGAATTACTTATTTTTATGTTGAAATATCTTAAGCTGTAGGAGGGATAGATGAGAAGATAACATAATTAGAAGAAATCTATGGCAACAGTCTGTGCACTTCACGAGGCTTAAGAATATTATGTCCCTTCTCAAACTTTAAAAATGTTCTGTAGAAACACAGCAATGACATGAAAAGCCAACAGTCTCACTGCCTTTTTTATTTATGAATGTTGTTTAAAAAATGTCAGAACAATGGAAAAAGAATTCTTCTGTGCATATTTAGATATGGGTTTCTCATGGTCTTGAGAAACAAGAACATGGAGTCTCATTTTAGGGGTTTTGATCCAGGGGTTGCATGGCCCAGCTATACTTAAGCTCGAAAGAAATTACTGTTCTACAGGTGTATTCCATTTGGGGATTAATTACACATATTGGAGTTTCCTTAGCGCTTTAAAAGTCAAAGAATTCACAGGCAGCCAAAATCACTTGAAAATTGGCGTGTGTATATTAAGGACTAAGAAATAATTTTAATTTTCATTTGCAGAGAAGAAGCAGAAAAGTCAGACAAAATAAAAGTTGAGGCTCTGTTTAAAATCTGAAGATAAATAAGGACAGATTTTGCTTCCTCAGGACACATCTGTGCATGCCTTTAAGAACAAGAACCTTAGAGGAACCTATTTAAGGAGCCCTTTGGTGGCATCCAAAGACTCCAACTCCTTCTCAGCACCTGATTTCCCCTTGCTTTGCAAATCACAAGCAATATGTCTTCAAAGTCTTCTACAAACTTCTGTTTGTTTCTTCAAAGTTTATGATTTATTTTTCACTCAATACAGTGGATGTGATTTATTGCCTGTTTCACAGAGGGAATGAGACTTAAATTGCTAAAGGTAGATGTGGGCAAAGCTGGGAGTAAGTGTGTGACGATTGATTTCAGGGATAAAGGGAAGCTTTATGGGGGCTGTGTCTGATAAGACTGACTCTACCTGAACAAGAAAAACCTTTTCAATATGAACTCAGAAGGATGGGCTTTGAATTGTACAATTAGCAGTGAAAATGACACTGAGTTTTAAGCTGAAGACTGTAAGATGGATGTAAATTCCAGAGAAGTTAGTGAGTGTATGCCACTTGCTTTCACAGATTTCATGTGGTTTTCAAGGCTGTCAGCCAGGACAATGACTGGGGCTCTTAGTAAAAGGGGGAAGGTTGATGAAACAGAATAAAGAGGTGAAAAATTGCCCAGCCTCTCAGAGGAGGAGCAGGGCTTGCTTCAGCCTAAATCTGAGACCAGATCAATTGCATGTGTGACTGCTCCCATTAAATGTTCATGCAGGTAGGACCCGATGATTTTGACTGATCAGAAACTGAAAGAATCACAACTCAGCATTTGTGACTTCTTGCCATTATTCAAAATCCAGTTTAAAGGGGAGAAGTGAGTTGGCACAGTGTTGCAGTGTCCAGCGCTGATTTAGAGAACCCTTTGCATCCCACTGCCCAAAGGAGAGCTCGTACAGATGTCAGGATTCGGGTCACAGCCCAAAATCCCTCCAGCTCACCTCGAGGCATGTGCAGTGAAAGGTCTGCTCGTGTCAGCCCCCTGTGTTTGCCCTGGCTTCCTCTGGTGCCTGTCAGGGCACAGGCTTTGAGTTTAGCCTTGGCACTGTGCACTGGAGAGGCCTCTGGTACTCAGGAGTAGGCTTGTAGTGAAAACACACTTCTCAGGTACAAGAATGATGCTTTTAGCCATTTATGCTGCTCCTGTTGAGACCCTGCATCCCTGACCTGATGGTGGTTTTCTCCTCTTAGGTGTATCTGTAGTGAGCTCTTTGAAGCCAGAGCAACTGGCTCTGCGCTGGGCAGAATTTTCTGTGCTGAGGGAGAGAGCAGAATTATTAGCAGCTAAACATATAGGCAATGACCTTATTAAAATCGGTGTACCAGGAAAAACTACTGAAGTGCACTGCCTTATTCATATAATTTAGGTGCCTCAATGAAATATGTATATGTATGCAAATTCCCAGTTGCTTCACTCGACCCTGAGCAAGGTGTGGAGAGGAGAGATTTGATGCACACTGTTGTCTGGGTGTGCAAATGCATGCACACTTGTTTGAACACCTGGGCCTTGGAGGAGAACTTGTTCTGCCTTCCTGGGTGGTGGTGGTCTGCTGCTGTGCTGGCTTATCTTTGGAAGCTGTCTGTCTTACAGTGCCATGATAAATTACAGCCCTTGCTGATTATCTGCTGTCATCTGGCCCCTGGTCAGCCAAGTGAAACCAATGAAAGATCACATTTCTTCGTACTGTGCTGCTATAACACATCCCTAGGATGCTGTAGGCAAAACCCTCGTTATAAATTGTTTTATTCAGTCATGCTTATAATGCTACCTCTGCTGAGCCTGCAGCACAGGACATCCAGGTAGAGAGGAATAGCCCAACTCTAATTTTGCTCCACATATTTGACCCTCTGGTAGCAACAAAAGTTCTTTGCCTCTTCGTTTGATTTTTTGTTTGTTTGTTTTTGGTTTTGTTTAACCAGGCATTGGTTTTGTACAACTCCTCTGACAGCCACTTTCAGTCAAAGGTTTATGTAGTTGTTTAGTAATGCTAATTGTTTGAAGGGAAATTCATTCTTACGTGCTGAATGAGAGTGGAAGGCAGTTAACTCTAATGACAAAAGCCATCATTGGAAGAGATTATGCTTTTATTACAAAACCATGCTTGGAGTGTGGCCTCAGACCAATGTGGGATACTCTGACAATGCCTTGGCAGGGTGGGGTTGGGGATAAGCTTATCTCAAAAGAGGACTTACATCTAAATTTTTCTCAATTCATGAATAATAAGTTGTATTTGCTAACATCAGGCTGAACAGACTGAGGCTAGGATTATAGCCTTGCTAAGTTTTTTTGCCATGTGAATCAACACTGTTAATAAAGATTTCTGTATGCCAGATGATGCCCTCATTTATACCCAACTCCAGTGTGTGCACCCTCTGCCCTTGGTTATGGGCCACTGGGGTTGGCCCTGGCATTGAAATGTAATTATCTAGCAGTACCTGATGTACAGTCCAGTTTGTTTCTCTAGTGTGAGCTCTGTGGTGCTAACAGAAGTAAAAAAAAAAATTAATGAATGAATGAGTGAATTCAGGATTGTCTGTAGTGGTTGTGGCAGATGAGGTCTTGCAGTAGCTGTGTCTATGTTTCATCTGTGAGCATTTGACCTTTTCCTGCTGCCTGGTGCATCAGCCTGATAGGCTATCTTCCAAAAAAAAACCAAACCAAGACTGGACCCAACATATGCAGGTACCTGGATTGTCACACAGTTTGGGTTTTCCTCCTACTGTAACACAGCTGGGCAGATGTAGCCCATAATTACTGAAGTGCAGATATCTTTTACCACCAGAACACTGTAAAACAGGGGCTTTTGTCTTATTTTACAGAATAGATAAATATATATTTCTCAATATCTGCACCTGCAATAAAAATGGGGAAAGAAAGAATGAATATGGCACTTGAACATAGCCTCAATCAGCAATAGGTTTTGCATTGCTGTAAACATTTTGAATAATATTTTGAATACATAAATTGCAATTGTGCAAATATTTTAAAAGCAACAGCAGATACCTGCTTAGCAGGAATCTGTATAGTGTTTATTTCAGACAAATGCTGATTATACAATACTTGCTGTCTCTCAAAAACACAGAGCCTTAGAGTTAGAGAAATTCTTTAGTTTTTCCTTTATATCCAGAAAATGTAGCAAATAATAGCTATATTTTAATAAGCACTAGAAAAAATAATCTTTTTTAAATACTCTCAAAAGTTCCAAACATTTGCACTGTGATTCTTGGGATTGTCCTGTGCAGGACCAGGAGCTGGACTTGGATGATCCTTGTGGGTTCCTTCCAAATCAGGATATTCTAGGATTCTGCTATGGAAGCAGGTGTGTCACAGTTGCTATCTTTTGCCATGTACACATTTATTCTTAACTTGAATGTGGTGTACAAACAACCCAGCCAAAACTGCCAATCCTTCTGCCTTCTTTTGCAAATAGATTGCAAATCTGGGGCTCCACAGAAAATAATCCCAGGGTTTAAAGCTGCAGGTTTTTGAGCACTATGACATTTTGGCATGGCTTTCACACTGACACATTGCACCCTTGTCTGGTAAGGATTGGTATTTTTGATTTTTTTACATGGAATCCCAGCTGACTAATGAGTTTCTTTACTTGAGCACTGCAGAAAGTCCTAGACAGAGCTGTGGAGTCGCTGCTGCACCTTTTGTCTTGAATGTGTCCTCAGGGAAACTTCAATACACCATAAAAGGAAAAGCAAGCTAATGTCTTTAATAACTGCAATTAGTCAGAGTTTCACTGTTTCAAGTCACCTGAAACGTGACACCTTGAGCAGCACTGGAGGCATCCTCAGCTGGATCAATATATGTTCGGAGAAAGCAGATGTATCTCTTGTCACTGGCAGTATTTCCTGAATGATCTCTGTTGCATCTTGGTCTTCCTTTCTTTCTGATCTGAAATTTCAGTTCCTATGTAATTCCATTTTCCAGCAGAACTTGTCTTCTTCCCACATCTTTATTATATGGGGATACCAACATTCCATTACTTAGCTTGTCTTCTCCATGTTTAATTTCTGTCGATTACATCCGGAGACATTTGATTGACTGGTGTTAGTCGATTCTTCCTAATGGGGCTACTGGGTATTCCAGTGCCAAAGCACTTCAAAAATTCATTGGAAGCAGGAGCAGAGGGCCAGATATTAGTTCTTTGTGGCTTCAAAACTGTGCATAGTGAAATTTAAAGTAAATATGTCTAAAATACTCCCAAAGACGTCAATAAGCTGGAAAACACACAAAAATATTTAAAGCTCTCAAATATTAAGACCTGTTTTATAAATGAAATGTGAGCTGGGCATATATTTTCTATGAATGATAACCTGGATTTGTTTATTGACAAATCAGAGCCTTTAAGTGTCATGGAAGGTGGGTTATGATCCCTGCATGTATGAACTGCTACCACCAGCCTTTCTGCTTTGCTCTCCCTTCACCATGGCTGTCAGAAATAGGCCTGCCAAAAGAATTTTTAACAAATTGGTGTGCCAGTTGAAAGTATTTGATGAGATATTCTCAAAGTATAACTATTGCTTTACTTACAGTTTGTGAAAATAAATCTTGGCATCTTTTCAAGCTGCAAGTTGCTTTGCCCTCAATTAATCTCTTTTCCCCACTCCTGTTGGACAGGTATCATGTGCCACTAATTTCATAGTTGTGTTTATTTTGGATTAATGCTCTATTTCTCAGCAGGAAATAGAGCAAACTAGAACACAATAAGATAACATATAATAGGGTTTTCCAATACTAGAAAAGAAGTAAATCAGACCAGAATTGTTTGCTTTTTCCATTTCCCCTTTGTCAAAACCAGAAATGTATTTTCACTCTGCAGCACAAAACACAGTAAAGTGTCTCATTAGTGCTTTTACCTCCTGTTGTGATTTATGACTTCATATGGTATTTTTCTTACCAAAGCAGCTCCTTGGGAAACAGCATGTGTATATTGCTTAACAATTTGTGTTCTTTTAAAATAAATAATATTTATTACATATTGTTAAATATAATTATATATATATATTAGTATATTACAATTAAATTGTTTGCAAAGTTTTTTAAACATACACAACATTTTTGATAGGTCATGTTTAGCAATTACATTTCAAAGTAACACTAATGCACTTGAAAGCATTTAGAATCTTTGTGTTGGTGAAGTGAATAACATTTTTCTGAGTTAATATTTTTATTAAAAATATTTATAAAGCTAGAAGTTGGCTTTTCCCCATTGTTTACCAAGTATCAAAGCAGTTTTTGGTTGTCTACAAGCTCCATCAAGTAAATTTCTACTTTTTGAACTGAAACTCTGCGTGATTAAGACTGAAATAAGTGGTATATTCAAAGTGAATTATTATAACTCTGTATATACTTAAATATAAACCTCCTATAAATCCTGATTGATGAGGGCAGAATATTATGAAATAAATTTCATGTACTTTTTCATTCTACATAATATAATTTGTGGAGTATCAGAAAGGCCTTAGACCTCTAAGCATAAACAAGAAATAACCCTCAGTATAGAATGTGAATCTTGGACTTATTTTCCTTTTTTTATTGATGTGTTTCTTTTACTGCACTAAAGCAATTATTATAGAGTATTGCTATGCATCGAACCTGCATGCTGTCTCATTCAAGAAACAAAGCTACTGGTTAGTTATGAACCAGAGAGACACCATTTTGTGGGTCTTTATTATCAGCAAAAACCAAAATGAACATAGTATTTGGAGACTGGCATGCAGCAATAATCAGAACATCTTATTTGGTTATATTCATAACCAAATTCTATTCCCTCCATTTGGAAGGGGGAATAGAAATGTTTTTTTCACAATACCTGCAAGGATAGTGCAGACTGTGCTCTAGGCAAGCACTGGTGTCTTAATCCCTGAAAATCACGTGAATTGGAAGGAATTTCAAATATGTTTTTGATTTAAGAAGGCTCTGTATTTATTTGGCATGGTAATGTGTTACAAGTATCCTAAAATGTTTCTTCCATTAGTGTCCGTGGCTAACAGAAATCCCCAGGAGCTTTCCACAGATATTTAGAATACCCTAAGCTGAAAGTATTTAAAATCAAAACAATTTTCATGCCTACAAAGAACTGAATTAATTATGGCCCACAGCAACTTGGACCTCTGTTTATGGTGAGGGAGACAGCAGAAGAATATTCTTAATGCCTTCAGTGAAGGATGTGATATTTCCGTCTTGTTGTGTTTGGTGTTGATTATATTCCTTTTGCAAAGTTCATTTAGTCATGGGTGTTTTCATGCTGCCACATGCTGGCTGCTTGGGATCTTTGGGATGGTGGAGAAGGAGAGAGGTAGGAAAAAATGAAATATTGGTAACTTTTAAAGGGGAGGAGATGGACATTTCAACTTCTGTCTCCATTCCTTCTCATCTTAGTCGTGACTGTCCAAACAGTCATTTCTATCTATTTCTGCAATCTCTGATTTTTTTTTTATTTTGGTAGTCCAGTGTTCTGAAATAGGAAGAATGAAGGCTGTGAATCTTTGTGAGTTCTCTGAGTGTTAAGACAATTCTATATTTAAAAAGTGCCAGGATATATAATGAGAAAAGCCTGAATGTTGGGTTGGATGGAAGTGTTATTTCGTGAAGGATCTTGAGGAAGTCCATAACCTTCCCTGTAGTGAAATGGAATCTGGATGCCAAATAAAAGGGTCCAAGAACCTGCCAGTAAGCAAGCAGCCAAGGCTTCTGCCTGTGCCTCCTACAGTCTGAAAGCAGCAGAGCTCTCCAAAATATAACCTTTGCAAGACCATGTTGCTCAGGGCTCCGATATTCAAGCTTCTGTGAAATTGTTGTTGCTATTTATTCAATCCTGAGGGTTTTAACCAAGTGCTCATACCAGCAGCCTTTTGTGCCTGATACAGACTAGTAAAAAGAGGGAAAATATGGAAAGGGAGAGTGACCAGATAGCTGGTTATACCAACTACAGATTAAACTGCTTTGGACATATTTTTTCCTGAGCGTCTCACTAGTGGCTTGTTATTTAGGTTGTTGGTGTACACTGCCTCTGAGTAAACATCCCACAATTCTGTTAATTAAAAAGAATCTCTGTATTCATTAATGATGTAGACATTTATAAGCATAACTTCAGCTTAATTGTAGCTGCTGCCCTTTGGCTTCATGAGCAGAATGAGGGAGAGGATATACAACTGCTAATTCATCCTGAATGCTGCAGGCTTTTCTCTTGACTTCATCTCATAAACACTAAATTAGAACTGGATATACTTAAGGTGAAGGCAGCAAGGACAACTGTGAGTGTAGGAATCTTTGGTCTGAGAAATTACTTTTTTTTCCTGGAGTAAGTTGTATGAAGGGTATTTAGAAAACCATAATATGAGGAAAGGTGAAGAGGATATTTTTAATGATGAAAGCACTACATGATCTCAATAAATTTGTCAAATATACTTTTCAAAGAAATAAGAGGAAGTAATTAAACGCGTTGGACTCATTGCTAGGACCTAGGGGTGTGGAGAAAAGCATAAATGGATCAAAAAAGGAACTAAACAGTTATCAGGGACATTTATCTGACATGGGATTGTTTTTGTCTCTTGTAGCTCTTGGAGAAGTTTTTGCTGTAATAGTAATAGATTGCTTTTTAGGTGGTTGCTTTTTAATAGATATAGACTGGTTACTTTTGATTCTGTTTCCACTACTGCATACTGAAAGCATGAAATAGAATTCCAAATCAGTCATTTTACATCTCTAAAACAGGATATTGACTTAAAAATCATGATACTTGAAAGAAAAATAAATGTTGGGTTTATTTTATTTGTCTTTCTGATGTTACATCCCTCTCAAAGTTTGTATAATCTTTCTTAAAACCATATCTTTCCTCTGGAGGCATTTCAATTCTGGAAAATTGAAATTCTAATGAACCTGGCATTAAAAAACCCCACTAAATTTCATAAGAACACTTTTTCTATGTTTCCTTGAAGGTTTGCCTGTTCACTCCTAATATAATGCTAAGGATTCAAAACTTACCTTTACAAAATAATGCAGAAAACCATCATCAGAGTGGAAGTCTGGGCATTTCAGCATTAGACTGAGCTATGCACAGCCATGGCCAGCAGCAGTGGTGGTTTCCCTCAAGCTCCTTGGTGGTCCTGCCCTTCTCCTGCTGTATCGCCTGAGCTGCTACTCAGGCCGTACCTGATGCTGCTGAGCTGCTGGAGGCTCATGTCAGAGCTGCCAGAAAGCTGACAGCGACTCATCATACCTTCCAAAAGCCACTGGTTTCATCAATGCTGAGAATAGGAGGTAACCAGGCTGGCTTGAATTCTTTTGCAGTATAGGGATCAAAGGGGTGTTTTTAAGGATGCTTGCCACCATTGGGAACAGTTTTCCCCATAGCAGCTGACTTACTCATGGGTAGGGGTAGAAACAGGAGAGTGTGATAAACTTTCAGGGGATTATAAGATTTAAATCAAGGCAGAGACTAAAGAAAGTACATGGGAGGTAAAAGTGACATAAGGCTACAGAGAGGGCCAAGACAATCAGTAAAAAGTTTTGAGGTGTGACTGATATTGTCACACATTTTGGACATTGGAAGTGCTTGCTTTCTGATCCAAAACTTTTAAGTTAGTGAATTTTATGATACCTTAGGAGGGTGGGGCTGTGGGTTGTTTAGTTTAAGGTTTTCTTATTGTCCAGATGCAAAAATCATCAAACCTCTGTGAGCTCCTAAGTTTTTTTGGTTCTTCAACACATCACATGGTGCTAGCAATCAAAACAAACATGAGTGTTTACCTGTCTCATTTCAGTAACAGTTGGGACAGAAATACAAGAAACTGTGTTTTAATTATTAGCAATGAGACTGGTGATTAAGAATGGCTTGATGGAGGAATTTAACAGAAGCCACAGCTTAGTGACTCTACGTGACAGATACTGACCTAATTTTTTGGCAACTAAGAGCCATAAACATGATCCTTGATGTATCAGACTCAGCATCTGGTAGGCTGTCTTATAACTTTTAAAAATTAATGCACAGAAGGATAAAGAACTGTACATCAGCATGTGTTTGTTTTCTGTCTAAATGCAAATGTTACATCCTCTCACAAGCCCATAAATATATTGTAGAACTTAAAAATAAAAGATCCTTCATCATTGATATGGTCATGGTGAAATCCCAGTGTTTCTTTGTTTGTGATATTAGATGCTGTTTGTTTAAAAAAATATCTCTGAACATACATCAGATGTTCATGATTGTCTCCACCAGCCAAAATATCATTCTTTATTCAGATGAATAAGCAAGGCTTTAGATTTATTAATACCATCTTTTTAATGTTGCACTGAAAAGGGCATCATGTCTGTGGTTGAAAATGTGATAACTTCAGGGGATTTGTGACCATCATTGCTTTGTCATTCTAAAGACATTGATTTTTTTATTTATATTAATATACAGCACAAGCTTTGTGGCTCATTGGTTTGAGTACTGCATGCTTATATAGAAACAACAAAATGCCAGACTGTAGATGAATTCAAGCTTTTGGGCACACTTAAGCAAGCACTGGGCATCTCAAAACTGTTTGAGCAGTCTGAATGTCAGGAATCTTTCTCAGAGTACCTTGCATGAAAATCCAAAATTTTGCACAGAAAGTCTTGTGTTTCTTGATCCAGTATCAGCAGAGTCCGTTTGCATCTTAAATACAAATATTTGGAGATGTAGGTAGTAGCTCTATTATTTCTGTGGCAGCAACACCTATTAAAGGGAAAATTGACTGCAGTCTGTTATTTTGAGAATGTGTGCACTGCTGAATGTCCCCTTTCTCTTTCCTTCCCTCTCCACCCTGTGCTCCCGCCCCCTGGATTTTGGAGATCCTGAGGATAGGCAGTGTGAAAATATAAAATGCATAGCTGCTCTGTGCAGTGAGAAGCTTGCTGCTACTCCTAAAGATTTGTTCTTCCTATTTGCTACTTTAAGAAAAAAAAAATAAAAAATCACGCAGGGCTCTTCCCATGCAATAATTCAGCAATGCTGCAAGCAGTTAGTGTGTTGGAGCTTGCATTTTAGTTTAGAATGTGAAGTAAAGCTTTAAGAAAATGCAGTGCAAAGTCCTGAGCAGTGGCACAGTGCAGAGCAGGAAATCTCCTGCACACAATAGAGATTAAATGCTCCCTGTGCATAGTGTATTCTGCTCAGCCCTCTGCGCTCGGAGCTGGGACCGTGGCAGTCGTTATCTCCAGCAGGTTCCTTGGTGATTTTCAAGCCCTGCACTACCTACCCAAGTGGCAGTGACACCAGCTTTCACTGAAGCCTTATTACTCTTAAAAGAGCAATTTGGTTGGTTGCACAGCTATTAGGATCAGACAGTCAGGCTTAAAGCTGTCAGTACAACTGCTTCTCATCTTTTTTCACAATCCTGACATCTTTTCTCTTTTCTGCTGGACACAAGCATTACTGTATTTATCATTTTCAATCAAGCTCACGCTGCAAGCTGAGGAATATATTCCCACAGAAACCCAAGTGAGGAGCAGAAATTATTTTATAGCTGCTGTAGTAGCAGCGGTGCTGGCTGCATGTTGTGTGGGAGAAATCGGATCAGTGAGAAATGTGGCTTTCCTCAGGGCTACATCATTGAAAAATTACTTCAACGTCTGAGAGGAGCAAAGCTACTCCTTGCTCTAATTTTTCAATGATTAATCACTCTTCCCTAAGTAAATACCAAGTGGGGGTGAAGATGTGAGATTTTTTTAATTTTTTTTTTTAATGTTTTTTTAAAATAACTTGTGGAAATGTTGTTGTCATTGAAAAAGGGGAAAATCACTATGCTTGAACTTCTTTTCATTTTGATGTTGCTCTTCTCTGGACCAACCCTGAGCAAGCTTAGCAGGACCAAAGGCAAACACTGGAAGGGGGGTAAGTGGAAAGGAAAAGTTTTGTGATGAATGTTTGGGTAAGGTACTAAAAAGCTGCATTAGAAGTAATCTAAGGAGAATACCTGTGCTATTTTGAGTGACTCAGATTTCAGGTTGCTGTGTGGGTTTACAGCCGGATGCTAAAAAGAGAGCATGGACTTTAATTTGTTTTCTTGTTAGTTTGCCTGGCTGGCTCTGTGTAAGGTATGTATTCCTTGCAGGAATTTTGCTTTGCTTTGTACCATTAGCAGAATAATGTTTGGGGCCTTGATACAAATAAATGCATGCCATTTTAAAATGTAGTGATTTTTTGGGTTGTGAGAATTCAGATTGTTCTTTTCATTATGGAGCCTCTGGGACTCTTGTGGCTTTATTGGAAGTGATGTTACTCCTGTCATAGGGGGCTACAGTGTTGGAGAAGAAGAGAGAAAGAAAGCAAGAAGCCTATTTTGAGTGCAGAATTGTTAGTACATGTGGTAAAAATGACTAGACAGACATTTATTTTTTTTTAGAATACATGGATGTTGTGAAATGCACTGCCAGCAGCACTAATTGGCTGACTGGCTATGTCAGTGTTGATGTGTTAATAAAGATAAATTGCATTAACTTCATAGAAAAAAAATGCTATGTTGAGAAAACACTTATGATTTTTGAAGGCAGCAATCCATTTTCCTCTTCCTTTGAAAACTGCTGGGAAGATTTACCCTGTGTGTGCTGTGAGCAGTTCACTAAATGTGCCTTTTCATAAAGTTCACTTTGTTTTGCTTCTTTGCATGACATTTGTTTATGGAAAACACAGGTTATTGAGGTCTCATAATCTAATATAGCTCACTGAGCATAAATGGTGTCTCATAAATATTTGGACTGAGGGACTGTGGATTGTAGATAGTTTGATATTTTCTCCCTGGTTGTTTCTTGGTATTGCTGATTGGAGGCACCCCCAGGATTTTTTTACTTGTTTTTTTTTCCTCCCCTTACAAGTGTTGCCACAGCATGGTGTGTTTATCACAGCTTTAATAGCACTTCCAGCTTTTCTCTGCTGTCAGTATTGTGATCTGAGGTTAAAGAGTAGCATCAACATTAAAAAGAAGTTTTAATAATTTATCACAACATCTCAGCAGGAGACTCCTCCCTTCCCCCCTCGACATTTCCTTTTGTTGCATTTAATCTTCCACCTACTGCACCTTCAAGGGAAAAGTTGCAGCACACGCTTAACCTGGGTTGTTAATGCAGCACATATATCTGAAAATTATTTCCTGGTCCTGTAAATCACATTATCACACGTATCTCACAGTGCTGCTGCTGGGTATCCTCGTTGCAAATTACAAGCTGTTATTTACTCTGGGCAGCATGACCTCTCCTCAGAGGTATGTGACTTAGGAATATATGTCACTGTCAAGTTCCTGGGATTTAAGAAATGCTGTTAACTTTTTTTTCTCTTTCTCCCATTTTCAATTAAATCTGGTAAATGAGGACTGGATTGCTTTGGTCTCTTACCTACTCTCAGGCAGAGGCAAAGAGCTGAATTTTTATCATGAGTAGAAAATAACCTATGAACCTGACAGCAGAAAATATCTTAATATGGGCTTTTGCTGTTCTGAGAAGTGTTTTTTTGCAGCTGAAACAAAACATAAGGAAGATACCTGTTCAAGGAGGCTAGGAAGCAATTTGTCTTGTTTGCTTGGAGCTCTGAATCAGCAAAATCCTCAGCATCCCTGCTGCCCAGTGGTTTGTTTCATGTGTTATATTACTGTGAGTGCTGTGTGACTTGGAGAGGATGCCTGCTTTCTGAGGAGAGCTCCAAGTTCAGGATCTGTCAGAACACAGTTGTAATGTCATGTAGTCTGAGTGTTTCTGACCTCCAAAACAGGATGTGTGCACCTCCCCTTCCCATTAACCATTAAGGAAAAACTTTTGCTCCTGTCTCAGTGGTGGGGGTTGTTTCTGTTGGTGTGCACATGGAATTCAGGGTATTGGTGAGAGGTCAGCATGCAGACTTCACTGCAGCTCACTGGGAAGCCCATCCCAAAATGGCAACAGAGGTTTCTTATATTCTTATTTTTCTGAGATTCCAGACAGCCAGAGATCTAGATACCAACTTCCAGCTCTGTTGTTCAGAGGGGAAGGGTGAAGCTGGATATGTGCAGCTGGAAATGCATTGGATGGCTCACATTGTATGTACTCTCATGTATTCCCTATGCTGAAGTGAGCTGCATGATGGATGGACACAGCTGATTCAGACCATCCTCTAGTTCTTCTATACCATATTTTGTTTCAAAAGTGCTACCAAGTGTGGACATCTTTGGAAAGTGTTGGTATCTGTGTAGGCTTTGTGTCTGCGTAGGTCCTGCTCATGATCAGTACAAGTCAATGAATCTGGAAAATTTTCTGGTACAATTAATAAAAACTTCAGTGCTGACGTTACAAGCTCTGAGAAGACATTTTCTATGGTCCTTCTGTATAATTCTGTATTCATGACAAAACCAGCTATTTTCACCTGGTATTTTTCTCCTTGGAATTCACTAAAACCAAGAAAAATGGTCACCCACGTGCAAGTAAAAGAATGGAATTATGGGTAGAAAACTGCTCTTGATTTAGTTGCAAGGTTAGGTGTCAGGGTGTGAAATGAATCCTGCATGTGGGTCCAGAGAAACATAAAGATACCATTTTCTTTTCTAGCTGTTTTTACGTCTGCATGCCAGAAAACCTTTCAGAATGATTCATTGGAATGCAGTCTCTAAATGTGCTTTAAACTGGGGTTTATAAACTAATGATCAAGATAAACTGGAGTCTAAAAGCAGAACCTGGACGTACAAATCAACTGGAATTTCTTTTTCCCTTTGAGCTGAAATAACACCCCATGGTTCAAGTTTAAGAAGGATTTACAACAGGGAGACCAACAAACTAGGAAAAGGAAAAGAAG
The DNA here is from genome assembly GCA_035048045.1 of Chlorospingus semifuscus. NCBI lineage: Eukaryota > Metazoa > Chordata > Aves > Passeriformes > Passerellidae > Chlorospingus > Chlorospingus semifuscus. The sequence goes on along the minus strand of JAWWMS010000001.1, from coordinate 10,137,504 downwards.
ATTAAGTATTGTTTTGAGTTTGCATTGGATGGCTCCATCTTAAATCAGAAAGCAGATCTGAGGTGTTGCTAATGCCTACCCCCTTCTGAATTCTTCCATTTCTTCCCTTTGCCATAAATCTTGGTCATATGTAAGGGGGGAAGGTTTGAGTGTGGATATGCTTTGTGTCTGTCCAGTGGCATCTGGGAGAATTTGCAGACTGGGAATTAAGCTGCCCATTAGATTTCTGTGTGGAAAGCTGTGTGACAGAACTGTTCACAGAGAGAGGGTGACACCATTAGGACAGCCACCACTCCTGGAGGACATAAACCCCTCACTCATCTTGGAAACAGCTCAGGCATTCCCACTGGGGGAAGCTGTGCCCATCCAGGCTGCTGGGCAGCTTTGAGGAGTCTGACTCTGTGCAAGGTGATCTCTGTAACAGGACCTGGTCCTTTTGCCACCCCAGCTGAGGGGTGGCAGCCTGAGCCACTCTGGGATGGTCCTTGGGGTGAGCTGAGCCTCAGCAGCGACAGAGAGACTGTGCACACACCTGGCACGAAAATAATCTGTCAACAGTGCTGGCAACACCTCCCAAGTGAAGAGAAGACCTTCAGGACTGGGGAGAGGAGTTGGAGATGAAAAGACTTCAGAAGGAAAGGACCAGACCTAGGGCTGGGAAATCCAGGTTAAAGAATGCCTTCTTCCCAAAGCCTCACTTATTCACATCTCCTTTGTGCTTCACTGAAAGAATTTCCATTTTTAGAACTCACAGTGACTTGATTTACTTAGGATAAAACTGTAGAAGTAAAAATAAAATGCAACCACAGGGCATCACCCCACAGAACTATATGAGGGTGGTGCCTGTCCTTACTGTCTACAGGGAAGTGAAGCAATAATGTCTTTAATGACTAAATCAAAGTTTATTATGCAAGTGATCCAGCCTTATATTTCAGTTCCAATTTCAGCTCTACTGCACTTTAATCATTTTTATAGCAAAAGGTACCAGTGTTAGAAATCTTAAGTGTCTCTGGCAAGGCATTGCTGGTGTGGGTGATACAAAGCTGTGTGCCTCAGATTCAGTCTCCCTACAGATTGATCAGCACATGCATTATTTAGGGTGCATGTAGTACACCAACACTAGTTTAAATGTTAAATAAATGAAAGTAGATAGGAGACATTGATATGGAGCCAGGTAGCCTGGATTTCAGTGTAATTGTGAGGCATGAGGGGTCTGGTTGGGTGTGGAGTTTTGATGTGGTGGTTGAGTTGCAGCACTTGTAGAGCACAGCCAGCTGTGCTGGGATGATTCACTGTTTACGTTATGTGATTTTAAGCATAACACTTTATATAGTTTGCCATTTATCTAATTTAAGTAATTTATTTTATGTAATTTCAAGGATAAACTGCATGAATTATTTTTTAATATCTTATCATGATGTATGACTAACATTATTTCTTAAATATTGAGAGATTAAATATGCTGCTCTGCTCTTTTACATTGGAAAATCTTACGAAATGCTGACCAAAAGTTTCAGACTCAGGGTCCTAAAAGTATTTCCCTGTGTTTCACAGAAGCAACCTGATTTTGAGTAGTAAGAAATTCACAATTTTTTTCTCTTCAGAGGAAGCTCGATATATTTGAGGAGGTGGCTTGTGCATAGCTAAGGATCTAAAGGTCTAATTTTAGAAACTGAGTACTGTAAGTGTGGATCTGCAGTTTTAGTTTGACTGCAAGTATATAAAGCATATGACTACACACAGTATGTGATTTGATGTACCAAAGGGTGTTCTAATAGTTTTGCTTTCAAAATTCCTAAAAGGGAAAAGAGTATTTATTTGGATGCAGAGTGACTGTGAAATTAACTGGGTTTTATTTAGTCTTCTATTTTCTTTAAAGTCTGGATTTAGTCCTTATCCCATGAAACAAACAAATTTTTTGCACCTTCTTTTACACCACTTTATTCAGAGTAAGATCTGAATTTAAAAGGTCTCTGGGGATACTTGAAGCTTCCTGCACATATTTTGTTGGAATAAATGGAATATATATTTATCTGTTTATTCATCTCTTTGAAGACATTTGAAATACTTTGTAGAAGTTTGGCGACCTGTATTTAGTCTCATACAGGCAGAGGCAATGGAGATGGGACCAATGGAAAACTGAGCTTGTGAGAGTTCTCTTCTCAGCTGCAAGGGAGGGAAAATGATGTGGCTTTTGCAGTTACGGGGGGAACAATGTGGGGGAAGTGTAACATCTAGTTAAGAGCAGAGCAGTGCTGTCACAAAACTAAACAGCAGCAAATAAAACATAGGCTGGGAGAATGTTTCCAGACACCATTGAGAAGGGGTTGCAGATGGAGTCAGCCTGAGACAGGTTCTCAATCTCCAGCTTCCCAGAGTCCTGTTCTGCAGGATCTCCCTCTGGCTCTTCCACTGCTGCCAGTGCTCCCGCACATCTGCTGGATGCTCAGGGAGCCCATCCAGGCAGGAATTGGCCAGAGAAGAGAGGATGGCATTCCTTTAGCTGATGGCATTCCTTTAGCTGATGTGATCCCTTCCTTTGAACGCTCTCAGGCCACAGAGGAGCTAGGTACAGAAGGGAGCTATGGCCATAAGGGAAGAGAAATGTGATCATGGTTGGATTTAGGGGAGTTCAAGTTGACACATAGCTTCACCCTGCAGCTCCAGACCATCCAGGGGAAAAAAAAAATAATAAGGTGGCACCTTCCTTTGAATCCTATGTCCACATCCTGTGCTTGGAGTATTGCTTGAAGTGTTTGCTATCATATTAAAAAGTATGTTGATCAAACAGTTATAAACCAGAAGGAATATTTAAATAACACTTCACCCACCACGCATACAGGTTCCTCTCCTTTGGTTATTTGCAATTTTATTTTTTTCTGTGTTGACAGATTTTGGAACAACCATAAAGCATCACTGACATCAGAAAACCAGCAAGCACAAGCATACTCTCTTTACTTTTGTCCACAAATAAAATGAATGCGTGTACATTGCCTTTAGGTGTTGAAAGAGCACAGATCAGATGTGCACTTTCAAACTGATGAATAAGCTTAAACACATACCAGAATGGCTGAAAAAATGTTATTTTGGCTTCCCCTTTCTACAAATTTTCAAAGAAAATGGTGTTCATCAGTTAAACACTATTGATTTTTCACTTCAAAGCATGATCTAAGGAATACTCAGAGTACATTACTTCTTTCAAGAGCCATTACTAAATAATCTCAGGAAAACTTCTTTCCTCAAAACATTCAGAAGTGGCGGGGCAGGGATGTATGATGCTTTTACAGATTAGTTAGTTTTGGTAAATGTTGCTTCAACCACCAATAAAGTAAAGCTCTTGTTGTAGAGCTTCTGTTAAATAGTGAAAGTACCTTCAAAAGAAATTATTTTTCAGTCATTTACAGTTGAATCCTAAAGTCTGGTTCTTAGCTGAATTGTGTCATTTTAGCTCTCATCCTAGCACTGATTTCATCCTACTAGATTTGAAACTGCATCACCTCACTAGCTAGATACTAAAACAGCTTCATGGTTGCAGAACTATATTGCCCGGAGAAATGAAGTGTTAAGTTTTTTTTTTCTAAGGTTTTCTGTCAAAATCACTGTTTTTCCATTACTGTGTTTCCTTGCATGAGCAAACTTAAAATAATGGAAAAAACAAGAGAGAGACAAGATCCAGTTTTATTTGGAGGTGCTGATCACTCAGCAGAAGCTCCCGGTGGCAAGGACTCTCAGCTCTCACAAAAATCACTTTTGATATGCCTAAGTGCAGCCCTCCTCTTTATCCTGTTTCATTTCAGCTTTAGGTTTCCAAAACCCCATGTTTTCCACACTCACATAAACTGTGAGGAGCTATCACCAGGGCAATTCCTGCTGTGGTTCCAGGCATGGACAGGTCTGTGGTGGTGCAAATGAGCAGAAAAGTCTTCACGTCTTTCCTGTGGGGGAGGCTGGATAACTGTTCTCCTAAACACCACTAATTGCTTTAGTTAACAATTAAATTTCTACCTGCTGGACTTGGTGTGTTCATTAATAGTGCAATGGGGGATTTTGGAAAGTTTAGAGGGAGAAAAGTCACAGATTTACCACACTGCTTGAGATTAATGCCTCTGGCTTGGTAGTTTAACCTATTTTGTAGGTCCATTGGACTGGCACTGGAAAAGCAGAAAAAAAGGGATCCTTAGCTGGGTAAATAGGAGTAAAGGAGCAAATGGTTTAACCACTGGTTAGAAACTTACTGGGAGAAGAAATGGAAATCTATGTCAAGTTTGGTATAGGAAAATAGAAATGAGGAAAAAAACCCCACAAACATTTTCTGAAAGTTAGAGAAAGTGGTTTTGAGACATATTGAAGGATTTTACTCTGTTTAATTATAGAAAATTTGAGAGACAACTTTCATGCTATTTGAACATGTCACTAGCTTTCTTCTCCCATGAAGTTTAACGTTCCTTAGAAATTTTAGCGAAAGCTGCTGCAGGACTGGATAACTCAAAACCAGTGGCAGACACTCCTAAATAAAAACAATATCAAGCTTTAGGTTGTGTATTTCAAAAAGCATTCTTTAGTTACATTTTTAAATATTGACATATTGAAATTTTGAATTCCATTATCATCATGTTAGTGTCATTAGTGCTTACTTCGAGAAACCACAGATAGTGTTCTTAATTTCTTTTATCTCCAGAAAAGAGGCAGGGAGAGCCTGTTTTTCACTCACTATGTTCAGCATTTCTCTGGAAAGCAGTTGAGATACCAAAATCTGCTACTTCTAGCTTAAAATATTAGCATATTACACAGAAGATAGCCCTTGAGGGATGCCCCTGGTTAAGTGTCTTCTGCCAATATAAGATTGTGTCTTTTTTCCTGTACTTGCTTGAGAAGAAACTGTAGTGTTGTTGTGTATATCAGGATGTGTCAGCATCTGGAATGTGCTCAGCATCTTTCTTATGGCCAGGAGGAATTTCACTGAAATTTCTAGAATTATGCCACTTCAAATGAGAGGTGAATCTGCTTTTTTGAGTCTCAGCTGGGTATCATCTATTTGATAATCCATCCTGGCAGTTCTTGCCGAGTAGTCCTGGTCTACAAACAGATCAAATCAGTTGGGGAAGAACTGATCTGCAGATGAGAGCATGGAAAAGTCCTCAGGATGATGAGGACAGAAGAAAAATTGTGACACTGATGCAGTTCCCACTAGTTAGGATGCTTCCATGCTGCTGGTGATTGTAGTAAAACTTGAGAATTCGTCTACAGTCTGTATTTGCCATCCATCATTCTGCAAGGGGTCTGGCTGAACTATTTATTATCTTCCTTCCTTATCTTCCTTTATTATCTATCCATGACTTGAAATAGGTTTGTGCAGTAAGAGAGAATGTGTTTTAATGAATTACTGTTGGTTTGATGTCAAGAATCTTCTAATTCAATACTTTTCAATTTATGTATAAATTTCAATACAACTTAGATTAATAATACATGTTTAATAACAAAAAGAACAAATGCATACTTAAAATAGTTTAAGGTTGCAGAGCATGGGGTGAAGAATAAAAAGTTCATTAAAAATCTGGACAAAAGTTGGTTTTCAACTTTGCAATTTTGGTTTTTTTTTCCCCCCACTGCTAGACTCTTTGGCTTCTGCTTTAAAAAGTGACAGTCTTAAAACATGGGTAATGTTCTAGCTGTTTGTAGTCACTGTGGAAAAAAAAGAAGAATGACTCTATGCTTTGCTGAATTTTAATTTCTATTTTTATTTTTGAAGTTGCAATCTTCTGCTTTTGAGCATTGAAGATAGCAGAAGGCAAATAGGAGGAGAGCTGAAGAAATAGCTTTTTTTAATCAAGTCCTTCATGCTGTTGAATATTGTTTTGAAGGAAAAATATATATTTTAAAGACCAGGACTGTGGGAGTCTAAGAATGGAATTGCAGTAGAGTTGTGAAGGAACTTCTCTAAAGTTGGAGGTGGATCCTCCTGGTGCAGAGACAGACATAGTCTGCCATGTACCATGGAAAAGACAGAATTTTTGGTACTCTGAGAAAGAATCCTCGTGGATAATAGTGACTAAAAACTGAATTTCAATCTCTCAGTCTTTTAGGAGGAACATCTACTATTTCCACTTCCTTGTTTCTTTTTTTTTTCCTAGTTAACTTATTAATGCATTGAGTCTGTTACTGTGAGGAGAATAAATTCTCTATTTAATATGGTCTCACTTCACTCTTTGTGCAGCATAGGGCATATTTTAAAATCCAACATTTATGGAACATCACTCTTTGAGCTGTCTTAAGAGCTCATTCTGCATTACAGCTCCTGGGCACCAGTATATGTGTGTTGGTTAAGTTGTTTTTCAGCTCCTTTGATTTTCACATTCAGTACACACTTTTTTCTGCCTGTCAATTGTTTTCTAATTTTTAGAAGACCTTTTACACATGGCTATCTACAGAGGTTATTTATCAGAGAGTTATTAATTTCTTTCAATCAGTTTTAATAGATTTTTCACTGTATTTAGATAGAAAAACTACTAATAAGAAATGTTACTTTGAATTATTCCTATAGGGAGAGAGTTAGAGACAATATAACAGATCATGAGGAACATGTAGATATGTTTTTGTTCCTGATAATATGCTTTTGCTTAATTTATATTCTTGGGAAAATATGGCTCAGTACGAGCCATATTCTTGGGAAAATATGGCTCTTTACTGATTTCCTTTCTGGTGCCCTTTGATGGCATATTATTGCTCTTTAAACTGAAGAGAACACAGTAATTGGTGGGAGTTTTTGTACCATTCACATTGCAGAAGTTGCATTGTCTTTTATGAATTCTGCGACACAGCTGCTTCAAAAACTTGCTTAAAGCCTAGTTTAAACAAAATCTATGTTACAAAAGCTTGCATGTGCTCTCAAAAAGTGCACCTCATGTAGGGAAAGTGAGATCTGTTGAGAACACAGGATAATGTAATGTATTATGCATGTAAATTTGCTTGATCTATATTGGTCTTTTCAATTCCCTTTCCAAACAAAGAACATGGTAATTTCATTTTACAGATAATGTAGTTTGAGGCCCTAAATCAGTTTAGCAGCACACATTTTTGATTCATGGCAAGGGCAGTCGCTAGCTCTGAATGTATCAGTTCATAATCTCCCCAGCAGAAATTCAGCAGTGACTGATTTGTTTAGTGGCACTCACGTTGTCTTTGCACATTGGGAGAGAGCACGGGATGAGCTCTGTGATTCATCGATCACCACAATACCTATGGACAGTCACCACAGGGGGAATTTGCTATGCATTCTGAAAGGAAAATAATTTGAAGAATTCCTTTCTGGCTTTCTGTGACCACTGTCTTCCACAGATGTGATTTGGGGTTAGGTTATTTAATTATAGGTGTATTATTTTTTATGTGGGCATGTGCACTTGTATCACATTATACTGAGTTCCAGTTTTGCATTATGGTATAAACAATGGCTGGAAGCAAAAATCTTCCTATGAAGCTTCCTGATTTATTCCTCCATTCCCCTGTAAGTTGAGCATAGATGGAAGACCAGCTTGAAGAGTGATCCTTTTTTTGCTGCTTGGTCTACAGGATGAATACACAACAGACAACACAACTGCTAATAAGCCACTTGTCATCCTTCTGTAAATTATCCTGTTAGTTTTCAAAACCTCTCTAGACACAGGCTTTTGTAACAGCATTAAATGTGCAGCAATTTCTGCCATTTAACTTGCACAAAATGCAAAGGAGGTGCCATTTGTATTGATTACTATAGATTTTTGTCTTGTCTAATGGGATTTATATTTTTTCTATGAACTTGTGTTAAAAAAAAAAGCGAAAACAAGTAACGACCAGACATAAATAACATATTTTAAGTATAGAAATAACTCAAACCTTTCAATTTCTTGTGCATGCCATGGCATCCCTGGTTTCTAAGACATCCAATCCCATCTGTCTTTTTGCCAAGACAGAGATGCAAAAGAGCACTGGAAGCAGCCTCCTTTCACTTTGCATTAAAGCAGACAGACCAGCACTCAGCTTTGTGCATTTTGAGCTCACTGCAATAAAAGTTTTAAGAGATAAGAAGCTTTTTCTATTTCAGGGTTGCCATTAGCCTGAATAATATATAAACATGGGAAAAGGTCTGAAGTCCTTTTGAGGCTCACAGTATAGCTTCAATTAAATTATACATCATTATCACAGCTGCCGAGCCTGGTGTGGGATTTTAGCCCCCTATTCACTAAGTGTTCTATGTAGCTGCCTTGTCCAATTCTTTTTTCTTCCTTTTCTTAAGCAGTAAGAGCACTCTTTGAAAAACCAGGCTTAAGGAATAAAGTGGAGGATGAGGTTTGGTTAATCAAGAAAGAACATGGCGATGTCAACAGTCAAGCACCAAGGGAGGATGGAGGTCAACTCTCTAGCCTTAAAAACCACTGGGGAGAAATCAAACACTATTAAGTCATGACATATTATGTTCCTTTTGAACCAGGGCTGTGTGTACTCGCTCTGTCTGCTGAGAGGTTTGCAGAGCTGCTCATGAAACCCCTTGTGAAAGCTGAATTGCTGGGGATACCCACTGGGGATGCTTTCATTCCACAAAGCTGGCAGTGACAGTGAAACACAACCTAAACAGATAGATTCTTTGTGTCTTTGTCCATTTATGGTTCTTTCAGGCTTTATAACCCAAAATTTTCATGGTGGCTTGACATATTGCAGATGAGTGGTTTTTGGATCTCAACATGATACAGAATTATTCAGCCCTCATAATAGGTGTCAGCTAGTTAGTACTTTGTGTTGGCTTTGTCATAAATCTAGGATGTACAGAATTATTATCACATACTTAGGAAAATCATAATGGCTTGTCTTTTCTTATTTATTCCTATAATATCTTCTAAAAGTGTTAGAAGTGTTTTGACTAATTACACTACCCACACCACTAAAGCCACTGCACTTGCCATTGATTTTATCAGTTTTCTTGTCTTCTTTGTACAAGTATAACATTAATAAATATTTGGCTTGAGTAGCCACACATGAAAGACTGAAATCAAGGTGGCATCACAGAGTTTTGTGTGTAGAATACTTATTTAGGATTATACCATACCATCGATTTTTTTACATTGAACAGGCTATTGATTTCAGTGGATGCTTAACGTGCAGATCAATGACACATTATAGGGTTTAAATAGTAACATTTGATACTTAAAAATAAATGAGACAGGGCTATCACTGACTTTCAAGCAGGACCAAAAAATATCTGATAAGAAGGTCAACTTCCTTAAAACTTCAGACAGTTAGAACGCTCAGTTCAGGAGAAGCGTCAGGTAAAGAGTGTGTGAAGAATTGTGTTTAAAATGTAAAATTGAGGATTTGCTGGGAAACATGTGAGTTGAAAATTGTGTGCAGCAGGTTGCACCACAGCCCTGGTACTCACCTGGCAGAGCTTTGCTTGTTTGCTGACAGCCCTGGGCAGCCTGTGCTGGTGCTGCATGTCCTGCCCAGTTTCCTTCAGATGTGTTCTCTGGCTGATATAGCAGCAGTTTGCAGAGTAGCAAAAGAGAATTTAGCATACACTGGTGAGAAATCATACCATGTAGCTCATTATCCCAGTGATCTGAATTTATGGGATGCAGCTGGAAATCCCTTGAGACAGTTTAGACCAAACTTTATGTGAACTGCATGCTTTCCAGTCCTGTTTGAGAGACAGGAAGAGATGCTTGACTAGGAAATGCACTACAGATTTTTGGAAATCTAATAAACAACAAGAATCTTAACTTCTTAATCCTCCACTCAGCACAATTTGTTCTGACGTAGGTTTCTTAAAAATTGGCTGAAATCCATGTTCTTAAATTTGCATTTTCAGCACTTGGGCATTTTTCTGAAGCGTGACTTGTCACTTATACCTCTAGAAATGCATTGAGATGGAGAATGAAGTGCTCATTTTTGGTGGTTTACACTGTTTGATTAATCCTCACACTGGAAAAGAAACTTTTTTTAAATATTATCTATGCTTTAGCACAGACCTTAGATATAAATGCAGGAGTTTTAAGCCTGTGCAGGCTGTCAGTCCAAATATGTAATAAGTTAATTTTTTGCTGTTCTGTGGGAGAATTATTTTCTAGCCATTTCTGCTGATATTGAAAGAAGATAGTAGACACACCTTCCTAAATCGCTTCTTCAAAATGAGTTGAAAAATCTGTTCTTCAGCATGTAACATATGCCCTTTAAAACTGCTACTGTGCTGCTGCCTGCTCTTATCAGTATGGGCCATAAATTTTGCATGGATATAGAGAGAACTGCAGCTTGAGGACTTGAAATAGTTAGCAAGATGCTTGCTGCTAAAGTATACAAAGTACACTGGCAAATGGGTTTTTGTAGACAGGCATCATTACCAAGATCCATGTATGCAGAACTGTGCCAGCCTGAGGAGCATTAAAGGCCAGTGCTCACAGGAGCCTAATTTTGGGTGAATGAAGTCCTTAGATTCATTGTGATATCACACATAAATGAAAATACCAAGTGTCACTGACTTGTCAGTGAAAAAGTAGCCTGGGCTTTGTAACAAATGGATCAGTGATGTATATTTGGAAGCTGTGTGACATATTAAAGTAGTTTATGAGGCACAATTTGTTTTGGTGGTCTGCTCTGATTGATGGTGTGCTATCTGCCACTGCTTTAGATGTTGTGGTATGTTTGTAATAAATGTTCGTTCCGAGACAGTGCTAAATGTGTTCCATCTAAATCATTCATTACTTATAACAAGTTTCAGTGTATATGAATCAAAGCTTTTTTATACTTGCCTTCAGAAGAATTTATCATGTTGAAGCAGCTCTATCACCTGTGATGGGGCCAGTTGCATGCCTGAGTGCTCAGACCCTTTCAGCAGTGCCTGCTGGAAACAGCACAAAGTTAAACTGGAAGAAATGTGATGTTGAGTACCCCATTTAAAAGTTTGTTGCCTTATCTAATGTAGCATTCCTATTTGCTTCTTCTTTTTTTTTTTTGTTTCACGAAGAGAATACCAGAAGATATCAGAAATAAGCACTGAGGGATAAGGAGGAAACATTGGTGAAACAACTGGACTTGCCAGAGGAAGCTCATCAGTGGGAGGGATTTTTGCTGATGTTTTATAGCAGTGTATCACTCATTCATCAGAAAATGATAAAAAATGTATGCACTACTCACAGGGGATTTCCTCTTTCTGGAAAGTGCAGAATGCATCATCCTTAAGCAAAGAGTGTACTTTGTTTCCTCTTGATTGGTAGGAGAAAGATTTCTTTTTCCCAATGGGCCTTGTCTGTGTCCATCCTCCAAAATTCAAGTGACAGTGGAGAAAACCTAAGGACTATCATTCCAGGATGATCAGTGTAGAAATACTAC
>JAWWMS010000001.1:10091811-10116841 GCA_035048045.1 Chlorospingus semifuscus | reverse complement strand
CCGCGGCGCGGGAGCAGGCGGGGAGAGCGCGGTTCCCGATTCCCGGTTCCCAGTCCCCGGTTCCAAACCGCCGGTGCCCGGTTCGTGGCTGCCTCTGCCTCCCGCCAGCCCCTGCCGAGCTCTGTATAGGGGACAGGGCTGAGGATGCCCGGGGAGAACGCACCGGACGAGACCGGCGAGCTGAATTTGGCGAAACCGGCTGGCAGGTCCGCACAGCTCCGTGCGAGGCTGGCGGTGTCCCCTGCCACGGAACCGAGCCGGGAAACTGGAGCAGGCGAGGGTACCCCTGGCATTCCTGAAGTCTTACCTGCTGGAAGTGCCTTGGAAGGAGGGAGAGCTCACAGGACGGCTGTGCCAGCCGCGCTGGGGGTGCCCGTCTCACCCGGCCCTGGGCTACCCCAGGTCTTTGCGAGCGCTGCCCTTGGGGCTGAGCCCCCGCAGCCGGCAGGGCCGGGCTGTGCCGTGCCGTGCCCGTTCAGGCCGAGCAGGGCCCGGGCAGCGCTGCCGCCCCGCGCCGGGCACACGATGCCCCCCTGCCCTCGCAGCCGCCCTCCGTGCGATCCATCTCCATCGTGCTCCTTGGAGCTGGGAGTGTGCGGGGCACCGGGGCAGCCCCGCGGGGAAGCGCTGCCCTGGCTTGCCGAGCTCCTCGGTGTCTCTCCAAAGGCTCACTGGGAGGTGGGAGAAGGCAGCGAGCCCCGGGCATGGCACACGCTGCTTTCAGGTCAGCGAGCCGCCCGGGGCCATCCCCACACAGCGCACCAAGCGCCCCCGAAATCAGCCGCTGGAGCAGAGGGATGGGAAGGACAGCATGGGAAAGGGACCTTCCCAGGGTGACGGCCGGGGCTGCGTGTCCCCGCAGCGATGGCTCATTGCTCCGGCAGCCAGCACAGAGCAGCTGTGTCACACGGGCGGCTCGCACGGGGCGAGACTTCGCAGCACCCTCTGCATCCCCACCATCGGCTCGCTGATTATAGCCCGAGGGGCTGGAGCCTGAGGGCTCTCAGCCTCCTCCAGGCTTGCACGAAGCGGACTGAGAGCTCTTTTTGGTGGCGAGCATCCTTCCCCCTGCCCGCACGCCCGCCTCCCGCGCGTGCTGCCAGTCCTGTCCCTGTGCCAGGCAGAGCTGGCCGCTGCAGGGCCATCAGCGTGTCTCCATGTGTGTGATGTGTCAGACTGTGTGTGCCTGTGCTTGTTTACATGGCAAGGAGGCAGCGGAGGGAGGGGGAAGGGATGACTTTGAGGGAGGCCTCAGAAAAGAGGAAAAAAAGAAAAAAAAGAAAAAAAACTGAGGGAAATTCCTCTGTTCTGTGATATGAAGCAAAAGGCATTTATTTTTATGGCAATTAGAGATGGCTGAGCATCCCTGGAAGCTGCAAGATAAACATGCCCATCTTTGTCTGCTCCAGGCAGCTGCGAGCCTGGCTGATGGTGGGTGCTGAGCCCCAGCGGGGTGCAGCCCACAGGGTAGGAGGAGGGCTGGCTCCCACGTGGGGTTTTCTCTGCCTGTCACTGACATATGGTGATCAGGGTGAATTTTCTTTTCCCTTCTGAAAATAGTTCTCATCCAGCCATTTTTCAGGGAAGGAGCTGTGCCTGGCGCTGCAAGGGCGCCCACTCCATCTGGCACTTTGTGTCTGCACCAGAGCCCTGTTTATGCTCTACTACAGAGCAGACCTCAGCCCTGTCCCCCCAAAATCAGCTCTCCCAGTTCAAGGAGGTTTGCTGAGTGTCCCTGGGCCGTGTGGAGGAGCTGAATCATGAGTAGGAAAGGAGTTGACAGGGCTCTGTCCTTATTGCCCCCAGACTGGAGGGATCACTCTGGGAAGGAGCTGGAGAGAGACGGAGAGGAGACACCTCTATGTCTCCTGCTGCAGCTCAAGGCTCTGGCTGGAAGCAACTGCAGAGAAGTTCATGTCCCAGGCTGCAGAGGCCCCGTGCAGGTTTATGCTGGCATCACAGCGTCCTTCAGAGGGGACTTGGCTGCTGCATCAATGGCACCCGAGGTGAATTTTCCCTTTTCCCCCCAAATTCAGAGGCAAAAGGTCTGACTCTGCCATGAGCCAACCAGAGCCTGTTGGCCTGCCTTCACACTGACACTGGCAAGCTGTGGCAGGAAAGGGAGACTCCCACTTTAAGGCTGTTTTCCAGCGAATTGAGGTGTAAGGGCACAGCTGTGTTTGTGATGGCCCTGGTAAAGCACAGCTCTCCATGGCACAGGCCAGCCCCGTGCCCCTGCTGCCAGTCCTGAGCTAAGCAGCACTGATGTGGAGATGGGAACAAGCAGAAAATCAGGTCAGCTGGAAATGCCTCGCCATCTCTTCCTTTCATGTCTCCCCCCATCTTCCTCTCTTGAGGAAGGCGAATCTCCACCCGCTGAAGGCCAGGGCGGATTATATCAATAACCCCACAGCAAATCCTCCACGTGGGCACAGGGGCAAAACCTCTTGCCATGGTCTCTTCTGCAGTCTGGAAGCAAATCGCAGAGGCAGGGTGAGTCTGAAGCCAGCAGCCATTTCAGTGATGCAGTGACTCATCCTAAAAGGCGCTCAGCTTGTGGCAGCTCCCTTCCTTTCTTCTTTTTGCCTTTTTTTTTTTTATAGCTGATGTAGCAATAAATTAAAAAAAAAATAGCAGGAAATACATATGAATATAGCATGTCTCCAGAGCTCCTCTAATTAAAAGAAAAATCTTCAGGCACTTTTGAGCCCCTTGGATATCTGTTGTGAAAGGCTGGAGCCGCTGGGTACCTGCCACGTGGGAGGGTGGGATAGAGCAGCACACCTGCGAGTGCAGGGGGATCCACAGAGCTGGAGGCTGACAGGGGCTGATTAATGCCAGGGACATGAGCACAAAGCATTTCACAAATAGTCCTTTCCAGAGGGAAAGAGCTAAATTAGGGCAGACGCTAAAGCCTGGTCTTGTGTTTCTCAGTGGCAAAGATTTAATACTAAATACACGGGTTTTCCTTAATGCTGTTATTTCCTGGTGGTCTCTGTGCTCACTGCTGCGTTTGTTCCCCAAGCTATGGGAGGGGGTTGCTCCAGCTGGAGGGGCTTGGGCTTTTCCTTCCCATGCCATTGGCTGTTCCCATTCTTGTGCTGTCAACTGTCCCAGTTTCCATGCCTCTCCCTGGAGCCAGTTCATGGGGGGGCAGGAGGGAAAGCAAGCTGTGATGGCAGCATCCTCTGAGCAGGAGGAGAAAAGAGGGGACACAAACTCCAGGGGATTCCATCCTTACAATCCTCATCCTCCTCCCAGAGCCACAGGGTGTCTGTAGATGCTGCTGACAGGGGGATATCAGCCTGCTCCATGCTGGAAATTAATTAACCATCTTCATTCAATCTCTGGAGTCCTTGGATACACCTGCATGTCCAGCCCCCTGCAGTAAGGGGATTTGTTGGAATCCATCTGCAGCAGGCCTGGGACAGACATGGCCTGCAGCAGCCCATCCCTCTGACAGCCTGGAACTCTTCTGGACTTGGGTTTTACTGAGCTGACAGGGTGCCTGAGCCAGGAAAGATTAATGGACATTCACTGAACTTGCTGGGAACCTTGACTTGCATTTGGACTCTGAAAGTCTAACAGGAAACATGAGAAAATCTGGAGAGTTGTACCAATGCAGTGGCTATTTTTTATAGAGATGGAGAGCCCCTGGTGAGGGAGCAGGGAGATGCTGCAGTGTAAGGTCAGGCATTTCAGAGCACTGATTTACTGTCTGGCGAGTTCCCACATGCCTTGAGCATATGGATTGCCTCCATCTTACAGCAACCTGCAATCTCCATGTGCTGCATCCCCTCTGCTCCAGGTTGTCTCACCATCCTCCAACACTCAGGACACATTACCAAAACTGCATTCATCAAAAGCAAAGGCTCTTCCCAGGATCATCATTAACCTGGAACATCTCAGGCCAGGGCTTCCCATGGGCCAAGACCATTCCCAGCAAGGCTAGACACTGCCACAGGTAGGGATGCTGGCAGAAGGGCAGCATGGTGTCAGAGGAGAGGTTGATGGCAGGACCTGCTTTGTTCCCTGTCACCCATCTTTGGTGTCAGGGTCAGTCTGGTCACACTTCATTCACCAGTACAGAGAAACTACAAAACCCAGTGATCGCAGCCATGCTTGCACAGGCAGCATGGGCTCACTTCCTGGATTCTCTGCCAGGAGAGAGACAGGTGAAGATGGAAGCACAACTTCAACTGCAATTAAATCTTACAATAGTGAAGGTCAAATGATGGAAGTAACCAAGAGTGCAGGTGAGTTTGACTCTCTGCAGGCTCAAGCAGTGAGGACACTTGCCCTGTATTTTGCTTTTGATAGCTGAGCACAGCCAAGGCCATGGCCATGGAGGGAGCCAGAGGTGGCCTCTGATTCCTGCCAGCAGGGCCAGGCTGGGTGGAGCAGGGAGGTCCCCATCTGCCCCTGTGCTGCACTGCACATGGAAGTGCCTTATAATTTAGGCAAATTGGAAATCAGTCTTTCATGAAATAAGGGGGTCAATTAAAGGGTGATTTCCCCAAGATTTATCTGATCCTGTGGATAATTTCATCCCACAGCAAACCCAGGCGAGGGCCTTGCACTGGTGGAAGCAGAGGCAGCAAACCTCTGCACCAGAGCTGCAGACAGAGAGTGGTCACTGGGTTTGGGGCTCTTCAGTCTCTGCCCAGCTGTGATGACACAGCTGACTCAAAACCATAAATTGCTGGTGAATTATCACTGTGGTAGTTTTGGAAGTGCCCTGGTGGTTTGAGTGCCCTGCTCCCATGCCAGCTCTGCCTCCAGCTGCCTCTGTGCTGACAGGGATGAACACACAGGGACAAGTACAGCTGGAGATGTTGGGTGCAGAGAAGGGTGTGCTCTCCTGTCTCTGCAGGGATGTTGTCTCTTGGCTCTCTGCAGAAGGTTCAGGTAGAGCTGGGGGTGGTGAGAGAGTTCTGCTGCCAGAGTGTCTTCAGGTCTTGAGGCTCTGAAGGATGCCAGGGACTTGCTGGCTCACTCCATCCCATCTCTGCCTCTCCCTCCTTCAGACATCACCCCAGCATGGGCAGTACCCTCAGTCCAAGGAGGAGGATGTGGGGCAGGAGATGCTGGAGCACTGGGGTGACACCCAGGGCTGCAGGGTGCCTCTGGGGGGCCAGACTGGCAGGGGACCCCCCAAGCCCCCCAGGTGCCCTTGGCAGTGGATCAGCCATGCCATGGTTCTGTGGTTCTGTGGTTCTGTGGTTCTGTGGCTCAGGGCTGGTGACTCACTGCCAGCCCTGGAAGGCTGCAGAGCCACGGCAGGGGGGAGCAGGGTGTCTGACAGCTCCTGAGTCTCCTGATAGATATTCCTCTGCTGCTGCATGGAGAATCACTGCTGTCTCCATGTCTGAGCCCAGGTTTGCTATGCTGGCTGTGGATTTTTCCCTGCTGTAAAGCCATCCTGGTTGCTTGGCACTGGATTTTTGTAGTTTTGAGGGTCTTTTACCAGGAATATATGAGCAAGCAGCAGAGGAGAAATCAAGGATGCAGGATGCAGGTGGATGAGAGCTTGCTGGCTGTGTCTGGATAGCTAGGGGAGACACAGGCACTTGCTCCTGCAACATGCACACAGGATTCCACCTTTCATTACCTTCTCCCACCAGCTGCAATGTTGAGGGCACCCCTCACTCTTTCATTGGTCCTGACAGAGTTCAGAGCTTGCCTCTTCAGGTACCAAGAGAGAACACATCTACCTTCTTTCCAAACTCTTGGAGCAGTGCAAGTAGCACTTGTGTCCCAACAAGAAGACGCCTGTTGGCTTGCTGGGATGCACCATGGCACCAGGCATCCTGAGCCCTGGAAAGAGCCTCCTGATGACATTTGAGGAAAGCATTTTTCTATTTTTAGAGGCCATTGTGCACAGAGCCAGGGAGTCAGTGCAGGGTTCCCAAGCTCCTGCAGAAAGCAGTGGAGCATCTCGGGATGCTCGGAGCAGCAGCCCTGGGCTCATTAACACGATCCAGTCACAGCAGTCCCTGAAGCAGAAAGGTATTTGGGCATTTGGGCAGCAGTCTGCTGCCTCTTCCAGCCTCTGCTGGGTCAGGCTCTGATCATGCTGGGACCAGGCTGCTCCTCTGATTGGCACCACATCTCTGATCTGTGCCTTGGAGGTCCAAAGCCTCCCATTCCCCTGGCTGTGCAGGGTGGGCTGCGAGGCTCTGCTGCTCTGCCCATCTCTCCCTGATTAATGTGAAATCCAGGCTCATGAATTATTCATGAAGCTTTATTTAGTATAATGGTTTCTGACATCCACTGCCTGGGAACAGCATTTTGGGACAGACCGCTTGCGACCGTTTCTTTTTGCCAGAAATAGGGAGCTGACGTTGATCCCATCCGAACGGGGAATGTACAGACAGGGAGGGAGGGAGGGAGGGGCTGAAGCAGCCCTGCCTCCTTCTCAGGGAATCACAGGTTGCTTCCTAATTAGCCAAATGTGTAAAAGCTAAATATTGACATTGCATTGCAGTTCCCTGCGTCTTGCCATCACATTGCATGTTATTAACCTACATAGTGTCAGGGAAAGGAGCATCTGTGTGTGCCTTGGCACAGGCAGGCCTGAAGAGACAGGAATTCCCCCTTGCAATGCTGCTGGTGGGACCTGAAGGAGCTGGGAAATGGATTCCCCTCCGTGGCTGGAGCTGGGGAGAGAGAGAAGCTCGTTGGGCTGCCCTAGAGCATAAACAACCACCCTCCTCTTCCTGAGCACTTGGCCGTAGGGAGGAAGGGTGATTTATGACTGGTTCCAGCTGGGAGGGGTGTGCAGGTACCTTTGCTCCTGTGCTGCTGGATTTGGGAGTCATGGTGAGTTTCTGGCCGTGTGTGGGCCACAAGGTGGGATCTGTGCTGCAGTTTGATGCGTGATGAGCAGGGGCTGGTGTGCAGGGCTGGCATCTGTGGGAGCTGCTTTCCTCCCTGCAAACTGTTTCATGTGAGCCTCAGAGTGCCTCAGCAGCCTCTGCCAGAGCTGTTATTTGTGGAACATCCCAGCTGCTTGGCTGAACACAGCCATCAGCCTCTCTGAGGGGCTGTGGAGGGAGTGCCCTGCTGGGAGATGGGGCTGCAGAGAGGGCAGGGATGATGGGGCCCAGCTGCCCTGCCTGCACGGGACACCAGGAGGGCCAGGTGCCCTGCCTGTGCCACTGCCAGCCTCCTGCTGATCTCTCACGTGTGTCTTCATGCAGTGTGGCTTGCTGCAGAGTCTCCTTTCCTCTCTTTCAGCATGGGGAAAAGGATTGCTGGCGTGTAGGGATCTCCCTCAGCTCCAGGGTGCTGTCTGTGCCTCACCTTTTCTTGCCTTCCTTTTGGCTGCCTAGCTCAGGGAAGTCCTGCCAGCATCTGAAAGGCTTCCTGGGTGTGCACAGCCTCGTGCAGCTGCAGCAAAGAGCAGCCTGCTGAGGATTCCTGGTGGGATGGAGGGGATGGAGCCAAGCAGCTCAGCACAGCTCTGCTGCCTCTTGGCTGGGGCAGGCAGAGCTGTTCCCTGCCAGACTGGAGGCCTTTGTCACAAGCAGCTTGGGAGAGCTTTGGCAGCACTTTAGGCAGGAGAGAAATCACAACAGAGGGCTGCTCTGGCATCCCTCAGCCCTGGCTCCATCCCCTGGGGGCTCCCCACCCTGCAGGGGCTGGGGCAGTGCACAGCTGGGCTGATGTGCCAGAGCCGGGCAGAGGGGACAGCTTGTGACAGTGTTCACAGAGGGCCCAGATTGAGGGAAGGGACGAGGATTTGACTCCATGTTTCAGAAGGCTTGATTTATTATTTTTATGGTATGTATTACATTAAAACTATACTAAAAGAATAGAAGAAAAGGTTCTCAGAAGGCTAGCTAAGCTAAGAATAGAAAGGAATGAATAACAAAGGTTTGTGGCTCTGAGAGAGAGCCCGAGCCAGCTGTGCTGTGATTGGCCATTAATTCCAAACATCCACATGAGACCAGTCACAGATGCACCTGTTGCATTCCACAGCAGCAGATAACCATTGTTTACATTCTGTCCCTGAGGCCTCTCGGCTTCTCAGGAAGAAAAAGTCCCAAGAAAAGGATTTTCATAAAAAGATGTCTGTGACAATGTACCACATACATCAGCCTTCTAGGTAGTCCCCAGGAGTGTAGCTTTGGAGTAACTTTTTAATGTTTATTTTTTTCGTGTTAAGCAATAAAATTAATTGGCTTAAATATTGATTATAACTTCTCTTATTTTTCTTTTTATTTTAATGGAGCCTATGGGCTATTCATTAGCCGATAAACTATTATGCTTACTATTCTAGGAATAGTATTTAAATAAAATATTTATACTGAATCTCTGCATGTGATAGAGAAACACTGGTGATATGAATTAAAAAACTATACTACATAAACAGTAGCAAAATCTAATATTTGAACCTTGCCTCCCAAAATGTCAAATTTGTCACTGAAACATTTGGTTAAAATTTGAAAGAAAAGCAGTTGTTAATCCCCTATTATTTTATGTAGAAATATTATTTTCATGACGGTGATCTTTTTCCTCAGTTCTTTTTCTACTTAGATTTTTGTGACTTTGCGTAATGTAACAATGTGATACTGAAAATAATCTTGTGCAGTTCAGCAGTAACAGACCAGACTTATTTTCTTCTACAAGAAAAGAATGAGTGTACAACTATTTAAAAAACAATTCACTCCAAAATTGAAAATTCCATCCTATCCCTTTCCAAATAGCAAAAACAAATACATGTTTGCAGTGTCTTGTTTATGAAAATGGGAAATATGCAAAGTATGGAAGCAACAAAATGAAATCATGTGGTTTGATATATTTCCATTTCATTTTTCTGCATGGAAATGCAAAATGCCTCCCCCTTCTGCCGTAACCGTTTATAGCTGGTTTCCATCTGTTAAAAAAGTTGTGAAATACATATGGGAAGTCTGCAAGTTTCTGACATTCACGTTTTGATTAGTTCTTCATCTTTTGGGATTCATCTGTGTCTAATCTTCCTTGAGTGTTATAGTGGTGCCAAATACTACCTCCCAACCCTATACATTTCAGCATTTATGTAGGAGGTAATCACTAGTAAATTGCAGGCCTTTCTACTCCTTGGAAACATTGTGGGTTTTGCTCCCCAGAATATTAGAAGTTCTCTTTGTATCTGCAGTTTTGTTGAGCTAAGTGTGTACCATAAGAGCGCTGTGTATTTGATTAGAGGTGTATTTATATTAACAGCAGCAATACAGATGCATGTGGACATTTGCAAAACGTGGAGTGAGACGGACAAATCTGATGAAATTTACAGTTTAAAAAAATGTGAGTTTGTATTTATCTTGGAAAACTATCAAATGCTGTGTTCCCTAATTTCTGGAATTGGGATAAATTGAAACATCGAACCCCTACTCTTGGGATCTCTCTCTGGTGAGAGTGACCCCAAAATGTGTCAGAAAGTCTTTTCCCAGCCTGGCACTTGAAGAAGGAGTCAGAGCTCTTCATTTCTTGGTCTCAAGATTGTTTATTGTTCTTATCTATAAAATTATTTCTCCTGTCCAGCCAAGGTCTGCTCAGCAAGACAGTCAGAGGCACTCTGCCTGCCCCCAAGGCAGTGTTATCTTTTTATACTAAAAACTAAATGTACCATGTTTACAATTACTTTCCAATAGCTATCACCTATGTTAGACAGTGAGCTTCTACTCTAAACCAATCTAAAAGTGCCAACATCACAGCAGAAGATGGAGGCCAAGAAGAAGAAGGAGAAAGGCTGGACATGCCCAGATTCCTCCCTCTTGCCCCCTGAACCCCCATTCTAAAAACACCAAAAATCTATTTTTTCACCCCGTCATACATTCGCTGTCATTTTGCTTAAACTTTCATGGCCTGTAATTCTTCATACAAGGTTGGTAATTTTTTTTTTCCCAAGGCTAAATCAAAGGCACAGGGGTCTTGGGCTCTGTGCCAAGGTCTCTGAGGCCCCTGGACAGGGGCTTGAGCCATCCAGGACAGCCAAAGGAATTTCCTGGGTTCTGACATCCTACCTTTGCATTTCAACTTCAAAGTTTGGAATTAAATTTCTGGAGGAATCTAAGCAAAGGCATGTGGTAACATTAAAAAACATCCACAGATAGACTTTGAAACTGTCCTGATAAAGGAGGTAAAAAAAAAAGGACTTGGAAAATAAGTCATGATAAAGGAAATATATAAAAGAAGGAAACTTATGAGCTTGGATTTTGAAATATTCTGTATACTCTTTCTTATCAGTGCACTTTATTATTCTTTAACATGTTGAGTATGATGGGTACATAGTAGCTGTGCTCTGACAGGTTTGTTCATCATTGTTCATTTCACAGTTTGTGAACACCATTTGTTTTTCCTGCTATCCTTAGATGAAACTGCTGACATACAGTGCAAGTATTATTTCAGGACAATGGCAGGTGAAACCATCCCAAGCATTATCTGATGCTAAAAGCTAATCCTAAAACTGGTTTTCTCTCTGCTTACTGTTTGTGTGGGCTTATTTTACTCAGAAGCTGCCAGTGCTGGTGTAGGCTGGCTCAGAGAAAGTGTGAGCACTGAGGACACTTTTATAAGTGCTATGGGACTGTGGTAGGGACAGTGCAGACAGGGCAGCAGAAAAGGGTGCAGCTGTCCCAGCTTCACCCTCCCCCAGATATGGACCAGCCTTCAGCTGGGAATCTCATTTCCAGTTGTGAATTTTATTTATTTATTATTTTGTGTTGTAAACCTTGCAGGACCTCAGCTCTATGGAAAAGACTGTGTGACTCCAGGCAAAATCTTGTTCTAACTTTAGAAGTGTTTTTTGCAGTTTGGAAATAGAGCATTTTATGACTGTTCTGAAAATTATAGTCGCATAAGCTGTTCCAAATCCTATCAGATTTGAATTTGTTCTTTCTATTTTTTTTTCCTTTTCTTTATCTTTCTTTTGAATGTTTTAGTCTAGCATCTAAATGCATGCAACAATAAGAAAGGTGATTGGTTATCTCTGTGATATATAAGTCCTCAATGCAGACAAGACTACAAAAAAGAAAGGAAGTATAGGTGATGAGATTTAAATTATCTCAAGAACAATGTTTTCCTATTTGGGTGATTGGAGATAATGTACTACCTGGAAAAAAAGAAGAGGAGAAATATAACTTTTTGTGCAGTAATTTAAATTTACTTTAAATGCAACTATACTACCTCTGCCATCAGAGCAGTTCAATTTCCTAAAATTCTTATCGGTGCAGCACTTCAAATAAAGAAATAAGAAATTCACTCTTGAATAAAATGTATTATAGGGGCATTTGGAGTGGTTTTTATGTCTGTATAGGTTTTCAGATTGGGAGTTACTGCAGAAGTTTTTTGTGAGCTCTCTAGGGGGATTTCCAGAGGTACCTTTGGTGTAGCAAATGTACATTGCATGGCATAGAATGGATAACTCAGTGGGCAGAGCAATCTGAAATGGAGTTTTGGACATTAGGTAACCATGCAGTTGGGAATGCCAGGTTGCTCTTTCCATTTCTGGCAAGTCAGCAAACAAACAGTTATCATAAAACAGTCTCAAAAATGCTTCTCTATAAAGGACAAAAATCTTTAAGGCATGTTGCTATTTGTTTATCCTTGAAATGGGTAAGAACTGTGGGGAAGGGAATCAGGGAATCTTCACAGCAATCCTCAGGAACTTCCTGTTAATCAAACAGCCTCACGAGTGGTTTCAAGTGCAGAAGTTTCCTTCCTTGAAGCATTTTTCCCTCTTACTATTAATACTGGTGCTGTAACAATTAAGTTTATTTCTGACAAGTATGGCTTTCAGAGCTGGAGTGCTGAAGACATGAGGAGAGCATTAAGCATCAAATGTATCAAATGACTATTGAACGCTATCTGGGGAAATTTGGCACAGCCTAAGAGGGATAATGAACTAAAGGAAATTATTTTTTGTCAGAGAAGATGTTAATTTTGTTTTTGTAATCCCCTCTCTTCTCATTCTCTTGCTTTTCTTGAAATCATTTTTTGAAGTTGTTTTTTATTTTATTTTTACACTGAATTTTGTTCTTCTTGACTACAGCAAGGAAAAGATCAGCAAAGTGAAATGTTTCTATTCACATTAGTGGGATTTGGGTTAGGATCTGTGTTCATTGTTAGTAAAGAATCCCACTAGGATGCACAAACATCTATCCAAATTTGAATTATGCAACTCAGCGTGTCTGTAATTTACTCATATATCATCTTCATGGGAGAATTTGTATGTGCACACCTTCCTGGCGATGTCAAAATGTACTGATTCAACCCTGGTATTTTTTAGTTGACCACACATATTTTAGGATCTGCCAGCTGATGAGTTTCTGCAAGCTTCCACCTCTGAATTGAGTAGATTTTATTTCGAAGCTGCTTTTGCTTTTATTTATATTACAGCTAGAAACGCAGCAGAGGTAGAACAATAAGCCTGGCATAAATGACATCACACAAATGAGTGAAAGAGCTAAGATGGAAAGAACATATAGTAGAGAGATATAAAGTAAATCAAGTAAATTTCTCATATGGATGAGCTTAATATGCCTGCTTTATTTATTTAAAAGATTTCAGAGTCCCAGCTATAAAAAAAAGAAGTATTGTTTTACTCTGTTGAGAAATTTTTTTAAATTTTCATGCAAACTGTCATAGAAGCTTCAGTTCTACACCAAGGTAGTTGAGTGCCCATGCTTGGGAAGAGCACAGAGCTGATTTTTGGGATTCACACAGCCACCATTGTATGGCCCTTTCTGAGCAGTGGGCTGCAATGTTTGTTCTAGACAATGGTCCTTGGTGCACCTTAGGGTGAGCATCCTTCTCTTTGGTTTTTCAGGGCTGCATTTTGCAAATGAGTTACATATTAAAAGTTCCTGGAGTATCAGAAGGCTTTCTACTGCAAACTTGTAAAAAATCCAAAAAGGCATTTATTTGGTAAAAAAAGCAAATGATTGAAATGTTAATGTGACGGTACACATTAGGCACATGGAATTTACAACTGTTCCAAACACAGTAAAAAACCTTGGACAAACAGTTGCATTTACAGCACAAAACTGAGTATGAAAATGAAACTATCTTGAAATTACTGTATTTTAATTTTTAATAGATAATTTTTAATGCTTCAGCAATAGTGTCATTTTGCTTTAACATTCCACTCCAGATTTAAAAGCTAATTTCAATTATGCTGATAATTTAGAAACATATAAGTAGAGTTGTGTTTTCAAGTCAGTAGTACCTAATGCTGATGAGATACTACTCATGAGATACCGCAACCTGCAGTAAAATCACTCAAAAAAAGAAAATGATAACTCAAAATGTTTATAACAGAAAAGATGCATGAAAAAAAGTCATTACATAAAGTTTTTGTTTCTTTAATGTTTTGTTCATCTATAACAAATCAAAGAGGTCCAGTTTTATTTTAAAAAGCTAAATTTTTAGTGGACAGTGTTGTAAATATGAAAATATTCCCCAAGATTTATGATTCAATGATATTAGGATTGGGGTGAAAATCCTGATTTATCACAAGAAAAAAAAACAAAACAAAAAAACAAACTCCTCATCATTACTTTCAAAACCAGCAGAGATGTTCATTCTTTCTTAGCTGTGAATGTGGAAGGTTTTAGGGGACAAAGATATGACTATTTATAAATCTGTAATGTATGCACCACACCAAAAGTTCTCAAACTAAATTATTCTACCTTAGTCCATGTTCATTGATTCTCTCAGTAGTGCAGATTATTGCTTACTGCTCCTTAAAAGACTTATTGGTTGTTTCAACTGGGAAAAGTTCTTGGGGAGGCTTGGTCATTATTACTCTCTGAAGAATCACATGGAAAAAACTCTGTGTAAGAAGTTTAGTCATATTTATTTTGGCATTTTGCACGAAAGATGGATAAGAAGTGTTCCTGTCTATCTCCACTAATCCTACATTAATAGCTCCATGGGGAGTTGAATAACAATTCTGCCTGTATTTGATTTGTGCTAATTCCTGAAGGCTTATCAGTGTACTACAGCATCATATAACTTTAAATCTCAGTTTATTTTCTTTTTAGCTTTTAAACTACAAGATATTATCTTTTACCCCAGTTCAAGCTACTGTTCCCAGTGGAAAAGTCTACTACTGATGTAAATTTTAGAGGCTTATCATCTTGGTGATTTCCTCCTATCAGTTATTTGGCTGTTCTGTACCCAGGGAAGTTAAAGCAAAGCACTAGCACAGAACAGATCAGGTGTGACCTTAAAATACCTGTGCTCAACCAGTATTTCTGTTTGGAGCTCTGCTTTGATCGGTAAATGAGCCTTCTAGGTGAGATATGAGTGCTTTCTACATATGGATGTCTTTATCAAACCATGTGTTATTTTGATTTTATTTCCTTTCAAGTTTTAGGTGAGCATTTTAAATTTTGGCATGTTTGAAGTTAAATACGTAAATCCTTGTTCAGGGATATGTGAGTTGATTACATTCCTGAGCACCTGAGGACTTGCACCTATTTACTGCATTTGAAAATGATTTTTCAGTCTGAAGTACCAGCTCACTTCTCATGGTGAAAAATACAAAAAAACACCTAAACTTAGGCTGGCTGAAATTGCACAGGTGATCTCTTCTAGACTTCTAAGAGATTGGAGTTACTCTGGGTGAAAACTCCCCAAATGTGTGTACATGGAAGCCTTAACATGAATGATGTTCATCTGCCAACACTCTTTCCCTAATATACACAATTTATTGATACAGATGTACACTAAATGCTGTTTTATAGGTGAGGATTTGAGGGACACAGCACTGAAGATGCAGTTTTGACAGGACTCTCTTCTGCCAACAATCAAAAAGACTACTTAATTCTGCAATTAGCCCTTAGGTGATTTGGCCAAAGCTATGTGGGAATTCTCTGTGCAGTCTCCCAAATCCATGCTGGACCCATTTTCTTTCTCTCACTAATGCAATAAAGAAATGAGAACTTCCCCCTCCTCCTCAACCACCAACCTCTGAAAGCAGTGTGGGTTCAGCTTGGATTAATCACCACAAGTAATTCCCTTGAGTCTACCCCTCCTTTGTGTGCACAACCACAGCATAAAATGTGCCACACCTTTGAAGACCATTACTTTTAATAACTGAGTTGTTTTATTGACCTGAGCAGAGCTGTTTTAAGTAGCCCTGGACACTCCCTTGCACTGGAGAAGCCTCTGATGCAGGTACTGAAGGGCTGTTCCCTGCCTTTTATTAAACCCCAGAGAACAAGAGGTGGCCAGTGGGCACAACAAACTTCAGATAGTTCATGGCTATGGCCAAGTCCAGGCTTTTTTGGACCTGCTGTTGGGGCCATGCAAAGGGAACTGCCACATCTTTCCTACTGGGAGAAAAATAGAGTTTGTGTCAAAGGCAACAGAGTGCTGAATCCTGCACCAAACATATGTATAAACGTATCTAATCCTCATTGAAACAGAAAATTCTTTTCCCTTATCAGAACACTGAAAAAAATAAGAATTTTGCTTTTGAAGTAGACTAAACTTCAATGCCTGATGTAAGAAATATTGAAAAGATAATTTTGAGGACCACTTTTATCCAAGGCCTTTTTGTCTTGGTCATTCGCCTTTAATTTTAAACACACCAACCAATTATGGGTGATTGATGTTGGGTTAATTGCTGATGTTTTGTGAAAACGTTCTTAGCTTTTTGATATTTAGTTTAGTAGACAGGTGCCACTTCTTCCTTCACGTTTGACAAAGAAAATCTTTTAGTGATGGAAAAGTTGCTCTGTGAAACCATGTTCATCTGTGCTGTAGTGCACACCTCATCCTGCTCTACAATTTATTGTCGTTTCGACATCACTTCTGTGAAAACCATATATGAAAACATTGATAATACAATGGGTTTTTTTCTGCTTTTTGTGAAATCTCACACTACCTAAGTACATAATTTAAAATACAAATCACTACATGTAAATTACTACTACATGTTTACTAATGGGGATTTAAATTGAAATTCTGATGTAAAAAAAATTCATTTTGTAGGTTTTTTTCAGTTTTTTGTTTGTGAGTTCAGGCATTTGCTGAGTTAATGATGTTTTGGTCATTTGTCAGTATGTTCGCTCTGGAAAAGGACAGTCTGAAATCTAAGGAGGAAATTGTTTGAAATTGTTGGAGGAAAGAAAATGTAGGAATTAGCTGAGTTCATTTGTTATAATGTGAGTTATCCATGTTTACTGAAACAATGATTCCAGACAGAAAATACCAAGAAAGCAATATTCCAATGTAAGAATATTGCTAAAATAGAGGTGTCATAAATGAGAATAACTTATCGCTAAACTATGTTTCATGTAGTCTGTATAAATTGTGAATGGAGAAAATTATTTTTCAGAGCTTGAAGGATTTTTTTTCCTTTGGGCTGTTCCCAGAAGAGAGAGGGATTTCAACTTACATTTCATGGCAGTATTGACCACAGCAGACCTGGCAGATTCAAACACGTGATGAGCCAGTCAAGGCTGAATGGCAGATGAGCACCAGTTTTGAGACACAGAACACCACTGATTTGTCCTAAAGTGGTTAAAATGGATTTTTCATAAATCCACATACATGCTTTCTCTGTTTAGTGCATGCATTCAGATGCATTCAAGAGGAATTTATTCCAAGTAGAAAATGTTTTCTGTTTTCCCAGTCAGGACTGTTGAAGTCAGGTAAAATAAAATATAAGGTTAATAAAACATAAAAGAGCAAAAAAAGCACCCCACCCCCAGTTCAGCAGGTATCTCCTTGTTTTGCTTTGTGGAAAAAAACTAGCTGATCACTGCACAGTACTTTGTTTGCTGCTCAGGAAATTGGTATCTGCTCCCTGATTTACAGGGAGTGAGTTAGACCCTGCTCAGCCCGGGGAAAACCACATGTGCAAATCCTCAGGGAGCATCATGATGGCAGAACATGCTTCCAGACTGAAAGGGCTGAAAAGGCAAGCAAATATAAAGTGTATGATATATAATTGATGAAGAAGAAATCTCTAAATGTAAGAGTTTCGTTCAATCATAATAAAGTAGTTGAGGGTGTGCAGACACTGGAATTAAAGATACATGTACTCCATTCAGCAGATCAATATTTATTCTTCAGTCCAAGGCAGCAAGCATAAATTTTATATTTTTGCCTAAAAGCAAGAAATTTATTTAAATCTCACAAACGTTGAAAAAAAACCCATGCTGACCAGATTTCTGACTAGGGGTTTTTTTCACCTTTGTAACATGAGAAAGTTTCTAAAAGACTGGGGAAAATTGTTCCAATTATAAATAGATTGCATCAATCACTTGGAAGATCTTAAAGGAAAGTTGCAAGATGCAGAACAGAGAAGAATGTTAGCTGCAGGACACGTGCAAAGCAAGTAAACCTTCACAAAAAAAAAAAAAGGGGTAATTGTTTTTCCCTGAGGTATTCTGGAATTTGTTGAGAGTAGGTTGTGACAAAAATGGCAATGCACCCTCTTTAATTCACAGTGTCTGGCAGAGTTATGGGTTTGCAAACTTCTCTGTGGGACCAGAGCTGAAAGGTCCAAGAGGGAGGGCTTGTACAAAGAATATACAGAGAATAAAATGAGTGTGTTGATTCCAAATGGTGCTCTCCATTTGCCTGTGTTTGGCCAACTAAATTCACCTTGGATTTTTAGCTTGTTCTCATATGGAGATGAGTGGGGTATGTTTATTTTGAATTTCACCTCAGAGTGGAAAACAGTGTTTGAAGAGCTCAGTGGTGCTCTTCCAGCCCGGCAGTGAAAGGAACATCTGCAGTATTCTTGGGTTTCTCAGGCTCAGCTTGGTGGGGATGGGAAGTGAAGGAAGGAGGCATAAGAGAGATGGTAAAGAGAACAGTCAAGTTTTATACTTCTTACTCTGGTATGGTCTGGTGAAGTTTGGGAGGTTGTTGGAGGGCTGGAGAGCTTTCAAAATGTGTGATCTTTTCAGAGAGACAGCATTTATGTAATGACTTTGTGCTTAGGTTTCTGATGTGTGTGATGTGACTGTCATTGTGACGTGGCCAGGGAAAACATCTTTTTTATAATGCACTACGTTTGTTCATGACAGAACTCGGTCTGCCTAAGGTGAAACTATTCCTTCAGTGGTGCCCTCATTAGATAAAATCTTCAGACTGGTGAAAAATATGCTTAGCACTCTTTCTAAAAGTAAGAACAGTAGTGTCTGAGGCTCTTCTGTAACAAACTCCTCAAGTATTTGAAGTAAGTTGCTGTGTGTAGATGCGTTGCATAACAGTAATGCTCAGTAATGTGCAACTTTCCTGATGAATGTGGGATTAATTGATACAAATTCAGCGCTTTTCCAAATATAATTTAGTGAAGGATAGTGGATATTAATTTTGTGGGAAACCAGAGAGGTATTCCAAGTTTTGACTGTGAAGTGTGTGATGTCTGTGTATCTCCATACTGAGAGGACCTGGAATGGAGTTTCTTCTCTGTTTTACCTCATGATATGGCTGATATATTGCCAGGCTAACATGGTACCTACACCTGTACCCATGATATGGCAGAAATAGAGGTTAATTGCCGTGCTAAGGACGCTTCTCTCTCAAACTGATTACCAACCACTTATTGCCAGTCAGTATTATTCTTCACTTGCTACATTTATTTCTCTTCAGAGGAAGGCCTATGCAAACACAAAAGCTGCTCTGCTGATTTTTTTGCCATTGTAACATGAAGCATATTATTCCATCACATGTAAAAGGATATTTCATATACTAAAACGTAATTTCTTTGTATAAACGATTTGTCACTATCCAACTGAGAGGGTCTTTGCTCCTGCAGAAAAACACCAAAATGGGCGCAGTGAAGTCAGTTAATGCCACTTGGGTGTTACTATGGATAGTCAATTTGCTTGTGGCCACAAGGACTTTGTTCATTACTGGGCAATAGCCAAAGCTGGAATTTCCAAGGATCATGATCTTTTGGGACCTGATTATTTTTGTTAGCAAGGAGGAAGTTTTGCTGTCCCCTGTAAAAAGGAGTAGAAGTGGGACCTGATAGAACTTCTATGATAAAAGATGTAAATTCTTACTAGCTTTAAGATAAAGAGGTGGGGATCAAAAGTTTGTTTTTTCAATCATGACATTTCCATTGTCTTTTTTTCCGAGTTTCATTCAACTAGCAAACACAATGATTAACTGGGCATGTATCAAATAGTGTAGCTTACAATGGCATTTTCTTCCAACAGTGATAAAATGGAGTATTCTTGTGCTTAGAAATGGATAATAATATTACTGCAGAAATATTGTATCACAGGCAACACTTATTCATTTATTAAGATACTTTTTATTAATGTGATGTTTTATACTATCTGTGCCTTACATCCAGTGTAGTGGCTTTTGCTTCTTCATTTTATGTTACTGTAGATAAAATATAAGCCAATATCTCTTTCCTTTTCTTTGTATTAATCTTGTTTACCAAAGTAATAAATTATTTTTTAAGTCAGGGCACTTTCTGATTTGAAGGCTCTGAAGACATGTACAAATAGAAATGTTAGAGCAGTTTTTCAGGGGGAAGCCTGGTCATTAATCTCTTCTTCCTTTCATCTCTGTCCCTATATATTTGTATTAAAATTGATGTACTTAGACTGTATCAGGAGACTAAGAAAGTGCATGCAAAATCTACTCTCATTTTGCATGGGTTTAAAGGTTGAAAGAAATTGTCCCTTATGCTTCAAGTTTTTCTTTGTCTAAAGGATGCCTAGTGACACTTGAGTTTTAGGTACTTCTCGTAGTTTATAGCGAATACTTGATTGCACAGAGTGGCTGCAGCCTGGAAAGGCCACCTGCTTACTTAGGATCCTTGCTCCTCAGGGGAGAGCTTGTCTGTCTGGGGGGAGGATGGTCAGTGGTCTAGAAAATGGCTAAGATGGACCACCATATTCCATCTGATTACCACAGAAACAAGCTAATTACCCACACACATCTGTGCATGCTCAGCCACTGTGTAGATGGGAAGATTCAAGGCCATTTGCCTTGGGATTCTTCTCTCAAGCTCAGCAACCAGTTAAACTGGTGTTTAGACAAGCAAAAATCTGGATGATTTCTGTGTTCTCTGAGCAGGCATTCTAGGGAGTTTATTCTATCAATTGAATAAGATTGGATAAATTTTAAAATCCCTTGCATGCTGGAATAACTATCTACAACCTTGCCTTTCTTTGCCCACTTTCATTCAGTTTTGAGGGACAGAGCATATGATACACTTTGTTAAAATTCAAGTGATTTTAAGCTGCTTTCATTTCAATTTCCAATGGGTGGCAACCCCACTGCTCCCCGTGTTTGTGTCCATGCACATCCTTTTTAAAATTAGTGAGAGATGCAATAAACTGGGGGACGGGAGGGGAACATCATTTTCCAACCATGCTTTCATTTCACCGAAAACAAGGTTAAATTTTCCCATGTTTGGGTCTCTTTCACTACTACTGGTAGATCTCAGAGCTTGTTTTGTTGGTTTTTTTTAACTCAGCAATTTGGTATCTAGCTGAAGTAGGTCAGAGTGGCGAAATGCCAGACTGAGTGGAAGGTGGGCAAACTCTGCTTTCATCCAGTATTGACTGGGAGTGACGTGAACCGTTCCTAATTTGTTTAGACCGATAACATGGTGAGGCAGATGATGTTCCAGAAGTGATTTCAGCACACTTTGGTTTTTAATGGACTAGGTTGTGCTTCATCTGAGAAATACATTGTATTGAGCACGGGGTGGAAATTAATCGCCCCAGTTCTACACAACCTTCAGCAGCTGCATTCAATTTATAATTACTAATGATTAAAATTTACCAAGATGGTGAGCTCAGCATTGCTCTTATCTATAGTTTTATTAGAAAGACTTAAAAAAGACAGCGCTTGTCATTAAATGTTGTGGATTTTCCTTTTTTTTTTTCAAATCTGCATATATTTAGACATAATTTGCAAGAATATCGGTTGCATTAATAATGCAAATCCTAATTACTTGTTAGAAAATTGATGTTACCCCTCCAAGCTACATTATTGCACAGGCTTTCTCCAGAGTAAGATTGTTTGGATAACAGTCTCCCGAGGATCTCAGGTTTTGTGTTGTGTCAAATTTTTTGCAGCTCTGTGCTTACAAGCTCATTTTTTTTGCACAGCAAGGGTGAATAATAATCTTGACTGGCTTATTAGTAACCCTGTTTAGACACCTGTAAAAATCTTATTGTTTGGAAGAGTGATTGATTTATGTGTATTAATAAGGTTGAAAATACATTTCTTAGCTATTATACATTGATGATCTGAATCATTGATTTCAGTCTCGCTCTCTTTTTCTCATTAAAAGTATAAAAAACATTCCTGCATATAAATGAACTGAGCATAAGAACCATTAAAACCTTGCTGATATTTTTAGAATTTTTTACTCTGAATTTTCTTACAGCATTCTTGATTCAAAAGCATAAAAAATGTGAGAAATACCAAAAATAACTGTGTTCTGACGTTATTAGTGGCTCTTTGTGATGTGTTTAGCACAACATTATCATGGTGCTTCAGTTAGTAGTCTAAAAAGTCCTTCATAGTGAAAATTCAATGGTAAATTTCTTGAAAATAAAGCTTATCTATGTTTTTGAGTCACTGGGCTTGTAAACCTTCAATTCTTTGTTCTTAAAAGCTGAGGTATTCTCCAACTTTTATTATTCCTAAGTGCATATGACACTATAAAGTGATTTAGATGTTTGAAAACAACAGCAATATTATATCTTTTTAGGATATCATTAGAGTCCATGTCCATTAGCAGAATTTCACACAGTTCTTGGTTAGCAAAGTGGCCTTTAGTGGTGCCATGAGTACATGGTCAGCAATGTTTTGCTGCCGACTGGAAATGGACCTCTCTGGCTTGTGAAGGTGTTTCAGCTTGCTGAAGAATTTCTGACTAATTTTGGAAAATGCTTTCTGTCGGGAAATGCCACACAGAATCCCTAAAGACCAGAATGAAAGCAAACCTGAATTGGTTGAGTTTCCTGTCAGAACACACAGATCATGTTTGTACCAACTCCATAGACTCACTCCTGAGCAGTTGATTTCATAGTTCACTTCATGTTCTCTCCAGAGTTTTATGTTTTATGTTTAAGACAACCGACCAACAGAAAAAAAAATCCACAAAAAAAAACAACCCAAAACCCAACAAAAACAAAAAACCCAACCAAAAATAAACCCAAACCAAAAAAACCCAAGGTTTTTCTTTATCTCAGTCATTATTCCTAATGTCTTGTCAAACACAATTAAAAAAAAACAACTGTTGTAGTACATTTCTGTAGCCCAATTATTCCTGATTGAGATTTGTATTTAAAAATATAGGTAATTTCTAATGGAATGTGGGATATTCATTATGTCCTGCTCATAGGTTAATGAAACTAAGAATGATGTTCTTTCCATGGAAACCAATTTATAAAATTTGCAGTTATTTTTCTTTTAATACCTACAAATCTGTGTAATATTAATTTTCATGCAGTGACCATCATCAAATGTTTTCTGATCATTTATCAGCCTTTATTTCAACTTCCTCCAGAGGAATACATAGCTGTTATCTGTCTATTACAAAAATCAAGAAAAATGCAGTAATTTTTAATACTTTCAGAAGGAACATGCAGTGTGGTGTACGAGAAGCTACTAATATTTATATATGCACAGAGAAACTGCGGGAACTTTATCTAAATTTTTGTACATCCTCACTGTATTTATCCTCACAAAAATTCTTTCATGCTGTCAGTGGTTATGATGTTTTATTGAGCTGGGACAGGGAGGCAGAATGTTTGGCCTGTGGTCATACTGGAGGGACACCCACTTCAGTCTTTGCTGTCCTCAGCTGCTCCGGCTTCCCTTGGGATTGCCAAGGCAGGAATTTTGTTCCTTGTTTTCTTGGTAGCAGCACTTCTGTGTTCATGGAGCTGTTGGAGCTCAGATCACAGGATGGTTTCCAGTGCTGTGCCCTGTATTTCTCACAGTAAAAATGAGGGGCAGCTTCAGGTGACAGGATGAGGTGTCAAAAATAATTTAAATTAGGCTTTGGAAAGAAGCCTTTATGCTGCCCTTCAAAGTTCACTGGCAACACCATTAGTGCAATACTGAGCTGGGTCAAAAATTCGATCCAAAAGCAAAAAAAAAAAGTATGGTCAAAATTTACTGAAAAAGCAAAATAAAGTAGAAACAAGTAAGCTATGTTTGAGAAATTTCATTTTAAAGGACTTGTAAATATCTGCAGTTTATTTTTGATGTGATGAAAACTTTTCTGCCATTTGTCTGTCTCATCTTTAAAAGCACCAGACACATTATATCATTGCACTGAGGTAATATGAGATAATCAAGATTTTCCTACTAGTGATTTAATGAAACTTTCTCTGGCAAAATGTCAAATATCCATTTAACATGAACTACTGAAATATGTAAAGCTTAGAAATTTAGAACTACAAAGAATTCTTATTAGGAGAATATTGATTTAACTTAATCCAGTTTAATTCCTTTGTAATGTTTCAAAACTTAAAAGCGATGAGTTTAGAAGACTGCACAGTATTTCTCAGCAATAAAATTGCCAATTTTTTTTAAGGTAGGACTACTAATGTCACTTACTATTCATGATCTTAAGATTCTGTTTTACTGTGCTGTGTTTATCAGGCTTTTCTTTTTACTTTTAATGCTGTAGATTTTTGGAGTGAAGGAATATGTTGTGACAGACTTTATTTTTCCAAAGCATTGAAAGGAAACAACGTGGTAACAAGCTGTTTAATGCTGTTATAGTCAGGGATCTAATAGTGACAGAAATGATGTGACTGGAAGACTAAACTCTTCTAAATAAAATAATGCCCCAACTTCTCTTCAGACACTGTGGAAAGGCACACCTTTTGAAGGCTTGAATTTGGACTTAGTCTGTTTTAATGTCCTTGAATGGATTTTACTGGGGTCACAATCAGCACTCAGAACTTCCCTTTGTCTTTCATGTGGAGAGGGTGTTAACTCAGGAAGGCCAGCAATTAATACATTAATAAGGAAATGCTGACAAATACACATAATTACTTCACCATCCTGATTAGAAAGAGGCGGGGAGGGGTTTGAAGTCCAATGCATGTTTTGGTTGCATATCATAGACATTTTGTTATGTTTGTTTTACTAATTGTGAAAATGCAGGTTTAGATGAGCAGATAGAGTGCCACTGGGTAGAAAAAAATATTATCCTCAAAGAGCAATGGGAAATTGGATCTTGAAGTTTCTGTTCTTTTACTGATCACACCTGTGTAATTCAGATTTAAAGGGGTTTTCTTTAAAAAAAATTGTGGCTATAGAAAATGAAGTAATTAGATTATTTTAATAGTTTTGATGGTATATTGGAAATCTCCACACAATTGGGAGGATCCAGTAAAAACCTTCAATTTTGGTATGTTGGGATAGTTTGGTATGTTGGTTATATTGTACACAGGAGTTATTCAATGCCTAATTATAGAAATTTGAATCCAGCTCTGTTTAGATGGCTTTGGAAAATGTTGACTATCAGTTGAGCAAGTGAAGTGAAACATGGCTTTACAAAAGTGTTGAGCATTTTGGTTGAATTCCTTCCACTTGTGTTTGAGCAGGGCCCCAAAGCTGTGTTTGGGAGGGCTCTGGCTGGGCAGCAACCCTGGTTATCTCTGGTTACCTCATCCCCCTGCTTTTGCTGCCCTCTGCAAACGAGCAGACACACTGGTTCATCCCTGCAGGAGCTGCAGAATGAGCAGTCAGCCTCTTCCAAAACTGGGCTCCCAAATAAGCTCAGCTGCCTGCAGTGCTGAGCTAGATTCAAAAATGTGCTTCAGCAAATTCTGTGGAGATCTGGGGTTGTGTGGGGAGATCTCTGTAGCAGATGTGTCAGGGCCTCAGCAGCTCAGAACTGCCATTTGCAGTTTGACTCAGTGCCTTTTCAGAAGAGATTTTCTTGTGGGAGAACTTTGGTTTTTAAATTAGTGCCTTTAGATCATCTGGAAGAAAATGGTAATTTTCTACTCTTTTCTTCTTCTTTCTCTCTCTCTCTCTTTTTTTTTTTTTTTTTTTTTTTTTTTTTTTTTTTTTT
>JAWWMS010000001.1:10068157-10088423 GCA_035048045.1 Chlorospingus semifuscus | reverse complement strand
CTTCCTTCCTTCCTTCCTCCCTCCCTCCCTCCCTCCCTCCCTCCCTCCCTCTCCCCTCCCTCCCTCCCTCTCCCCTCCCTCCCCCTCCCCTCCCTTCCTTCCCCTCCCTTCCTTCCCCTCCCTTCCCTTCCTTCCTGAGGGTATGAGCTGCTTTGTGCCATCCATCCATGGCAGATGAACAGAGGACTGTGGCTGGGAGAGTGTGTTTGGAGGATATAGATGTGGCCATGGTCTCTTGTGAGCTCTGATTGCAGGCTGCTGTCCCAACAAAAAAGTGCTGTGTGACACAGGTGTTTTTCTTTGCCACTACAGCCTATTTTTACATTCCTTTTTATTATATATTATTTTTTATGGTAGAGTTTAATAGCAGCATTTGATGTGGAGAAGGTAAAAATGGCTGAATCCTTTACCAAGCTATCACAACTTTGGAAATGTAGACATTCCTGTGGTTTTAGGTATACACATCGTAGTCCTTACTGCTTGTGTTCCCAGGGTAAGGAGTAAGAATGACAAGCTCTGGCTCAATTTTGGCATTCTTGTTTTCTAAATAACCAAAGGATTCACAAAGCAGGTAAGGTGGAGCATCTTTGCTAAGCAAGGTAACTTCAACACAGGCTTTTTTCAGAGTGAAGGATTTCACCAAGGACTGAACAGTTTTGTTTTCAAGCAGGAAAAATATAACAGAATTGTAAAAAAAGGAATGTTCCAGGTAATGTCAGTATTTTTTGAGCTTGTAACCCCAGAATCACAACTAAATTTTAGTTATGCTATGATACTGCTGAAAATAGATCTCATCCTATTGTGTCAGCAAAGATTTTTGGACATAGAAGTTTTCAAGGTCATCTGTGGATAGTCATGAACAATCATCACAACCATTCTTGATTGTGTATGTGTGATAGCAAATAAAATACAGAAATGAATTAGAAATTATGCTTGTTTCACTGCAGAGTGAAGTAAGGATATGAAATTGATATAATGATACAATCTAACAGTTTCCTGGCAATTATCAGGAATTCATTTGTCTTCTGCTTTCACGATTAAATGAATGTGTTCCTTTTGGAGAAAGGGGTGCTTTATTTCTCCCAAAAAGTATATATCTGTGTTTGTGTATTGTGGTAGGAGTTATAGGAGTATAATTGAAATGCTCCAGTAGTTTTTTGCATAATTTGGTAGCATATAAGTTATAGGAATCCTTGGAAGCCGAGGCTTAATATACATCATTAGACATCACTATTTTTTGGTGAAAGTGAGGATTTGCCAGGGGTTTTTCAGTATATCAATAATAGATAATTTTGCTTGCTGTTATAGGAGTAAACTTTCTAATCATTATTTTATTGGTTACATTTCTACCAAACAGTGACAACAGAAGAAGAGATGAGTAGTTTCCTCCAACAGATATGAATATTGTGGCTTGAAGCAACACAAGTGTCATTTTAATCTAATCCAGGGAAATGGTGTACCTTTGCAAACAACTTCAAGATGTCATGCAATGCTTTTTAGAGATGGGTTTGTACAGCTGAGGTGCTTGTGCAAATAATTTGGCAATGAGCTTGCAATATTTTTACCCAGTGCAGTATTTTATTTTAATCTTTATTGTTACAGAAGGTGA
Organism: Chlorospingus semifuscus; assembly: GCA_035048045.1. Lineage (NCBI taxonomy): Eukaryota > Metazoa > Chordata > Aves > Passeriformes > Passerellidae > Chlorospingus > Chlorospingus semifuscus. The sequence goes on along the minus strand of JAWWMS010000001.1, from coordinate 10,086,814 downwards.
ACAAACCTGTGCACAAAGATCCAGAACAGGCAATGAGATTAACTCCATTCTGCCTTGCATGGAACTGCCCTTCAAACTATTTCCTTTCATGAGGGGATGCAGTGCTATGAATGTACACATCCTGGAAAGTATATTTCACAAGTATATAATCACAAGTCTTTGATATTTCACTGTAAGGCTGAAGTCTGCTATTCTTATTAAATCACAGAATTATAAAATAATTTGAGTTTAGGCTTTTGAAGGTTGTCTAGTCCAAAGGTCATCTGGAATGAGCTTGGACATCTTCAGCTAGATCAGGTTGCTCAGAGCCCTGTCCAACTTGACCTTGAATGTTACCAGGAATGGTGCATCTACCACTTCTCCAGGAGCTTGTCCCAGTGTTTCACCGCCCTCAAAGTAAAGTGTCTTTCTAACATGGGATATAAACCTCCCCTCCTTCAGTTTAAAGCCTTTACCACTTGTCCTATCCCTGCATGTCCTTGCCAAAAATGCTTCTCCATCTTCTTTGCAGGCTCCCTTCAGGCTCTGGAAGGCTGAAAGCAGTAGCTGCTGTGCTTTGTTTCTCTGTGATTACATGAGACCATCCCTTGCAGAGCCTGAGGTCCCAGGATTCCTGAAAATGGGGATAAACCTCGGGAGCATCCCCTGGGAATAACCAGGGAGTGCTGGTATTTTGCTTTCGCAAGTTGCTTAGCCTACTCCCGCTTTCCCATCTATAACACATATTTTTTAGCCATATGTTGTTCTTCTTTTTTTAAAAAAAGCAGTTAGAGAAAGTTTAGGGTCTGCAGTTATTTCTGTTAGGAGAGATGTGACACGATGTGTGTTTGATGCCAGCATTTTTTTTTTTTTTAAAGAGGTACAAATTTGTGATGAAGCCATCTTTGAATGGGGGAGGGCTGCATTAAAGGGTAGGTTCCTGGCTTGTAGCCCTCTTGTTTTTTTAAATAAAACCTTCTCAGAGTGCTGCCCCCTCCCTGATCACCTAATGGTGCTTCTAGCTGACCCTGAAGCCTCCCCAGGCACCTGAGTGTGGTGCCAGCTCCAGGAGCAGCAGGGCTCCTCCCTGGCACAGGCACTCCCTCTCCCCTCCAGCCTGTCAGCATTTCTGAGTTGCCTTCCAGAAACTTCTGTTTGAAATTCTTCCCTAATTTCATTCATGTGGTTATTTTGCCCAATTGTCAGCTTTTTGCTGAATTTTTTCCCAGCCTATTTGTACAAATATTTTAACACTGGGAATTTTTTTAATATTGCCCTTTTTACTTCCAGGGGCAGCAGGATATGATATATTATTTGTCTACACAAGTTAGTTTAGGTTTTTATGTTGTCCTGAGTTTCCAGCATTAAAATCTCCTATGGAAAGAAAAAAGCATTTTCTCTGTGCCACAAATCCAGGAGACCAGCAATCCATGTTCTTTCCCTGCTCTTTATTATGTACAAATGGCTTTTTTATTTTGCCTCTGCACTTTAGATATAAGTCTTTTCTTTGCAAAGTTACCCTGGCTTGGTTGTTTATTCCTTGCAGGAGAGTTCATGCGTGCCCTGGACTGTTCTCATTGCCTGGTCTCTGATATTCTCTGTCTGAGTCAGGCACTAACAGGGTCTTGCTTTGCTCCAGTGAAACTTCACTTGCTGGTGGCATCCTGCACTATTGTCTCTGGGGTTCACAACATGGATTTTCATGCAACTTTTCCAAATGTATGGTTAGCAGACCCTGTCCTTGTGCTCACCAACTCAAAGACACTTCACTTTCCTTCCCAGCTACGTTAAACTCCTCTAAGGTGAATGAAGGTTTCAGGCCTCTATCTCCAAATACAGATTGTTTTCCCGGTGCGACCTTTTGAGCATTTGACTTTTAGCAGATATTTCTAATAATCTTCCTTTTTGATGAAGCTTTGCAGTTTCTCCAAATGTTTATATTATTCATCAGCAGTTCTCAATTATTAGCTGGCATTTTAATTATTTATATTTATGGCCAGATGATATTCTTTTTACCTGACATATAAGCAGACACTTCAATAGCCATTGACTTTTCACAAAATATCAAAGAACAAATCCAAACCATGAGAGTTTGCATATCATTCATATTTCCCTTTTTAATTTGCATTAAATTGGAGAGAAATGTCCATGAAGCTGTAGTGAATGAAGGCATTCTTTTAATGCTAGACAAATAAATTACAAACAAGAGTAAGAGCTTTTTTTTTCCCCCAAACTGATTTGTGTGATTATCTTACAATAAAATTGTAGTAAACATTAAAAGACTAGCTGAAACTTGATGAAATATAATAATGTGTTTATGTAGTGAAAATAAAAATAGCTTTAAATAGTAAAAGAGTGTTTCTTCTAAATGGTAATAGTAAAGTATCTTTATATACTAAACATTTTTAAATGCAATGTTTTCCTTTCTGTCTGCTAAGCAGCTTTTGATAATTTCAAATCATTTGCTCTGTTCTCCAGCCATTTAAATTTTCAGTGGTTTTCTATGTGATACTTTTTTTAAAAGGATTTTAGAAGTCCAAATAAATTATGTCAACTGGTTCTCTTTTATCCATTTTATCCATTATTATGCTTGTGGAGTATGACCCACTTTGAGAAGTTTATCAGATGGGAAAGAGTGACAGAGTGGTATAATAGAGACCAAGCTACTGTCTAAATGTATCTTCAAGCACCATAATGGAAAGTGGGACTCTTCAGATCACTGTAAATTAAATTGATTAATAATACATCATGATAAAATGAATTTTTCATGGTTTGGGAGCTAATGTTCTCAATTATTCAGCAATGCAAAATGTAGGAAACTTGCATATAAACAGCATGCAAGAGTTGATCCATGAAATCTTTATTTAGAATACAAAGATTTTTTTTTAATATGCTAGAACAAATTTACTAAAAATATCTTTTGCTTTTGGTGGCAAAAATTCAGTCAGAAATTAAACTGACCATGTATAGACAGCAAAAGTATCCTGTCTGTTACAGCAACTGCACACACACTTTAATCATTGTATATTCAAAATTTTCCCATTTTTTACTTCTTCAATGATATGAAATAAAAATTTTGTTCCTCACAGTTAATTTTGCAGTTTCTGGAATGCATTTGCAATGTTCACACAGGAAGTTCTATTGTCTTTTGAAAATGTCTTTGTTAGAGAAATTTTTAGACCTTTCAATTTATAAACATTGATGTTGTTGATTGTGTTTTTCCTGAGCCCTAATTCCAAGTCGTAATCCTGAGTGCTTAAAACTTGAAATGTTTTAGTGGAACTGAATTTTGAGAATCTAGAAATTAGCTTCAGAAAAATTATGTCCAAAATGGATATTTAATGTTTAGGAGGCTTCTTTCTTTGGTTGCTTTTAACACATAACTTCAATTAGGATTAATTTTTATTCACAAATATTCTGAATGTGACCAATTATATTGGAAAATAAATTGCTCCTACTCCATGTTCTAATCTCAGCAGTAACTACATAGTTTTGTAGTATCCCATCATGAAATATTAGCAGTATATTGTATTATCTGTATTATCCTTTTGGACATTGTTTATTGTAACTTTTCATCACTGAACACATGTATGGCACTAATAATGCTGAGCATTTGCAACATCCGAGTGCTCCAAAGTATTCAGTATTCACAGTATTCTACTCTGTAGAAATGAGAAATGGGAAACACTTGTGTGTTTGTCTAAATCCTCTTTATATAACTCATGAACAATTCCCTAGTGGGTATTTTTTAAGAAAAAATGCCATGATCACCTCCTTTGTGGAATAAACTTTAGCTTTGGTGGAAGGGTTAAAATGCAGATAGATTGCAAGATTCAACCTCTGGTATCACTTTAGGTGACTCCAGATTAGGGCCTCCACACATGGTAGCAATGGTGGATAACTTTTATGAATTATTCTCCATTCAAACCCTGTGTGAAGTTGAGATCTTGATTCTCTTTCTCTACATTGCCAAATAAATTATGTGGCTGAGATTGCAGGTGCACTAAACTCTCACTCCCTAATATATCCCTAACCCCACACACATATTCTGTGTGTGACGTCTTTGCACCAATGGGAAGTCCAGCTAAAGTTTGCCAAGCTACTCACAGAGAGGTGCTCTGGCATGCAATAATTCATTTAGAAAAATAAAAGAAAGAAATTAGTGAAAGAAGTGTTGACTACAGGAGTACTTCTCAACATTAAAAAAAGGAAATCCAGATAATTCTCCATTTTTTATACTCCCTTAAATCACTGCTCTGAAAGTCATTAAGATGTTTGCTGTGCACCAGTGAGGTGTTTTGTCAACCAGAAACTATGATGTGCCCAGACACAGATCACAGTAATTGTCTAGATGTTTTTGGTGCATTTGGTTGCTTTTTCCCCTCCAAGAGTGATAGAATTTTTTTGAAAAACTGGAGAAAAAAAATTCTAGTAATTGTGCTTATGTTTTTCAGCATACAAATACAGAGACAGATGATTGGGGTTTGAGAGAAATGTGTCTTTCTCTGAAAATAGGAAGACAGGGATCTTATCCTGCATGACCCCTATTCAGTATCAAAGGATGAAGAAAAAATTATTGCTAATGGCCTCATCTCTACTTTAGTCAATTAGTTAATTTGCATCGAAAGAGCTCTATTCCATGTAAGTAACCACCATTATGAGCACAAGATTATTATGGGTTGCATTTTGGGTCTGCCATATCTTTCTCTATTGTTGGAAGGAATCACAGTAATTTCCAGCATTTCCCTTCCTTACAAGAATGTTCACCAAGGTCTGGGAAAAAAACACAGTATTTCCCATGAGAAGGAGTGGGTTGTTTCCTGGAGAAACAAAGATGCATCCCTTTTTCTATAGTGGTTTCCTGTGAGCTGGTATCTGGTGTGGAGACCTAGGAACTCACCTGACTCAACCATTTGATTTCTCTTTGTGGACTTTCTAAATTGCAAAATATTTGGAGTTCATAATGATATGTAAAACAATGTAAATTTGAGGGGGGGTATTTTTGTCTTTACCTTCCCCTCAAATCTATTAACAATGGAAGAAAACTGCTTCTCTTTTTCAGTGTACCTATTTCAGGAACAAATTGCAGATGCATGGGCAGGTGGAGATCCAGGTGTCTGGGCTGCCGTAGCACCATTCTCCAGGAGTCTGTTCAGAAACAGCATTTAAACCACAACAGTTGGGACTCAATTCCAGACACCAGGTTGTTTTCAGCCTTGCTATCATCAATCCTTCTATCATGCTTCCCCATCAAATCCTTCTCCCCTCAATATATTCCCTTGCTATCCTGTTACCAAAGCTGCTTCTTGAGCGCAGATTTAGAATTGAGATTGCATGAGTGAGAACTAGCCACAGTATTCACTGATACCTATTTATCTTGGGCAAGATCTTTTAGCTGTGCAACATTTGTCAGGGCTCAGTTGGCAATGTAATCTAGAGCAATCATTTCTCTTGTTGTCACTGCAAATTCTGCCTGGGAAACTGTAAACCTAAAGTGGACTTCTTGGAGAGCCGTGCCAAGCAAAAACTGAAAGACTGGGAACTGCTGAATGTCAGCAAAGGTTAGGCAGTCATTCCTCATGTCCCTTTGACAGGAATGCCACTCACACAAGAGCCAGGAGCAAGGGAGAATTGCAGCATGGGGATCCAAGGGTGCACGGGAGAGACGGGAAATGGACCATTAATCACGGGCAGGATATGGGAAAGCTCCGTCTTTCAAAGGGGGGTGACCTTTAGGAAATACCTTGTTAAGCACTATGATTAATGTTCTGTGTTCATTTCTTAATCAGTCACATTATTTACTGGGAAAGTGGGTGAAAATAAACAAAAACATAGTTAAAAGGAACAGCTTTTTAAAGACAACACTGGAGAGGTTCTGTTCAGTTAGTGTTTTTTGATTAGATTTGGTACAATTAATATCCATGCTGCAGACCTTCAGAGAATACCTTTTGATGGTGCTGATGGGCACTGTGTACACAGCAAGATTATATTAAATTGCTCCAAGAGACACTGATGCATATTACTGCCCTATTGATTCATAATGTTTTATTGTACGAAGTGTAAAATCACTGAACCTCAGGTTAAATATTCAGTGTGATTTGGGGTCTCTTAGTCATAGAAATCCTATTAAAAGAGAAAGAGATCATACAGCTAAACTGCTGTGAATGGCACTGAACAGTTACCTCTAGTGTCCTGTAATGATCTTAATAATGCAGAAGTCATTTGATATTCATTGTCGAGCCATTGATCATAATGGATTCATTTATTATTAATGTGGCTGTAGCACAGTGATGAAAGACCTGTTGCAAAGTGAGCAGGAAGATTAGTTTTGCAGAGGAAATCTTGAGGCAGCTTGAGATCAATAATCTTACCTGCCATGGTGGCAGTATCACTGGAGAGGAAGTTAAAGGACATCAGTGGTTGGTTGACTCTTCAAAAAGCTCAAAGAGGAAGAAAAAAAAATTACTAGCAGGAGATACTGGAGCTGTATCAGGAACCTAAATTTCCTAGGCTCAAATAATGCCATCATAAATTGATGGTTGTTACCTATCATCACATGTTTGAAGATGACATGCCAGTCCTGGTCACACAGAGCCTGCCAGCTGGAAGCAGCTAGGCCAGGAAATCTAAGAAAACTCTGGGGAGAAAAAATGACCCCCTGGACCGGTTCTGCAAGTCATCTCTTGATTTTTCCCCTTACGTTTTTTAAGAGTATACAGTGGTAGGTAGGTAGGTAGACAGAAAGAAAGAAAGAAAAGAAAGAAAGGAAGGAAGGAAGAGAAAGAAAGAAAGAAAGAGAGAGAGAGAAAGAAAAAAAGAGAGAGAAAGAGAGAGAGAAAGAAAGAAAGAGAGAAAGAAAGAACGAACATGATGGTTTTAAATAATGCTGAGCTCCAAAATGCCTTAAAAATCAGTGCAAACTCATTGATACACATGTAAATTAGCCCTCTCTACAGGTAAAAACCTATTGTGAGGTGTTTAGACAAAGATACTTTAAAGTGATAAAAATCAAAAATATTAATGTAACAACAAACCACTTCTCTTTCATTCAAATAAGCAATAGTATGTGAAATGTTTGAGTGGTTATCAAAATAACTGAAAGCAAAAATGTCTTTCAAGAAATAACATCTATATCCATTTGAAGCAAGCTTGAAGCTAGGCTGATAATGACAGGGTTCTGTAAAATTAGGAGTTGAAATAGTTCTCAAAGAGCTGCTGTTTCAACATTCCTGGACAGGAAAACATGCCCGTGCATCAATTCATAGTCTTGTTCTCTTGCATGCCTGCACTTCTGCCATCTGTTAATGTGGCATTTTGCCCACTCTAGGAAGTGGTGTTTCATTTTCTGCCATGTACAAATATCAACTTTCTTTTTGGAGAAACCTTGGAAAAATACAGCTGTTCTTTCTGGCTTTTTTCTCTCCATACATTTCCTCTTTTCATGCTCTCTCATTGTGTCCTTTCCTTGGAGTGATGATGGAGAGTTTGACTTTTTCTCATTTGCCAAGGTCTTTTCTGAGCATCCACTGTTCAGCTCCCTCTAGATGGCTAAACATTCAACTGGCTGTTCAGATGGTGTGTTTAGGGTTTAAACATAAGCTTGGCTTATCTTTACCTGGCCACAAATGCATGAGGCACAACCAGTGTCCCTGTGCTCCGTGGAAGTCAGCTGACAATCTGTCCTTCCTAAAGCACCATCAGTGTATCTGAAAAACAAACCCCATGGGCCTTCTCTTCTAGAAACTCCCAGACAGATTTCTTCATCTTGGAATGATAATGAGAAATATTCATGGTGTTTTCTTGAGCTCCCAAGCCTTGCTCTTAATCCCCTGATTCAAATTTCTCGTGTTGTGTAGCCTGGGAAAGCTACACAAAGCAAACTGTTTTGTTCTCAACTAAAAATGCGTTCCTGCATCCTCTAAGTCACTGGCCCCACATTTGGTAGTAAATGTCATGACTTCATGTGAAATGATTTCCTGAGCATTCATATGAAATTAAAAAATGCAACAGCAAGATAGGTAACTGGCATATGGCTCACATGAGGTCTCTTCATCAGAGTGCTGAACTTGCACTTGAATGAAGAAATGCAGAGAGGGACAGTAATTCCCCTATAGAAAAGTGACATCTGCAGGAATAATTGCAGGATGTGAGCAATCACCTGGGGCAGTCAAATGGAGGTTTCACAAGTGCCTGAGTGATCTGTGAGTGCAAGGGGAGCTGAGAGGCCCAAGCAGGAATGGGCTCACAGGGAAATATCAGTCAGCTACAGAGCAGCTTTTGTTGTGAATTTAAATCTCAGTGGCATAATTTTCTTATTTATCACTGAGAATCAGATTTGACTGATGACTTGTGGAAATTTCCTTGAGATCACTGACAGGTATGCTTAATTAGAGGCAAAGATTCAGTGGAAGCTGAGTGAGGAATGACTCCCTCTGTGTCAGTGAATTTCCTTTCTTTACACCAGCTGCATTTCACAAAGGGACTGGGAGGGAAATTGCATTAAGGCATTAAGGTTGCACTGGAATTTTCAGCCTCTTAGTTTTAATGTCCATTTCCAGGTAAATATAGCAAAAATATTATCAAACAACATGGACTGAAAAAGTGGTCTTTATTTTAAAGTATTATGGGAATGTGTTGTGGCTTATGCCCACAATGGTTGTAGACACACCAGATTGGTAAGAATATGGATCTGTTTTTGGGACTGGCTAGAGTAAAGGTCTATACTCGAGAAAAGGGGACTGCTAGCAAAGAAAGCTGAGAAGTGTCCTGGGACTGTGACCATCTTGCAAGGTCTTCTCTTCCCTGCATATCCCTCCCTGCTTCTTTCCCGCATTAAAGGTGCATGCCCATTCACCTGCCATCAGTCATCCTGCTACTCATGCCTGCTCCTGCCTTTTCCAGCTCCAGACTCATTCTTTCTGCCTGTCATTCCCACACCAGTTTGCCAGAGGTACAGCATTTGCACACAGGGGAATTGTTATTTGCAGTTATTAATACAAAGTGCAGAAAGAGTGGGTGGTTCAATAGTATGTAACAGAAAAGCCCTTTTAAACTGGCTGGTTGCCATAGCTATTTATACTAACTGTGGTAAAGCTCAATAATCAATATATACCTCATAAAAAGTTAGGCAGAGAAGTGCAGATAGGTGCAACTGATAAACCCTTAGCATCATCACAGTACTGTATATATTTGTATTTGAAGTTGCATTATATATTTATATGCATGTATATATTCTGCATGTAAACACACATAGAAATGGCTTTGTGTTTACTAAAGGGACATAAACAATTTACAGAGGATATGATCAGCTGATGCTGTGTTGTGGCCTTTTAAAATAACTGTTTGCTGCACTTGGAACAGCTTTTGGATGTCCATTTCCCATAGAACACAATCTAAATAATTTATATTCCATAAATAAAAAAATATTTGGTATGTACTCATGTGTTTACACATCTGCATACACACATGCACATGTATATATTTATAAGTGCATCATTAATTCCATCTACCCTTCCAAAGAGGTTTTCCAAACCAGGCTCTGAAATCCCTGTCAGTTCCCTTCTGCCATTTGGCTGGAGAGCACATTCATCCATGGCCGTTGTTTATACGAAGGCAGGAGAAAATGCTCATGACAATGGCAAGAAATAATTCCCCAGAGTGCAGGGACAGACTTTCTTGTGGGAAACAAGTACTGCTGATAAATTTCCAGGGGTCATTTTTGTGGAGGTGACTCGAAGTAGCCATTCCAAACCGCCAGCCCTGATTTCCCTTGGTGCACAGCTGGAATAGGAGCTTGACTGAGTAATGAGCAACTCTTCTAAAATACATCTGGTGGTCCCAAACACATTGTAGTGTTTTTCATATGCTGGCACCGCATGCAGTGGCAGGCTTGAAATAGTATCAGTGTTTTGTTCTTCCTCCTCTGACTACATTTCATTTATATGGAAAAAAAACCCTCAAGCAAGCTGATAAAGAGCACTGAGATCAAAGAAAAGGCCTTCATGAGATTCACATGCTTCTCTCATTTTCATTTATATTCCATCCACTGGGGTTGTCAGTATTTAAAATTTAATCCTTACTTCCTTGTCAATAAAATGTCACACTAGTGAGTGTTATGTGAGTAACAATAATGGTAATAAAGTGATTAAGTTCATGTGCTGAGAAGGAAGAGCATGAATTGGAAAATGACAACTTGATATGGAACAACTAGATAGAAGAGAAACCTGAGATGGACAGTGATCAGACTATCAGTCTACCACTAGTACAGCTAAGGAAGATGAAGGACCAGATTTATGGAGCAGATGGAAGGCTATAGAGATATTAAATGTGTTCTTTGAATAGTTGCTGTGTGAAAAAAAAGGAATTTCCTGTTTGGTCTATAGTATTGATAGAAATAATTTTAAGTTTGGATGAATAGTTTTTGGTATAATCTATTTTAATGGTTCGGGGATGATCATAATGTATAATTTTTTCAGATTTTTTAAATTATTTTAAGGTAGAGAGCAAGTGTAAAGTTGTCCTTATCCAAGTGAGGGTGTCTACATGTGTCTGCATTTTGCTGTCTTGGCAGTAGTGAGAGTTACGAACCTCTGAGCTAGTTAGGGGCTTTAATTTTGTTTCTGCTACAAGTTTTCAGACTGTTGTGTGAAGTGGAAATATATGGGCTTCCATGTTCTGCTTCCAGTTTCAATGGTGCTATGATATATCAGTATAACTCTGAAAACCAAGAGAAAACTGTACCTAGAAATATTTAGCAAGGCATTAATGAGTAACTTCTTAGAGTAGTTTTTCTGACACAATAAAAAAAAAAAATCAGATCATGTTAAAGTACATAGCATTTTTATGAAAGTTTTTCAGATTGCAATGACATATTTTCAATTTATGGATATAATGTGGAGAGATAAAAATCAGTGAATTATGACATATATTTACATGGACTTGCATTTAGAAGGGAACTTGTACTACTGTTACTTGCTAAATGTGGTTTTGCAAAGTCAAAACAAATCACTGAGAATCTTTTCAATGTGCTTCTTTTGAAGTGTATCTATATTATTGATTTTGCATAATTTCAATATGTCTAATGTCTAAAGGAACAATAAACAAGAGTATGTTACTGGTGTCTGTTGTACACTGGTACCTGGTTGGCTTTAGAGACTGAACACAAAACATTTTCATATTTGAATAATTAGGAGCACTGCTCAAAACACTCATTAAAATATCTAAATCAGATCATTCTTATAAAATCGAGTGTATTCTTCCACACAGAGTCAGTCCCTCTTGCATTAACCTAACATTAATGATTTCATTAAGTCCAGAATGTTGAAACATGTTACAGAAGACAATTAACAGAAGACATTTTCTAAAGAATTATTTGGATAGAAAATCCAAAGATCTGCCCAAAGATGGGTCGTTATCTATTGCTAGAAAAATAATTGGTTATTAGTATAGAATCTCACTACAGCTAAAAATATTCCAGTCCCTGTTTCAGTGATAAAAAACTGACCAATTTCATTTCATTTAGCTTAAATATGTTAGGCAGTCCGCATTCTGTAACAATTTCCTGGCTTTTGATGTAGAGAGGACTGTCCCTTGAGGGTGTAAAAGGCACCTTCATGCCCTGGTCTGAGGGTCATTAGATTGATTTGAAGAAAACCTGGGGCCAGTTTTCCACCAGCAGACATGGTGAGGAATCCTTTTCATCACAAGCCTTGCCTGTAGAATGGGGACCTGCCTTCTCTTCCCAGGACTGTGGGGAAAAATGTGTTGGGAAGGGTGCATCTCCTTCTCAGTTTCTTCTGAGTAGTTTGGGGTCCTCTTTAAAACAAGATTTTCTTAGATAATTTAAACTAATGTTTCTGGATATATTCTTTTATATAGATCATTATATCTTTAAACACAAGTATTTTCAGGATTATTATTGTCCTTCCTAAGTACTTAACTGGTAATAAACCCTGAATTTTTATGTACTAGGAACAACCATTCAACAACGATACCATCTTATTTTGGTGGACCGGATTTGACCTCAGAGGATTTGTCTGTAAAATACTGCTAAATCTTTTTAGTTATGGGAGTAGGACCATAAAATTAAAACAAAACGAAAGAAGATTGGCTCTCTTTCAGCAACAACAATTTGTTTCTCTTATAAACAGGAAATATTTTCAAAGTTCCACTGTTCCAGATTTCAGAGTCACCAAATAACGTAAAGAGGTTTCGCTTGGACTTTGAATGTTGCAAATCTTTTGCTGTTAGGGTTTCATGGGCTCAAGCCTAGATGTCAGCAGGTATTAAAGTGTCTGTCAATATTAGGTACCTGAACATTTTAAAGGTTACTGTGTCCATACATAACTCTGATGCATTTTTTTCCCCCTGGACAATATTAACAGCCCATTATAACATAAGACACTTCAAATACTACACTTTTAAAAACCATGTGTGGCATATCTAACATGGCACAACTGTTTGTGGGTTTTCCTCAAATGGAAACACAATTGTGAATTAATCCACGACAAAGGCATAGATGAGGACTGCAAGTGCTTTAATTTTAATGTACTCCTTTACCACCAATGCATTGGAGTAAAACTAAGCCTCACACTTTTGAATGGTAACTACTAGAAAATGGCTGAGCTTTTGTAACATGAAAAAATACCTTTTGTTTGCATTTCTAACTGCAGGGGTTTCTTTATAATTTTGTAAGGCCATGTATATCATAAATTGACAGTATCTACATAGCAACAATTTACAATGCTGCAAGGCACCAGCGTCACTGTCCCCTAGGGCTTGTGGAGGGGACAGGATTATCCCTTCACTTGATGTTTGTTGGGTTTATTTTCAGGAGTACAGCACAATCTTTATTGTTTCTTTTCCATTTTGTTCTCAATCTTATCTGAAAGGCAGTTTTTCAAGATACCAGATGTCCATATCCCCAGTGGCAATTAACTAGAAAAGCAAGTTCCTCTGTTCACATACCTGAACTGGATGACCCCAAAAGAAAAAGTTGAGTATAGATGGAATTCTTTGGACATTTATTTCAATCTGAATTCTGAAATCACCATTTTTCCAGTAAATCAGTGTTGATTAGATGGATATGAGTGTAAATTTAATTATATTAAGAATGTATATAATTAAAAATCATAGTCAAGCTAATGACTGTAATTAATCTCTCAACAGCATGCTGAGAATTCACACAAGATATTTCTGACACTGCATAGCTGTAGACTTATGAAGTTCACAGATTAGACTTTAGGCACTTGCTGTGTACTAAAACTTGAACATTTTAACTATTTGTAAATGCTGAGAGAATCACTGGAGATTTTTTTCCCCCATCTTCTTTATTTCCTAAATGATGCTACTGTTCTGTTCCTGTGCAAATTTTGAGGCTTAATGCTATTGTATACAATCATAACTAGATAAGGATCTTTGTAAAGGTAAGGCAGAGTGCTGTGATGAGGAGTAATGTTCTTTGTAGAATAAAAAGGCAGGCTCACAGCAGTCTAAAGGGAATAAGTGCTGGAAGCCAGCACACTGCCGGTGAAGGCTGGAGCTCTGTAGAACGTGGGTTGTGGCAGGCAGGTTGGACACAAACACTGCAATACTCATACTGTGGCTCTGACTCTCAATGCTCTCAGAAAGGGCAATATTAGAAATAACTTAATATAAGGTTATAATAACTTAATATAAGAAATTATTATATAAAACATATTATTATATAAAACTTAATATAAGGAATAATTCAATATAAGGTACAAATGTAGGTGCTGTCTACTAACATTCACAAAAGATAAGCTTGAACTAACCTAGCTTCTAAATATACTTTGGCTGTAGACCTAGAAAGGTGGAGGGAGGTTTTATTCGAGCTTATAATGATGGGACAATGAGGAATGAATTCAAAATGAAAGGGAATAGGTTTGGATTAGAAATTGGAAAAAAATTCTTGACTGTGAGAATGGTGAGGTTCTGGCGCAGGTTGCCTAGATAAGCTGTGGCTGCCCCATCCCTGGAAATGTTGAAGACCAGGTTGGATCAGGCTCTGAGCAACCTGGTCCAGTGCACTTGTCCCCTGACCATGGCAGAGTGTTGGAATGAGGTGATCTTTAAGATCCCTTCCAGCCCAAACCATTCTATTATTCTGGGTCTATTTGTAGTGCTTAGTGATGCCACTGACACTTCATAGTCCAGGTGCTCTAATGACTCATCCCTTTTCATCCCCCCAAAAAACACCCACCCTAAGTTAGCTGAAACCTCCCTGCCCTGAAAGACAATGACACATCCATGTGCACACTTTCATCACAGAGATCAGCTGAACTATGGCTCTGTCCAGCTGCATAGAAAACTTATCATTAAAACTTGGGAAAACTGTATATTTCCAATGAGTAGGGAACATTGGTTTTATATTATTTCAGCACCAGGGGAGCTTCAGACCCATGTTTTCCACCATAGACTTCACACTGAATATCAGTTCAGGACAGAGTACTCAATGTGTTGGGTCCATGCTAAACATTTCCTGAAATTCCCTGGAACACCAGCCCACATTTGTGGGGTGCCAGACAGTGTCCATGGTAGGAGCAGGAGAATATGGGCACAGAGACTTTGCATGCTTTAGTGTGGCAGATAAACTGGAAATATGAGAGCTGCCTGTGCCTGGCAGAAATGTAAACTCCTATGAAAACAAAATCAAATATTGTCTTTAATTTGGGGAGGGTAAAAAAAAAACCCTCCCCAAATTACAGCTATTGGAATTGGGTGTTTATAAGTGTTGCTTTAATTGCCCTCATAAGGTGTTTGGGTCCTATATTAAGGAGTATAAACACATCTATCCAAAATTGTTAGTAATTTCCTGTAATTTCTGAGACACTTGAGGCAAATGAGTTGTAAGTACTTGTTTCTATAGCATGCACACAAATGGGACTATACCTAAGAACAATGACTTTCCTTTAGTTATCTTGGTTACACTTTGTATTTTGAAAGACCCGCCGACTGTGCATTGTTACTTATAGTTTTGTATCCATAAAAATAATAAAATTATTCTATTTTCCTAGTGCTTTAAGTGCTATAAATTGGCTTTTTAGCACTGGTTTTCAAACATACTCCAAAATACCATTAAACTAAAGAACATTCAGGGGATATAGGTAAACATAGAGCTTAAGTAACCCATTCTGTTCCTAATGAATGTCAAAACTCTCTCTAGATTTAAAAAACTCTAAAATGAACTGATGATTTATCTTAAGGGGAAACATAAAAATTTGCTAACCCCTTATATCACAGGTTCCACTTTAACATTATTTGTAAATGCAATTAAATATGACAGTCTTATGGAAGACAAAGCTATCAGTGTGATTAATTCCTCAGGTATTTCATTTAGCAGTTTCTTTCCATTATTGAAGTATAGAAGTAAGAACTTATTCAAATCATAAAAGGTAATACATTTAAAAGTTTAACAAAACTTTTTATTTGAAGTAAATACAAAGCCAGCTTTCAAACTTAGGCACTATTGATTGCTAAGATATTAATTTATATTACAGTAGACTGTAAGCAAACTGATAATTTTACAATCTTGCTTAAAAAGGCCTTCAGAACAAGGGGTGGTCTTGGATGTTTTTTATGAAGGAACAAATTATTAATTTGGAGAGTTGCAGATACCTGTGGAGCACTGAGAAAGCTGTTTCTGTCCTTCAAGTCCACTGATAAGATGTGGTTTTCCAGGAGAGACTAAAACCCCAGAAAATATACAGAAATGATATTTTCGTCTTTCATAGAAAAAATAAAACCCCATAATAGTTATAACAAGTGGGTGTCTCTGACTTTTCAGCTCCATTCCTGCAGGCTTTTCAACACCAGTCCTGCATTTCTGGTGTTTTTGCCTTGTTGTTTCCTTGTCTGACTTCCCTTCCACCTGCCTGGTTGGAAGGACACTATTGAGCTCTCTTGTTCTGACCCCGTTTCCAAATTCCTCAGTTATTCTCAAAAGTGCAGCCTGGTTAAAGGATTAAAAAGAACCTGCCCAAACTAGTTAGTTAATACCAGAATCAAGCCCTTTTTCATATACACGCATGCAAAAACTTACAAAACCAAAACCCAAAAAACCCAAAAAAATGCCACCCCCAAAAAGAAAACCCAACCAAGCAACAATACAACAATCCACAATCCTCTATTTTCCTTCAATGAAGCATCCATGGTTTAAAGGCACATTGCCATCTGTCTGGGACTGAACCTGTGAACTTTCTGTAGAAGTTATTCCATGCTCCACAGGCCAGGAATTGTTTCAGTGGCACGAATCTTGGGTCTGTAAGCAACTCTGAGACCTTGAAATAAGAGCAGTGAAGCTGTAATATAAATATTTTTTCTTCAGAATTTGTGTTTGAATCTATCATACTTCTATAGACTTTCTGTTTATTTTTTTTTTCCAATCCTGCTGGGATGAATTTGAGAGACCTCAGACTCTTACAGACTCTTACCAAGTTGTGGTTGCTTGCTTCTGGCCCCTGGGGGACCCTCAATAGAAGACACAGGGAATTCTTTCCTTCTGCACATCATCAGTGGATAAAAACCAGTGGTAGCCATAGTTCTCAGCAAACATTTCTAACACTGTTTCTAATATTACGAATATTGCAATATTACAAACACTTTGTTAAATTCTGGTATATTCATGGCATTACATACAAACCAAGGCAGTGCTCAGTTTCTGCTGTGATTTCAATTCTGTTTCCAGGCAGTGTAGAAGATAGACGAAATAAAAAGAAGCTTTCTGAATATTAACACTGGTTCTTTTGGTACCACACATAAGAATTTACAGTTATGAGTCAGAGAAATTAAACCATCATATAGATTTGGAAACTGGAACAGAAATCCAATAAAATGCCATGTCTTTCCTGCTGTTTGATAAATTAGAAGTTTTCATTTCCACACATGAATGTAATCTGCCAAGTAAAATTACTTTACCTGCTGTCAGATATTTTGCTTATCTGTAAATACTGAGTTTTTCCATTTAAAACTTGCTAAATTTGGCTTCTCTGAAGCCATTGAATATGTTTCTTTTAGGCCAATATTTGCTGTGAAAACACATAATCTGGTTTAGCTCAAACTTTGGTAACTACTTTCTAAGCAAAATATATGATGCAGTAGCTCATGTTGATTGTAAACAGCTCTAAAATGTAGTTATATCTATTTTTAATTAGGTAATTTTACCAAAAGCAAAGTTGTCTAATATTTATCCAGTTTGTGGATTTTTAAATGTTGGTTCCTTGGTAGCTCATTTGTTCTCATGGCAATAGGCATGATTTTCTTAATTACTTCTGCAGATCCCTAAATCCAAAGTCCCCAAGCAGTGAAGACCACAGCATCCTATTAAACCATGTACCTATTACTAATTTGTTGGTGTTTTTAATGACCTTCCTTTAGAGGTCAGGGCGTGTGATGAGATGACTACTGTAGGTTTGGATATGAACATCAATCCTTTTCCAAGCTGGCAGATTTCCCTCCTCATGCCTGAGGACTGAGAGAACAGGCAGGTGCCTTGGGAGTGAACTCCTCCTTTGAGATTTATCACCACGGAAATTACTTGTTCTAGAAACAGCATTTAAAAAAAATATTAACATCTGAGTTACTTGTACTAGGCTTTGTATCTGTTGTGAATCTTGGTTCTGTTTGGTTTTTTTAAAGGGCACTACTTAGCTTTCCTAGTCACTGTTTCCTGGCACAGTGTTCTATAGAGCCTGGGGATATGTCACAAGCTCAGGGTGTGCCAGAGTAACATCACGTTTGAATAAATCAAAAGAAGGATGCCTACTTGAGCTTTAATTAGAAATGTCTTCTTCAGGGCACAGTTTAAAAATATTCTGTAGTGAACTGGTTGTGTTTCAGTGTGCACATGTGTTTGGGTGTGCAAGGAAAATCTGTTTGCATTTTATGTCTGTATCAGTGCCCTTAAAAGTAGAATCAAAACCTCTAGGAACTTGTTATACACAGAACAAATAGCATACCTAGTATATCCTTCTACAAAGTTACTCCTAACAATAGCTACTCTCATCCCCATGAATACTACTACTTCAACCTCCAAAAAACTATCCCTTCTCTTTATTTATATTTATTTAGCATTTCAGGTAGTAGCTCCAAATTATACATGCAGTAATTCAGTCTTTGTATTCATATAAAAATGTGTACATTTGGGATCTATTTACTGTAGATCAAACTCTTCTAAAAATAAGTATTCTAGATCAAACATTCAAAAGTTGGTTTGTGTATTTTTAATAAAACCTGAAGTATGTCTCAGTCAAAATCTTTCAGGCAGCTTCAGAGCTGATTAATCCTGAATAATAATACACAGAATCACAGAATGTTAAGGGGTTGGAATGGATCTTAATGGTTATCCAGTCCCAAACCCCCTGCCACGGGCAGGGACACCTCCCATTAAACCAGGTTTTAAACAATTTTCACATTTTGGTGCCAACATGAAAATGAATGTATGCAATCTCTCATGATGCACGTGGTTATTATTGAATATTATTGAATTAACTTGATACTTGTATGAAATAGCTTAGCTGGCAAGACAACAGATTGCAGCGGTGTCATTTCCCCTTTAGGTTCGTCTAGGTTCCTTTCTTTTCATATTTTTCTCCAGCAAAACATACTTTTTTTTTTTTTTTTTTTTTTTTTTTTATTTTTTAAAAAAATTTGGGGGAAATT
>JAWWMS010000001.1:9998345-10068057 GCA_035048045.1 Chlorospingus semifuscus | reverse complement strand
AAAAATAATTTTTTTTTTTTTTTTTTTTTTTTTTTTAGTTTTTAAAAACCTTTGGGGCACAGTGTGAAACCACTTACTCATGGGGTGAAAGGGATTTTTTAATGGACAGCAAAAGCTCATGGTATGAGCATGGCACTGGTCTGCCTCATGAGTCGTACAAAAGCAAGAAACTGTAAATGATGCATAACTTTTTAATGAGTAAATCCTAAGAACAAACTTGTAGTATTTGACAAGGAAGGCCAAATTTCACTTTAAATCCTTTATGCATTTTATTTTATAGCTGTTGTTTTCAGTATAAAAATTAAAGATGTGTCATAATGGCAAAATGCAGTTATCTTATTAGTTTAATTGTGTATTTAGTCCATTCCAATGCTGTGCAGAAAAAAACATGGAACATCTCCCCTAAAGAATGTTTATTGTAGCAGTATTTCCAACAAGATGTAACAGAGCAAGCTAGCAAGCCTGAAATTCAGCTACAGGCCTCATCCAAGAGATTTTCCTAATTTAGTGCCATGTGCAATGTGCTCTTTTAAGGCAAAACTATGAGCCAAATCCGCCAAAGAAAATTGGAGACCTTTAATTCAGATGCTACATTTAAGAAAGATCTGTTTTGAGTTCATAACAAATACTTCTCTCATCTAAAAATAGTCTTCCAGACCATTTCTGATACACAGGAGAAATACTATAATTGCAACTTTGAGAAATTCATATTTCTGATATCTACACAGTTGTTCAGTAAATACTATTGAAAATGTTGATTATTTTGAGAAGTCTGTGCGTGCCCACTCTCTAGGAATATACATGACTCAGGATTATATGTTCATGTGCATTTAGCTAAAGGCCATGGTACTAGGATACAGAAAGTAGATTTTCTGTTTCAAAAAATATATAGGAAAAAATGGAACATGGAGGTAAAACCATTTTGTATACTTCTTTGCCACACTGTCTTAAAAGAAAATTATTCAATGTAGCATCTGGATAGTTGTAATGAAGATAACAAAATAATGTAGTTTTTAAATTAATAGGGTAATTTTATTTCAATGTACTTATTAAAGTGCTCTCAGAAAGCCAACAAGAGATGTTTTTGTCTCTGACTTAGCTATGGATTCACCTGTAATATTGCTGGAAAGGATGGACACAGCTTGAAACACAAGATGTTTTCTTGGACTTGAGAATGTGGGTTACTGGATGACTGCTACAGAAGAGGTGGGATGTGGAAGAGGGGATTGTATCAGTAGAATGATCATTCCATTTGGAATTAGAAACCTAGTGTTCATCACTGACTCACTGATTATTTTTTTGATTTCATCATCCTCAGGTATCCAAGAGAATGAAGTTCAGAGCTTAATTTTCAGTGATGTCCTGGTAAATGTTACTAGGAAGTGTACTGTGCTTTGTGCTGGATGGCTTCTGCAGCTCATGCACCATCCTTTACAAAGGAAATATTAATGTATCTGTATAAATTAATCAAGTGGACTCCTCTGTGCATCATAATTCCTTATGTTAGGGGGAGATCAAGGAATTGTGAAAGGACTTGCATCAAGTTTTTCAGGCATAATGCACATGCTTTTTATTTTACTGTATGCCTAGAGCAGAGCTACCTCTGTGGAAAGTTTTTTTAGGTTGTATCCTCTTTTATAAAAAGTATTGCAATGAATTAAAAATTATCAGTTTCCGTTTACAGGGAGAAAAGAAGTTACTAATAATTAATAAATAATTTCTTCAAGTGGAACATCTCTGACGTAATTAAGAAAACCCAAAAACTTAACTGGTTGATATAAAAACATTTACATGTATACACAGATTCCAAAATTTTCTGTCTGCTTAAGATGGGAATTCATTTGTGTGATTTTAAAACAATTGTTTAGAAATCATTGATTTTAAAATAATTACCCTGACTGGTTTTTAATTAGTTATCCTAAGTGGTACAAGCAATCCAAGGAAGATTTACAGTGTGTGTAGCAGATGGCATCTGTTTTCTTTGTGAGCGGGGTATGGTGGTTGCTCCTCATTAAGGGTGGCTGGCTGCAGAGCCAGGAATAAAACAGGTTTGTCTGGCTGGTCTGTGCCACATCAGGTGAACCATGTGCAGGGAAAGGGATTTCTCCTCTCTCCTGGGAGCCACAAGGTGTACAGGAAGAGCGTTGAGGCATTTCAGGTGATCTTATGTTGCTGCATTGTTTAGCTGAGTTTCTAAGTTTGCCTTTTTAAAATATTTAGGGAGGAAAAAAAAAA
Organism: Chlorospingus semifuscus; assembly: GCA_035048045.1. Classification (NCBI taxonomy): domain Eukaryota; kingdom Metazoa; phylum Chordata; class Aves; order Passeriformes; family Passerellidae; genus Chlorospingus; species Chlorospingus semifuscus. The sequence goes on along the minus strand of JAWWMS010000001.1, from coordinate 10,065,822 downwards.
TAGGAATGTTCCAGCAATGCTTTAAATGAAGGTAAAAATACAGGAATATGCAGTGTTATTGTAACATATGTTGTTATGTACTGCTATTTGATTGGAAACTTTAGGACAGATCCCCTTTCTGGAAAAAAACCTTCCAAAGTGGCTCTGAAATATTGGTTTATCCTCATGCAAAGACCTCTTAATCCCTGAAGTGTCTTTCTTGTTCTCATTATTCCATTGCCTTCCCCTCTAATGGACAGTGCTGGCTGCTTGGGCTGAAGGAAGGAATCCTGCTGCATCCTGCTGCTCCAGCTGCCTTTTTCCTTTTTTTCTGTTTTTCTGAGAGCTTGTGGGCAGCATCCAAGTTCAAATGCCTCAGCACTACAGCTTGATATCAAGAAGTTATTGACAAACTGCAAGATCGCAGCAGTGTGACTGGTGGCAGAGCTAATGGGATTCCTTTGAAAGACAAAGGTTCAAAGAGCCTTTAGACAGACACATTTTGGCCAAGATGTGACAAGGCTCGATAACAGCCAGCACCCGCCTGAGGAGTGCAAACAGGAGAAAGGAGAGGAAATTTCACGTTAGAGAGACTAGTTAATGGTAATAATGACATGAGATTAAGCAATTATAACTCCTGCCTGAATCTTAATGAGCACCTTTGGATAATTAGATTTGGTGGCTCGCAGAGCTCCCTCTGAAGGGGAGTGTGGATGGTGCTGCCAGGCTATTTGAGATTTGGTGCTGCTGTAGGAGCCCTTTGCTGGCTGGGAGCTGGGCAGGATGTCCCACTCTCTGCTCTCTGGCACTGGCAGCCTCTTCTTCCATGGCATTTGTTGAAGACAAAACCTTCAGCCTGAGTAGTTTATCAATATGTTAAAAAATTTAAAGGGATGTTTTATGTGCAGAGGAGGAAAAGGGAGACAATTTCAAAGTTCAGCTTTGTAAATCCACTGTGGCTTATTTGTGTTTCTGTGCATATAATGGATCTGTGAAGTACATTGTGCCAGTGCTTATTGTTCTGATGGATGACTGACATTATTATTCATTATACACTCTGTCTGCCCAACAGACTTTACTAATCCAAGAAATTTTGTAAAGCTTTTCTTGGTATGATCCCTCTGCAAGTTTTATAAATCTGTTTATAGTACGAGGCACTGGACTTGCAGCCATCAATAGAAGCAAGTACAAAAATACCCAAAACCAACCAAATTTCTGCTTTCTTACAGTTCCCCATTCTGATTTCACAGGTTTTTTTTTGAAGGTGTGATTCATCATTATATTGAGTGTTTGTATTAGTTTTTTCTAGGCTGGTGGTGAATGTGAGGTTGTCGAGGTCTATTGAACAGCCCTGTCATATGGGGTCTGTTATCTGACTATCAGAATTAAAAGCAGTGGTTGAATTTGGCAATTACAGGTTGGATTTTGATTCCTCTTGCTAATGAAGTGATTTTCAGTATCCACATGTTAAAAGTGTGTTTTCAGACTATAAATAAACCTCTATTGAAGTTTATTTACAGCCCTTCATTGAGGATACAGATTTCCCCTGAACAAAACCATTCTTGAATGTTTTTACCCATGTAGCAAAGAGGAAAAATCTCTCTCACAACATGTATGCCAATTACAAATTACTGGAAACAGATGCATAAATTTTCCAAAGTAAAAATTTCTCAAAAATGAGTGTAAGGTACCTAATAATTCAAATTAGGAAAGTTGAATGTTCTTGTCAGAAGTACTCACATTACCAAAAAAAAAAACAACCCCACCTCAAAAAAACCAGCATCACCCCTTCCCCAAAAAATAACAAAAAACCCAAAACTCTCTAGCAGTGTATGCATATTTAACTATATTTCTCAGTGTAGCAAAGATTGGGTTAAAGGGTAAGTGACTGAAAAGAAACACTATAGAAAACTTCCAGAAAATTGTAAACAGTGGTATATGTTCTTAATATTTTTGTAGAGGAAGTATAGATTATTAGGTGGTCTGGAGCTATGAAACAGGGTGTGTTCCTCAGAGCTCAAGACATGTAGTTTCTGTAGGATGTCAACACAAGTTCAATATGGTACTTGAGTACACCAACCACTACAGTGCCAGCATAAGGACAACATTAGGTCTGAGTCTGCTCCTTCCCCTTGAGTGTGACAGTGCAAGTGGGGAGCCACTGATTCCTTAGAGGGCTCAAACAAGGCACAATAAACCACAGCTGCAACTTCTTGTGAGTTCAAATGTATCCTCAGTGACTGCCAGAATTGCTTGGTTTGGCTTCATTTTTTTTCTGGTCTGCTGTGATGAAGATGTGTAGGACAATCATATAAAAGTAAGTTTCAAAATAGAAGCAGTTGTCTCTATTGATGCAACTCGGCAACTGCCCTTCCAATGGAGATATTCCAGGTTTCAGTAGTACTAACTGAAACAAAGAGAGAAGAAATGACAAAACTTAGACAAATTTGAAGGACTTCTGATGTTGTACTAGTAATCACACACAGTGTTTTATTTATTGGTTCAGACAGTGCAAGGGCATGTCATATCATGTGAGAAGATGAGAGCAGGTGAAGAAACCTAATGCTGATTCCTTGCAAGCATTGCAGTGTAATCCAGGTCCCAATTCAATTATGCCCCATTGATGGCATAAACTGAAATTACTCAGGGAAAATGCATTATTCACAAAGGAGATCCAATAATGCACACAGAGAGGCGTGTGCATTATGCTCAGGGTTTATTTTTAGATTTTTATATAAAGGTGTATAAGGTACTCAAGAATATATTTGTCTTGAAACACACCTCTAATACTTGCTGTAATACTACCCCTCTTACAAACTGACTTTAAATAAAGTGTGTTAGGACTACTGCTATTTGTGGTCTGTGAGGAGTGCTTTGCCAGATGCTGTAAGGCATAACCATCTTACTTTGGCTCTCTGATCTGTTTCCTCCATTCAGAGGGAAATGATGTGCTTGGAAGTTTGTTTATTTACACCAGAAAAGGAATATTTAGAGGTCAGCCTTTACCATGTTTATCAATCCTACTTTATCTGGCATCTTATTAGTAACTTCAACTGCTGCATCACATAAATTAGCATGTCTTTACAAGCATTATATAATAAATAAAACAAATTTGACTCTCCAAAGGGTTTGATTTAGTCTGTGATCTGTTTGCATTCACTGTGAGATTTCTGTGGGAATACTGAAAGTCTTTTTTTTCTTTAAAGTGCTTTTTCCATCCCAGTCTTGTGGACTAGTCTAGCTGGTAAAAATTTGTGATGAACTAAATAGAGCATGGCAAGAAATGGGTCTAGTTTGTCACTTCATCTCATTTTGAAAGCAGAGAATGAATTATTTAAGCAATGAGACAGTTTGGACTTTGCATCAGTGCTGATCAACGCCCATTCTGGATGTTTGCCTTGTTTCCCATCACATGCAAACAGTACAATAATCAGCACTAATTGAAAAGCTAATGTTACTTATAAAGATTTGACAGTATTCTTTCTCTTGATGTTTTTTGAGAGTTTCTTCCACTAAAATTTATAGGTGATGGAAATGCTGCAGTCTTACTTCCAAGGTGTGCAATGATCAAATGCATTCAAAACCAGATGTTGTTTGCTGGGCTTTTGTAGGAATTTCCATTTATTTCTTGCTAATTACATACCTAAAGCACTTGGAATTTGTATGTTTGCAATTCGAACTTTCTTTTTCTTGTTGCTTTTGCTTTTCTGTTTCTGGTATCTAATTTGCCAGTTTTTTATTTGTGTTGTGCAGTTGTCTCCAGGGCAGGTAAACTAGCATTCCTTTGGATGGAAATGAACTGGATGACATAGTCCTGGAGCACCCCTGATTGCTCCAGTGACTGGGGGTGCTTGGTTTGTGTGACCACGCTGGAGCCAGTTTTACCATGCCCAGCTGTCAGCGCTGCCCTGCAAATCTGCTCCCTTGGATTGCATCCCTTGCTGCTTCTGGCAAAGGTTGGGATGCTCTGACAAGGCTGTCAGGTGGATCACCTGTATATCTTTTCCTAACAGAAGCATTCCAAAAACACCCAAGGAACTTTTTCAAACTCTAGTTAAGATTTTACTTAAAAATAAAATAAACCTGTGAATTTTTCAAACACAGAAATCCAGATCTGGGTGAAACAAAATAAACTAAAATAGAAGATTTAGCAAAAAACTCTCTCCTTGCTTGCTGTTTCCTTCCTGAGAAAATCCTTTCCTTCAGCTTTACTTTTAGTCCTGTAACTTTTAGCAGCCTTTTAGGTTGTAAAAGCCTATGTGGTCTCTTCTGAAGCCCTCAGAAAAGCTTACATTTTCATTGTCTCTGCTACCTGTCTTTGTGTCTGGTTTTCCACTCCCCAGACACATATGGTCAGTAACTTCTAGCAAGGAGGAATTTTCCTAGGCAGACTGTAAAGGGAATTACACAGTCCAATGTGCTAGGGCAGAAAGAGAAAAGTGTCTCAGTAAGACATGTGCAATAAAATGTGGTTATACAGATTTTCAAGTTATGTAATTTTCCGTATTTGGGGGCGAAATAAGGAATTCATTAAATCTAGTGTATTTCATGCACTAAAATAGAATTGTTAAAAAAAGAAGATAAAAATGTCTGCCTCAGTCTATAGAAACTCAGAAACGACTTTGCTTTTATTGCTTCTCAGTTTATTCCTGGAGGTTCTTGGGGAGGAAGAAGGGGAAGGGTCTGTGCCGAGGGCACAGCACTCACTGATTTTATATCATTTGTGCTGTGTTTTGCACATCATTTGTAAACGGCCCAAGCACGTTGAATGGTTTGGGAACATCAGCTCTTTTATGCATTGGCCTTTGGGCTTACTTAATGGAGTGTTTTAGAAAGTCTTCATGTTATTACTCTCACATGTGGGCTAAGACACTATAAAAGTTAGGTTTTACTTGTAAGGAAGCATAGGAAACAAAGTGTGATATGCATTGCTAGGACCACTGTAATCTGTCTGTAAGTGATACAGCCCCCCGGTATCAATACACAAAAGATCCATTTTCCTCTTTCTGGTCTCTGAAAACTAGTTATGGATACTTCATGGCTCCTTTTCATACTGGAAATGACATTGTTTTTGTTTAAGTAAAATTTGGTCCTTTTTGAGTGCAAAATCAGTAATGAACTAAAGCTAAGAAATCTTATGACTATTGTTCACTCTTAGCTTCAGCTAAAATCTCAAGTTGTTCTGCTTGTTTTATCACAACCTCCTGTCATTTTCCCCCTCTCTTATTATTTTATGTCTTTGCTGCTGAAATCTCAGCACTTCTTACAGTACATTTTAATTTCTTCTTCACTACTTCAAACATTCTCCCTTTCTGCACATCCAAATTGTTGACATCGTTATCAGCTGCATTGCTCTGATCACAATTCCCTCTTTCCTAAATTATTGATTAGGATTTCCTCTTTCACACACAGTTCATGTTTCTTCTTATGCTTTATATATTTATTCTAAACTGCTCCCTGGCTCATCCTCTCCACACAGCTCCCTTCTCTCCCCACCTTCTTTTCCCCATAGCACTTAGAGTGTGTTCATCTCTGTTAATCTTGCAAAGCACAGCCATCCTCCTCTTTGTAAGCACTTTTGATAATCTGTATGTTTGGCAAAGCCTCTAAGTGTCGGCACCCCCTGAAGAACCCATTTAGAGCATAAGATGAGGTTTTACTCTGGTGCCCTTCAGCACCTGATGAAACAAGCACTTCTGTCATCTCTCCATGGTAGGTGCCTTAGGGGAATGCAGCTGGTGGGACTCTGAGCTCTGGGCACTGTGTCTGGATTCCTTTGAACTTTTAATGTCACCTTTTAAGTCTGCCTCAATTTCAGCTGATGGCCCAAGAAAAAGAAAAAAAAAAATTCTCCTTCTACCTATCGTTTAATACTGTTTTTGCAACATTTTGGGATACTTTCTTTTGGGAAACCCCAGATGAAGTTCCTAAGTTTGTGTTACAGCTTGAACGTGTTTATTTTCTTTTGGTTTTGGTTTTTTTTTGATTGAATTTCTTTTTAAAATCTAAAATTCATCTGAATGTTTCCTCAATTGATTTCTCTGTCAGTATTAACACTCACCTGGCCTTGGGGCCACTTCCAGATGATCAATAACATGAATGTCCTAGGCAATGTTGAACTAGAATTGTAGAACCCTGCATGTCTGTTTGGAATTTACTCCTGCTTCTGTGTCCAGCAGCAGCAATGCTTCTCTTTGCACCTGCCCACAAATATCCCTGCTTAAAAATGTCTACTTCTGCAGTGGAATGTTTTGAGTAATGTGGGTTTCTTTTCTCCAAAGACCAACAGCTAATGCACTTTCTAGTAAATAACAATGATGCTTTGTCCTGAAATTTGGTTGGTAGTAAAAAATCTTGATTTTTTAGTAAATGATTTTTAGATCCTATTTGAGTAATACATTCAAGTTTGAACCTTCACCTCAATTTTCATAATATGAGGAGCAGAGTCTTTGAAGATTTAATATAAGAGTTTATAAGCCAACTGGTAGAAAGGTGTGTTATTTTAGAAATTAGAGAAAATATTACCCTGAGAAAACCTCTGCATTTGGAGAACCTAATTTCATTTTGATATATTTAGAAAGATGTAATTACATATTCAGGAGGAGGATAAAGCTTCTGTCATTTCTGAGTTACATATGTGGAGATCTCTTGGGAAAGTGGAGATGCACTGGAATAGACAAACCCACAAGGTTTCTTTCAACATTGCCACATTAAAGCTTCTTGAAACTTCTCGAAAATACCTGGGCTTTTTCGCAGAAAATATAAGCCTTACGGGAGCAAAATACTTCTTATAATTGCTAATTGATCTTAAAATATTTCCGATTCCATTAAGTACAGAAAAACCATGCAGAGGTTGAGATCTCAATTAAGATTATCTTGCAGCAATATTTTGTTATTTAAGTTTTAGAAGTTCCATTGGCTAAGAGCATTTTTATTAAGAAAGACAATCCTACAGGGAAACTTATTTGGCACAGGCTTTTTTGTTGCTGTTGTTGTTGTTTACGAGCTGTGCTTGAATGACTGCAGCATTCCCAGTGCAAGAATTCAAATTATTCTTCTTATGGAGTCTTGTCTAAGCAGAGCCTACAAGTGAGCTATAGCCAAGTTCCCAAACAATAATATCCACATGAGCATGTGTGCAGAGGTCTACAGCAGTTTTCAAGGCAATGTACAGATAAATGTTTCTAATTTTAATGGTGCCTTTGAGCAAGTAACGTTTCCACTCTTCATCAGATTGAAGGGCCATAATTTTAATATAGTCTTCTGTACACTATCACATTCTTTCCAATCCATTTCACAGGGAAATTGTCCACTGTTAGAAAGATATTCTTTGCATGGTTTGGTCCATCATTGTCACACTATTAACCTTCAAGTATTATGCACACAATTGACATAAACTAAAAGAAGCAAATCAAGATGTTTTCCCTTATTTTTGCAGACTAGATGACAGGCATTATATAACATACTCTTAATTTGACTGACAACAGACCAGGAACATGATACTTGTCTATTACAGAAATTAACTACAGGAAGAATTTTGCAGATGTCACCGTTAGAAGAGTGTTTCTTTTCCTCTAAGTACCATAACAAATGACTGCCTAGACTTGAGCACTGACCTGTGGGCCAGCCAACCTTCCATGAGGAGGAAAAGCATGTTCAGGTCTGCTGGCTGTAGTAGTAACCCACATCCAAAGAGATCACTGTTTGCTTTGGTAATCTACACAGGCTAGGCTTTGTTAGTTCATTCTCATACTTTTATAATCAAAATTAAATAAAAATTGAAGCACTGAATACAGTGCTGGAAAGATGTTCAATATATTTAAAAATAGTGGCTGTTGTTGTCAAGCTCATCAAACCTTTGAAGTGGATGTTTTAAGATAGAAATCCCAGTTTACAGGCATAATTGAGCAAATTGCTATTTTGCCTGTTCTAAGATCTCTGAAATTGTTGAATGAGAAATTTTGTATTGTTGAAATGAAAACATGCTTAAGAACCTAATATTTTCTTCCTGGGTGATTTACAAGAATTTGGTCTTGTCTTAAAATTAAAGATGGCTTTTTCTCTTAGTTTTACAGTTCAAGTGCATATAAAGTTTCAAAGGTTACCTACATATTGGAGGGTTAAATTTAGTCTTCATGGTCTCATAGGTGACTTATTCCTTAATTCTTGCACTGGTATTGTCAACTTGGCTCCCCTCTTTAAAACTGCATTGCTGTCTTTCCTTCCAACAAAACAGCCTTCCTGGAAATACCCAATTCCCATGGACTTCTGCAAGTTCTCTTAAGTCTTCTGTCACAACAAGGGTTCTGCTACTCTGCCAAATTGGCATGGGGAAAAACTCCTCTTTGCTGTTGCTAATGAAGCTGTTGACCCCCTACTTTATCAGCCAGGCTGTTTTGTGCTGTGCCCCACTCTGAGTGTGGCTCAGGAAGCAGGGAAATGGGAGATGGGAAGATACAGGTCTGAGAGGAAGCAGGTCCATAGTGTTTATTCTCCCCATTCACCCCACCCCATAAATCAGCTTCTCAGGCCATTCTCCACAGAATGCTTTCTCAAGGATTGCCAAACACTTGTCATCATTTTCCTAATGACTGAAGAAAACTGCTGGTTTTCTTTTCACAAAGTGAGTACAATTTCTGACTGGAAAGTCACGTCTCAACATTAGATACAGCTGTTTCATAGGCATGTCTGAGGGATCCTGAATGCCAATGTGTCGTTTGGCAAAAAAATAGGTGAATGTGTCTTGTGCTCATATAAAGTTTCAAAGCAAGTCCTAAACTAATATATTTCCTTTATAAAGTCTGTGAGTTTAATGTACATGCTTATCAGTGGGTGGAGACCTGGGAAGGTTGGAAATGTTCCTACAGTAAAGCATTTTTGCTGGTTTTCATTAAACCATAAAATGTAAGGATGCGCTCTAAATTAGGTTTTGTTGTGCTAAACTACTAAACTTTTGCCATAATGTGAGATTACCAATTTTAATTGTCACCACCTTATTGCAATTAGTGTTATCTCTGATATCTCAAAGAAAAAAATCACTGTGTTTGCTTTCTGGATTTTGTTATAAAGATTTAGCAGTGAGAGAAGTGTTTCTTTTATTTCAGAAATTCACAACAGCTGTTTGTCAATATTTTGAAATGGGAACAGGGAAAGACATGAAATATTAAAAGTGTGCCAAATCCCATCCTTTCTGCAAGCATGCCTTTGATTTCAGTAGTTCTGTTTAGTCTGGGTTATTTATACTTTTTCAAGAAGAATAATTTAAACATTCATATTCCTAGATCTCAGTTAAATATTTATCTAAGTTTATAAAGCTGTTTCTGCTGATTAGTGAGCTACCTGTTATGGGAGAACAAAGAAACTCAAAAGGCAGCAAATTAAGGTCACAGGTCAGTGTTCAGGCAAAATAGAGCTGGGCTACCAAATGATTTTCAGTTATTAAGCCAATAAATCAGGCAGATGTTGATAGATGCAAGCACTGGGGCAGTGTGTCAGCCTCATGAAAAAATTGTTTAACAGATTCAGGTGATCAATGCTGTCAGAATCTTGCATGTGGAAAAATAAGATGACAAATTAAGCTGTAAGGCTGTGACACCAGAGATGATTATGCACCCCTTCTTCCCACTCCCCACCACTGCCACCATTGTTTTACATCTAGCCTGAAAGCAGAAGCACACAAATAAATAAATAAAATTATGTATCTATCCATTTATGTCCCTTGGAAAGCCCACAAGTGAGGCAGAAGGCTAATGGATTTTCAGAGCAAATGCAACCTGCTGCATAAGCCCTGATTGAAGAGCTCTGAAGGGGAAGGGAATGGACAAAGGGGGCATTGAATTATTAATGGGCTCTATGATAGTGGTCTAATTAGAGCTAAAGAGTTAGCACTTTTTATTAATGTCACGATGAAAACAAAAATAGCCCATCAAAAGTCATTAAGACAGAAAAGATCCTAAAGTTGAATACCTTTTCATGGCCAAAAGCACTGCATTGTATTTGTTTACAGGAATTTCTGGGGTTTGCATGTAGTAAAACGTGTAGCCAAAAAATATGCCATTGTTTGGATTTTTTTGGTTTATTTTGAGCGACACCAGCAGAGTAATCCAGTAATTGCTGTTGAAGGCTTGGGCCTTACTGTTTTCTCAAAATGAAGACACTTAAGCCTGACGCCAAAAAGAAAGTGGTCTCTATTAAAGATTTTTCTTTCCATTCTCTGTATCTGTAGTCATGAGATACTGCAAGCTGAGTGCCATGCTTTTCAAGTTTTTTGTTGTTTTTTTGTTTTTAAAGATAAAGGTGCTTTTCAGAAACTTGACAACTAGATCCAAGAGAAGCTCGGTGCGATTTTCCTGGGCAGATCATTGTTGGGAGGCAGTGATCCCCAGCAAGCTCTGGGCTCACCAGCCCCACCACCCCAGTGCCTGGTACCAGAGATCCAAACTAATGGTGTGCTGAGGTGTGAGGGACTCAGTTTTCCTCCTGGGCCAAGCAGGAGCTCTCTCCTGACTTCCCACCTGGTATGAGATAAGCCATTGTCTTTGTAACAGTGCTGCAAAAGCACGTGTGCAAGGTGAGGTACAAATTGCCCAGCATTCAGCTAATTTGCAAGCTGGTAAATATCACAGGGCTGCAGGATTGATGACTTTATGGGAAAAATTAGCTGAGGGAGACAACAAAAAGCATTCATCTCTATCTTAGGAGATACCTGAAAGCCAGCCTGAGCTGTCATCAGGGCGTTTAAGATGTTTTCAGCAGTTACTCTGTCAGAGATATCAGATTACTGCTGTTACCTGTCTCATAGATGGACAGAAAAGTGCTGTGTGTGTGAGTTTTTTGCCTACAAGCTCGTCCAGAGAAAAAGAAATTGTTCTTTGAATGACACCAATTCCCTGTTTGTTTATCTGTCCCTGATTTTTTTTCTTTAATGGTCTGTCCTATGCCCTGCCCTCAGCACACTCAGATGTGTGGATGGAATCTCTTTGTAGGTGCCTGGAGACAACTGCCTTTCTCAAAATCAAACTAAGCTGTTGGATGGGAAATATATATATATATGGCAAAATATTTTTTTTTCCCTAGATTCTCCCTCAGGTCTTTAGTTCAGTTCATAGTGCCAAAGTCATGGTAGATAACAATTGCTAATGATTTGAGATAAGTGAGTGACTGGAATATTCTAGCTCAACTCATATTTTTTTACAAGAAAATATAAATGGGCAAAGAGTGCCTTACTCAAGGGTGCCTTTCTTTCTCTTCTTTATTTAGCACAGGCTAAAACAGCTGCAGTCCTTGAGTCCAAGGCACCCCAGCTGAATTCAGATTGGCAGTGCACATCTTACTGTGGGGTGTTAGGGGTGAGAACAAAACTTTTATTGGCAAACAGGAACACAAATGTCTCTGCTTGTCACCCACATGCACAACCACACAGAACATTTTGCTGTCAAAAACCAGCACTGCTATTCAGGAGTGTCTGGGTGGCATAGCTGGTTTGGGGGGCAGTATTTGCTGCAGATGATTACAGATAGTTCTCCCACAAATATCACCTTTTATTTTTCCTTGCGTTAGGCACAGAAAGGGAGCTCTACATCATTCACACAAGTGCTATGGCAGAGGTGCTGGCACTGTCAACAGCACTTCTGGCCCTGTGATGTACAAGCTGCTCCATCACGCAGCTGTCAAAAAACTGTCTGTTGGATCTCCTGGATGATGATTTTAGGCTATTTCAGGCAGTTCTATTTCTTCTTGTTTTGTATAGGAGAAAAAAGGCAATAAGAAGGGATAGAAAACAACAATTTACTAATATCATACAGACTTGTGAAATATTGCTTCCTCTGAGATCCTGCAGTAATGTATGAGCAACATAGATCAGTTTGTGAAGTTAATTTCTTTCAAAAAATTCTCTGTGTTGCAGGAAACTGCATAAATACTCCATAACAGTGCCATTTGCTACACTGAAGCAATAACCATTTATTTTGGTGAGTTCCAAAGTATGAGGGTTTTTATTATTAACCCCAGTGTTTCCTGCTTAGGTTTCTTTCATCTTTGTGGAAATCTCATCAACTTTTAATTTTCATACATAGAGGGAATTGAAAAGAGCCAAGTGGGTACCCTAGGGAGCAAGACATCACAGGTGATGTATGTTGTCATTTTAATGGAGACACATTAACAACAATTTCTGAATACACAGTGTACTTATCATGTGCACCAGCAAAATCTGCCTTGAAATTTGGGCTGGAAAAGAAAAATTTAAGTCCTTAGTTTATCATATGTATAGCAAACTGTCAGAAGCCTACATGTGGTTTTATAATTAAAGGCCACTATAATTCTACAGCAGTGTTGTTAATGAGTCTTCTTTATTGAGGGTCTCTTCTCAGATAGAACTTAGGGTGCTGTATATTATCATTTTAAAAGAGCATGAGTACAATGGCAATTTATTAAAATATTGTTAATTCTCTCAATACGACCATGAGGCTAATTAAATATAACAAGTTTCCTTCTGGGATTGGTTCCACAGTCTGCAGGCTGTTCTTTCACCAGATCCTTTGGGGTTTTCCATCTGTGTGGGAGACCAAGAGCAGCCCCATGAAACACAATTTTCTGCACTTGGAGAGATTTGTAATTCCCTGTCAGACAGGTGAAAATTACATTTAGCTCGATTGCCTCCAAGAATAAGGGGCAAAAATTCTTGATCTAAAAGTTTGACTTAACGCTCTTAAGAAATTTTTCTCTCTTAATAGTGGGGCTCTGTTTATACTGGTAAGTTAAACATGGCTGCAAAAACATGACAGTCCAATTCCTGAGGCCAACTGATGAGAAACTGCTCCTATGCCTTCCTGGTTTAATTCTCTTTATGTATTATACCCCTGTGGTCAGTTGGACATATCTGTCCCAGCTGTGTCCCCTCCCAACTCCTTTTGTACCTCCAGTCTAACTTGCTGGTGGGGTGGTGTGAGAGGCAGAAAAAGTCTTGTCTCTGTGCAGACACTGCTCATGATAACAAAAACATCTCTGTGTTATCAGCATGAATCCTAAGCACAGCTGCTCTGGAGAAAATTAACTGTACCCAGCCAAAATGACCATAGATATTACTACCTGGCCTGGAACAAAGTCACACCATGGATATTCTACCAGTGAAAGGGTAGAAAGGGTTTTGTCCCACATCCTAAGAGTTTCATGAGATGCTGTTTGATTTCTGGGTAACATGTGAATAGCACCATAGGCTAAAACTGCTCAGTTAAAATCCTTTTAATCAGATCAGTACCAAAGCAGTTTATTGACTTATTAATGACACATATTTAACCAGCAATGATGAAACTCTAAGTATCAATGTCACAAATTCAGCAAATGCACTGCAATATTAAATGCTCAGGCAATGTTAAATAATGCCTAGAAATTTCTAGGCATCCTTTCTGTAGCTAATCCCCAAAAGCTCTCAGCACACCCTCACCAAGTTAGGGGCTTCCCACGCTGTACATGCTTGAAATTGTGGATGTTGAAGTCTCTCACACTGCTTACACTGTCTGGCCTTTCTTACCCTCTGTTGTCTAGGCCATTTTGTCAGTGGGAGCCATTCCCACAGAGTGACTTCCATCTCTGGCAGACAGATGAATGTGTGTACAAGTGTACTACACAGCATGGAAAGTACACAGGTCTAACCTTTCTTTAAAAAACAAACAGTAGTAATAACAGCAATATGACAGGCTTGCATTTTAAATGTTTTTCTTATGAGTAACAATGAAACCCCTCACTTTAAAAGGCTTTATCATAAACAACTTTTTTGCAAAAAGCTAGAGAGATTTTCCTTCAGCTATTCTGTACAAGAATCGAAATTGCTCATCAAAAGGAGTGAATGCAGGCCATACTCACAGGATTTGATTTGCACAAATGAGATTGTGGTCAGAGAAAAGCATATTGGGTTTTTTTTTTTCAGTATGTATTTTCTGTAGACTGCTTTCAGCAAAGCCGTTGGAGTTTATGCCTTTCTTTTTTTTTGTTTCCCTTTTTCTTCTTTCACTCCTTATCTCATACTTTCAAAGGCTGGAAGTAATCACTTCTCTGTTTTGTTGACATAAGAGACATTTCTAAATAATTTAGCTTAAACCCTCAGGACAGGCTTGACTAATGCTCCTTTTTTATAACTGGAATGACTCATTCCAGTGGTTGTGTAGGTATTTTTTGTAGGCTAAATCTATGTGTGTCTTCTTCTCTGATAATTCTGCTCCAGAGCTGAAATGTCTGTTTCTCTGTAATGCCAGCTCTGGAAGCCCTGGCAAGTGTTCCATGCTGGCTACCAACCCATGGCTCAATTTCCTCATATTTACCATCGTGTTTTTTCTTGGGAGTCGAGCTGGTGGACCATGTAACACATTCATGTCTGGAGATAGGTGGGGTGGGCTTCCTGAACCTGAAAGTTTATAAGGCCTGCTTTAAGTCACCAATTTATTTTATTTTTATTCTGTTGTCAGGAGCACTTTTACAGTTAGGGTGATGCACTTAACGCGTTTGTAGATTAAAAGAATAGGTTGGGACCTCAAAATTCTGGAAGAGCTGTTGTCTCCTGGACTGTTTTCCTCTATCTCTGTTTCTAAATGTAATAAAGGTGTGTCACACTTTCTTGAATATTTCAATCTTTGATCAAAGCATATGTATAGCAAATAACCAGTAAATTGAGTGCACTAGAATAAATTGTGTAACTTCCTTTCAGATTACCCCATAATCTCCAGGCAGTGTTTCTTACTTTGAGTAGCAATTATCCCCAACTTAATTGAGGCACGAATTACCCATAATTATCTATTTTCTGTGGTAAAACAAAACCTGTAATTATGCTTTTTTCCATGCCTTGAATTTATACATGATGTGAACAGAAATTAGGCCAATGTGTACTGAGCTAACAACAAGAGTGATCTTATTCTTTTAGTACTGAACTTCTTCAAAACTGTGTAATTTGATTTTAAGAAAGGCAGAGATGTCCCCCAGAGTAGAAACAATCTGCTTCAGGGTGTGGACAGTGGAGGCATAATCTAAAGTGTGTGTTTAATTTTCCTTATCCCCACCACTTAAGCCTGGGTTGAGGTGTGTGGTCATAGTTCACTGTTATACTGCGCTTTCCCTCCTACTGCGGCTTTTGGAGATGTGAAATACTTTTCACTGCATTTGTTTACAGCAGGCAGACAGGGCCTTGAACAGCTCCAGGATGGAGTGACCTTTGAAGTTTCTTCAAGTTATCCATCTCTGTCTGAAGCACAGTAATTGAGACTCAACCTCAGCTTTGCCTGAATTAAATCATTAGGCAACCAAAAACAAACCTAAGAGAATATTTCCTGGAGTAGAATAGATATAAATCTTTAGGATAATTCAGTCCTAAACATAATATCCTGAGATTTGGCATCTCATTTTACAAAGGCCAGTAGATGACATGCTCTAAAACAAATATAATGCAGGAGAGTCAGAAACCAGATAAAAGGCTTTGAATCATGTCGCTCTCTGGTGTGTATCTCTGTTATGTGTCCCATGATGGAGCACCTGCAGCAAGGCTTTCTAGAAATGACATATCACAAAAAGGTCAGATATCATGCAATTCCTCTGCTGAGGCATCTGTCAAGTCATGTTTGCCGTCAAAACAAGGTAATGTCCTGAAAGGAAGCAGCATGTTCAGCAGCCATCTGCAGCATATGGCACTGGAAATGCATGTCAGTGAAGCAAAAGTCGTGCCATGTACCTGCTTTTCAGCTGTAACATGTTATTTGTCATAAAAAGCTGCAGTTGTTTAATTTTTCATAAGCGGTTTTCATGTCTTCACGTATTGCTTCACGCACTGGATTAAAAGCAAAGAGCAGGAAGCCTCTTTGTTCATAATAGAAATGTACAGTGTCAGAAGGCAATGTGTAATAAACACATCATTAGACAAAATATGAGGCTGATTGTCATTTACACAAAGGCCCACATACACTGATTCAGCAGTGCACAACAATGTTACTTTAAATAATCCACAGGAAACTGTGAATCAGGCCCAAATACTTAAATTAAATTCTAGCTAACTAGGAGCCTTCTTTTGAAAATCCTTTGTCTAAATCTCAAATAATCTCTTTCAAAGACATGCAATGTCCTTGAATGCTATTATTTTTCGTGGGGAATGTACATGATGAAATGTGATTTGAAATCTGCATGGATACCACAGTGCTAGTAGCACTAGAAATAAATATGTTGGATGAAAGATGAAAGGCTCAAATTCCTTCTTATTGGCTCCACACAAAAAAGAGTCAATGAATTTCAGTGAAATAAAGGCTAAAGCTCCTTCTTCCTTTACCTGTTTTAAATGTTTGCCAACTAAAAGAAATTTATTTTCCTATTTTATCTCCTCCTAGTGCAGAAATTATGTGTCTTATTTTATAGGTCAGTGCACCCAAAACTTGGCTAGGTCTTGGAGAGGTTATTGAAGGTCTTGTTTTATAGGTCAGTGCACCCAAAACTTGGCTAGGTCTTGGAGAGGCTATTAAAGGTAATAGGTAGGGGCAATTTCTAGTGAGGATGGCCTTTAAACACTCACTGCCTTGATTTGGGAAGATAACAATTTATAATTGCTCCATGCCACGTACATTTAAATGCCTTGAGTGACTGCTGCTTTAGAAAAGGAGTTGCACTACATGGAACATTAGTTTCTGTCATTTTGTGCCTTTTTCTTGGTTGGGATAAAAAAAAGATTGTTGCATAGAAATAAAGTCATAAAGCTCTGATGTTTGCAAACTTCTCTCCTTGCTTTTTTTGCCAGTTCATTGCTATTCAGGATTATATTGGTATTATTGCAGTGTATTATAAAGAGATTTGTGTCTGGTAGAAATCAGAACAGCCTGGCTTCTGTGCTACACTGATGGTTTTAATCAAAGTATGATTACATGCACTGTTGTGAATATGTAAATCAGAAAATGTACAGTGAGATTGCTCAGCAGTTTATGACAGCAGAAACTGGAGGTACTGTGTTCCCATCTAGGAATAAAGGCTGGGAATCATTAGGGCTGAATGTTGAATCTGCAAACTTTGTGACAGGTGCAGCCTTGCTTTGTGTATGTGTCAGAAATATCATAACTTGTTTTGCAAAGTGCAGCAGTACATCAGATCTGTGAACTCAGAAAATCTGTCCTATACTAAATCTGCTTTAAAACTAATAAACTTCCCAACCCCAAAGCCCTATAGGAGTAAATTGAGGGAAGTTTTTATAGGAAATTAGAGTTTATACAGGAAAAAAAAAGATAGGTGCATTTAACTAGTCTGGAAAGTACATTAAACAGCAGCTGTCTTCTTAGTTAAGAGGATTTTGTTTGGCTGGTCCTTCAAAGATGGCAAGAGCATTTAAAATGAACTGCTGACAATGGTAAAATCCCAATGAATTATGAATGTAGTGAGAAATCCATGAACCTATTTACTTGGATAAATCTAGACAGAGCATTTACTTTTGAGCCCTCACTTCTTTAGCTGAAAACTGGGACATTGCAAACTTTCCTTTGGTTCAAGTTCCCTTTGGAGTACAGAAACAGGCTTGTGGTTCACACAACAGCCTGCCCTACTTCAGACAAACATAGATTTCCTCAGAGCTGAGTTTTTTAAAGTTTACATTCCCAAGACAGGAATTGTCTAGCATTTGGATTGATTTTTCTATCATTTCCCAAATTCTTATAGTCTTCTAAGCTTTTAGGACTTCTACCTCTATAATGCTTGATTTCAGAGTGTTTTAAGCATGCTATGTTTTAAACATAGGTAACACAAGGTAATGGAAAATCAGCTGTGCTCTTCAAAACATAATGGATTACTTTGCAAGGAATATTTCCAAGACTCTTGATGTAGCAGTGTGAAACAGATCAATACACAGGCTGAGCATGTATGATGTGTTCACTCGTATGTGCTGTCTTGTGGGATTCATATTCTCTGAACCTGAGAGAAGCAGTGGGAGAAGAGAATGATCAAAACAATCCTTATCTCATTTGCTGCTCCTGTGTTGTACCAAAGTGGAATGCAATATGAGACTGTTTACCCAAAGTCATGGTGTTTTCTTTTCTTGGCCTACCAGGGCCAAGAGCGTGTGCAGACTGTCGGTCAGCAGACAGTCACGAAATTTTGTGCAGTTGAGTTCTTGTTCAGTTTCAGTTTAGATGTAGTGTAATATAGCATAGAATAATATAGTGTAATAAAGTAATTAATTAGCCTTCTGATATTATGGAGTCCTCCTCATCATTTCTCCTGCCAGTCAGGCAAAATCTCACTGATACTGTCTGCTCAGACCCAGCACAAAAAACTTTGGCAGCAGGGCCATGTCTGTCTTTGAAGAACCCAGCTCAGGATTTGTTCAGGATTGGAACAGTTTTTGCTCAAACTCCTGACCCTGCTTCTCATCCCTCTGTCTCTGCCTGTCTCTGTCACCTGCTGTGGTGCCAGCACCAGCCCTCTTCCCCTGGTGGGATCAATTCCCCAGTGGCAGATGCCAGCCCTGCCGCTCTTGCAACCACAATCCCTCAGTGCCTGGCATGAAGGGCAGGAGGCTGAGGCTCATTCAGGCTGTGCAGAGCTTCACCAAGTCCAGCCAGGGCTCCTTGTGCAGGGGAATGCTGTTGGGAAAGGCGGCTCCAGTGCAGAAGGACAGCCATCCTTTGTGCATGAAGGGTGCAGGCACCGTGACCCAACATTACCTGGGACGTGAAGTCTTGTATTTTGGACTCCAGGCTGTTGTAAGGGGTCTGAAAGTTCATCTATTAACATAATTGTGTCACAGAAAACAAGACTAGATTGTGCATTTCTCATCAGTGTTACCTCTGGAATCGGTGAGAAGTCTTGTACTTTTAGTCCTTATTCATCAACTTTTGAAAGAATTAAGCAGATATCCTATGTTTCTCCTAATGGTGTCTGCACTTCCAGAGCTGACTGTTTCTTTTTTTTTCCTTCATAATTTCTCCATATCTCCTCATAATAACAGAGAAATGCAGTGATTAAAAATAAATGTACCTTGTCTTTCACTGCTGGCTCATATTTTAAAATACTTGATGTGAGGCAGAAAACATGTCCTTTAAACTCACTACTTTTTTCTCTCCCTGATGCTGCATCTTGAATCTAAGGGGATGAAAACTAAATTTCCTCATCAGCAAAGAATTCTTGATGAGATGAATTGTTTATGCATCTTTTCATAATTTAATACTCAAAACCCTCAGAATTATGTGGTCTACAGGGATATTAAAAAAATATATGTATTAAACAGCTGTTTTTCTTCATTGTGTGGTCTTGAGAATGTTTGAAGATGCCAAAACTATTCCAGTTACATTGTTTATCATGTCAAAAATCTGGTCTACAATATTTTAATTAACTTTATTCTATATATTTATTTGACAGTAGGATTCCTTTTAACACCTTTTAGTATCAAAAAACCCAACCAAGGTCTGAATCAAGGCATACAGGGAAAGTAAAATCTGGGAAAGCACTATTAGGTGGGTTAAATTTTAATAACTTCTATTTTGTTGCTTGTCTGGTGTTAGCCTATAAAGTTTATTGATTATAATAAAGAATCAGTGATTCAATAATGCTTACAGATGGCTTTCAAAATTAAAAATTTATTTCAAAATGTTGCAAAAGGACCAAATGGTATTTTATTATTAAGCAGAGGGAGCAGGTTAGAAAGCTGTCTTGAATGTGCACAGACTTACCTTTACATTGCATTTTAGTCACTGAAGGGGAAGCTGAAGCTTGGATAAAGTAAATTTTGTGTGCAGGCAGCAATGAGGTTTATTTCTGTAGCCAATTTGTATGTGATTAAACATCTTTATATTTTGGTACACGTGAAAATATTAAAATGTAAGTATTTTCCTTGTAAATAGTACCTGTCCTTCCTATTATTAACTTGCTGAACCTGTACTGGACAGATATTATTTTCTGCTGTTCTCCCTAGTGTTTCACAGATTTCTAATTGTTCTACAGTAAGTTCAGCCTTTAAATCTTTCCAGTGGTCACTAAACCCTCTTCTGTCTTGCTTTTTGACAGAAAAAGGGCAAACTCTGTGTTCTCTGGAGACTTCTCTGGTGGTCTGTGAATCTGCCTAGTGGTATAATTCTGCTTCTTTAATTTCCAGCTTTAAACTTGATTAAAAAGACAGCTTAAAGTATTTTAAATACCCTTCTGTTATCTGTTTTCCAGATAATGAATTGCTGTGGTCGGTTCTGTAATCAGTCACTAGTGGAAAGAGAGGTGATCTGTGCAGAAAAGTACTTTGTTTCCTGTAATAGTGTCTGGAAATGGTGATTCACACTCTCAAGGCTCTAATTGGCTTGGCTGGGCTAGGAAGTAGCTTTTCTGAGACCTGGGATAAGAATTTTATTCTTCATTTGGCATTACTGCTCCTTACTGCAGAGGCACTGAAGTGTAAACCTAGATGTGTTTGATATCATCACCACAGGATATCCTGGGACAAAGTGAAAAAGTGTTGGTAATGGAATCTCCATAAAATCATAGAATAGCTTGGGTTTGAAGGGACCATGAAGATCATCCATTTCCAACCTTCTGCTGTGGGCAGGCACATGATGCACTAGACCAGGCTGCTCAGTAGAATAATCTCAGTCTCAAAGGCAATAATTTGCTCTCTGTGTAGCTGTTTGGTGCTGCTTTGCATTTCTGAGTTGCTCAGAAGTCACAAAATATTAAAATTGATGCTAAAACATCCTTCCATTCTGTGTTTTGTAAATATTTCTGATTTGATTTTGGAGCACATTGTATACTCTGTGATTCTCTTCTTGTATTAAGCTGAAAAACCATATTCTGTTACTGTTATACACTATTACAGCTATTAATTCACTAGATTATGAGGTGTGCTCTGGTGATGACTCTGGATAGAATATGCAGGAAATCATCTCTAGAATGCCCACTTGTTAGAGCATTTAGGAGCTTTTAGGAAAAGCTTTTTCATTTTCTCTTTTTTGCCTCTTTCTCCTTGCGTACTTTTACAGTTCAGCCTGATTTAAAATATCATTTCATGTGGGATTGATGGATTTATGTCTTATTTTATCTGTTTCAGTCAAGAGCAACCAGTCTGGGAGGTGTGGGGATGTCTTTCTAAGGGAGACCAAAGAGCTGTGCAGAATATGTTGAGTAGGCATTCCATACAAATGCGTTTTAGAGCATTGCACAGTGCACATTCTAATCCTAAGGGGCCAAAGAAATGATACGATCATCACACAGGCTTTTGATAGTTTAGTCAGTGAAAGAAAAATATCTGTAAACATGCTATCAAATTTACAGCTCATTGAAAGTGACAGGGAGATAAAAGAGTGGGCTAAAATGATATAATAGAACATGGAACATTGCAGGAATGTATAGCATTTAATCTTGTATACACAAATGCATGTAACATTTCTGCTCAGTTAATGATCCAGTGCTTAAGCCTGAGCCATAACGCATCATTGCCAGACACATCTATGAATGTAAAAGATAACATTGTCTAATTAGTTTGGAAGAGGCTTGCTTTTTTTATGTTGGTGTTGGTGATGGAAATCTTCTCTACATCTTACTCTTTTTTACAGATGCTGTTTTCATGAAATTACACGCTTCTAAATTTTTATTGCTATTACATATAACATTCTGCTTTTTGCTGTTTTATCTAGTTTCATAAATGTAATGGGTATTTCTCTTCCCTTATCCCTTTTATTCCACTTCCCCCTATGAAAAAGAAGATGGGAGCGGAAAGTATTGTGAAATTGACTTGAAAGTTAAAATCTTTCAAATAACTGGTCCTGTCATTGACAAATCTTTTCCTTCCACTCTGGTGCTTTTCATGGTAATTTAGAACAAGTTTCAGAAATTTTACAATAATAAATACACTTCTGCTGAAAGCACACATTATACAAGCAATAATTTAAAACTGCTCATGACATCAATTATATTTTGTCATGGTGAAATATATAACACATTCCATTTTATCAGCACAATGAAGAGATACATTCCAGAATCATAAAGGTGCAAATCAAAATGGTCTTTCCTTTGCCTAATGGCTTTAATTGCAGGATACAGTAGAACGAGGTTGCTCCTTTTTTTTTAAATTTCATTTTATCAGCTGTCCGTAACTTGTCACAGTCTGCCCAGTGCATGACGGTTATACCATTCCATTCAGTTCCACCTCAATGGACTTGTGACAATGTGCCACTGGATTGTTTTCTTCTCTTCCTTCAGGAAGGGGCAGGTCCTGCATGCTACAGATTTATTAAAATGCTGTCTAAGCTCCATTATGGATGAGTATTATCCATTAGCCACTAGCTGTCCATCTATGGACTTATCATCCATCCATCCATCCATCCATCCATCCATCCATCCATCCATCCATCCATCCATCCATCCATCCATTCCCCACCTTAACTGTAAATTTTTAGCTGAATTCATGGAGCAAACAGAACTGCTGGAATGTAAGAATGATTTCAGTGCTGTTTGCATGGTCTGGCAGCCTCAGTGTGTTTTACTGTCATGCCTCTGTGCCTATATAGATAAGCTTTACAAAAGTTGTTTTGAAAACAAATGCCTTTGGCAAAGCTTCTTTCCCTGCATAAATTAAAGACTGTTTTACTATAGGAACATATAGAATCCTAGAGTATTCTGAGTGGGAAGGGACCACCAAGGATCATGAAAGTCCAACTCATGGCCCTGCACAGGACACCTCAAGAGCCCCACCACACTCCTGAGAGCATTGCCCAAACACTTTATGAACTATGTCAGGCCTGGGACCATGACCACTCCCCTTGGGAGCCTGTGATATGCAATTACTTTTGTAGTCATGCCTGATACATATAAATAAACTGTATATATAGAAGTCTAACTTAATTCAATAAAGTTGGCCAAACTGTCCAGTAGCCATATTTCCCAGAGGTGACCTGAAATAGGAAGCAAAAAATCAGTTTTTCCTCTTGCGCATGCAATTAAAAATAAAGGGGAAAATGCATTCACTGTATGAAATGCAAGGTACCAGTGTACAAATTTTATTAAAAAAATACCAAACCAAAACAAAAAACCCACCAAAAAAACCCAAAAAACCGCAACCAAATTGCAGGGTTTCCATTTAATTTTCAACTATTTCTTAATCACTTAGGAGAAAAATTCCTTTTTTTTTTTAAAGTGAGAGACCACTCAGGAATTCAGGTGGGTAAGCAATGCTTCTGGATTTTTGGAAGGGATTTCCCAGAACACAGACTGGGGCAGCTGTACTCTCCTAGTGCCTTCAGAGGTCAGATATGCTGCCCAGTGGCAATACAGCCTCCTCATTTTCACTTGCTCTGCTTTGGTGAGCAGGAACCTGTTAAAGCTATAAGACAAGGAAAAGCCTTGCCATGTTAAATATCCTTCCTATCACAGACATGCCTTGAATCTATTCAATTTACCAGTGTGGCTATTTCAACACTGCTTTAGAAAAAAAAAAAACACCCTAGGGAGGAAAAAGGATGTTAAAATATAAAAAAGGAAAATATGTAGATGTATTTCAATCAGGGAACTGACATCAAAAAATGCTTATTTTCATTTTCATGAACAGGCTGTCTGTATTTAATGGTATTTATGGGCATTTAATAAAGACCAATATCTTCTCTCTCAAGTGCTCCTCATAACCAAAATTCAGAGTAGCTTGTTCTTGTGGTACATCCATTTATCAGCTTTAGCCTTGAGGCTCTCAATGACTCCATCACTTTCAGCTCAGGGAATCGTCAGGATTTTCAATGAGACACAACATTGCAAAATGTAATGAAACAGAAGAAAACCAGAACCAAAACCACAACAAACATACAGCAAGCAGTGAATAATTACCTGCCATGGAATTAAACAGTCAGTTCCCTTGGGGGACACATGATGGGACTAGATAAAAAAAGAAATTCATTAACTAAATAACTCTGAATGAATAAACAGCATAACAGTTCAAGCTTGTCATCTATGATCTTAGTTATAAAATACAAATATCAGATATTTAAGAGTGTTGAAAGGGTAACTGAGCAAATCTTTGAAAGCTAAAAAGTTTCTCTTTGGACACAGTGGTGTTTCCTTGCATAAACTGTTACCAATAGAGAAAAATTCAACCAGCTTAGCTGAAACATAGCAAGTGTATTAGACAATATGAGAGCTTTGGCAAGTTTATGCTTCTGATCTCTCTCAGACACAAGGTCGTCCACATTCCACTTTTAAAAATTACAAAGAGAAAAAAAACACCCTAGCAATTTCCATTTGTATGAATAGAAATAACAATTAATCATCAGGCCTTGCAATTATCTTTTTGAGTAAGAAGGAGCAGCTCCAACTACTTTGTAAAGAATGACTTTATTACGGCTTCATCCTCGTAAACAAATTTGTCAATCAACCATTTCCTTGTAATGCAGATGGAAATTTGAACAGGCAAGGATGCTGTGCTTTCCTTCAGCATGGATTTAAGGACTGGAGTATCTCCATCCTATGAGGAAAGGGTGAGAACTGGCACTGCTCAGCCTGGGGTGGAGATGAATCAGGATGGAACCTACTCATGTGAATAAATATGTGAAGGGAATGTGTAGAGGGGATGGAGCCAGGATCTGTCCAGGATTGTCAATGTCGATTTAGGGAATGGATATATATTTTCCATATTGATAAGAGTTACCTAACTGTGGTGAAATAAATATTGACAGGCTTGTAGAAATAGTACCCAAGGACCAGAGCCAGTGGCACAAACTGAAACACAGGAGGTTCCTTCTGAGCACAAGGAAACGCTTCTTCACTGTGACCAAGAGCTTGCACAGGTTGCCTAGATAGGTTGTGGTATCTCCATCCTTGGAGACATTGAGAATGCACCTGGACAAAGTCCTGGGGTGTAGGTGGCCCTGCTTGAGCAGGGGGGGTTGGATGAGATGACCTTCAGAGGTCCGATCCAGTACCAGCCATTCTTTGATCCTGATTTATGGTTATGAAAGTTTGCAATGATAAATCAATACTCCTTTTTTCCCCCCTTACAACATTGAAAAGGTGGACATTTTGATTGATTTCACATATATGAGAATATTCCTCATTGATTTCTTTTTGTGAATTTAATTTGTGGGCCCACTTCTATGCCTAACAGTTTCAAAATTTTGAATGCGGTACATTTCAAAAGTGTAGTAATCAATCATTTTAAAGGTTTCATAAAAATCTTAATGTATAGTTTGATAAACAATTACTCAAGTATTCACATCCTAGTCAAGCATATATTCAAAGCATTAGCAATAGTGTATTGTACTAATGTCCAATGTGTGCTACTCTTGTCTGTCATATTCTTGTTATGGGGACAGGTAATCTTTTATATTCTTTATTTAAAAGTTTTAAGTGTGAGCATTAGGTGTTGTGAAATTTTGTGTCTTGGGTCCAGAATTCTGTCTTCATCTGCCATGTTTTGGGAGCTAAATTTGGTGTAGACACAGTAGTATTTTGATACAAAGTACCTCAAAGGTGTTCAATGTTAGGCCGCAAAAGAGAATAGTGCCTTGAATAGTCAGAAATGCCAGAACTTCTGTATCACTAAATTGTTAACACAACAGACCAACCTTTTTGGGAGACCTACTGGCTAGAAAAGTGTAAACCCATAAAAATATGGACCTTATACTTTTATCTTGGTACTATCCTCCAGGACAAGAGACTCTCTGAGATGTTTCTCTGATGACCACAATCTACAGTATCCTAGAATAAAAAGCAGAGATTTGAAATGTGCCTTAACATGATCCCTTCAGAGGAGGGTTGTTTATTATTATTAATTTTTAAAATAAATTATGTATTTTTTATTTGCTATTGCCTTTGACAGTAGTCATATGATAATTAGGGGAGATAGCCTAACTTTTTTCTTTTTTCCATACTCTTGAAATGTCATTGACTCTGAGGTAATCTAT
The DNA here is from genome assembly GCA_035048045.1 of Chlorospingus semifuscus. Taxonomy (NCBI): domain Eukaryota; kingdom Metazoa; phylum Chordata; class Aves; order Passeriformes; family Passerellidae; genus Chlorospingus; species Chlorospingus semifuscus. The sequence goes on along the minus strand of JAWWMS010000001.1, from coordinate 10,039,969 downwards.
ATGAACAAAAATCCTTATTCACTAATTACATTCCACCAAAAATATGTGCATCCTAGGCATGAAAAAAGACACTATTTGGAATAAAATCTAGGTCTGAAATGGAGAGAGAGAGGTGGTTATTCCATTGAATGTTTTCCTGCCATGTTATAATTCCTTTTAGGATTTTCATTTAAACGAAATTTGCAAATTCTCAAGCCGACTTCTCTGATATTTCAAATAACATGTACTGAGCACAAGAGTGTCACTGGTCAGGAGAAGATGAGAGGGATAAGAGATGCTCTGTGTGTTTGAGGAAGACTTTAGCCTGAGATTTGTTTGTGCAAAATGAGTACCCTAAGATGCTATGTACTTCTTGCATGGTGCTCAATGACAGAAACTGCAGTTGACACAGGAAGATAAAGACACTGAGAGCACTGAACACGCCTCATAGGTGTTATTATGCTTTTCTCACAGAATTTCTACCAGACAAACGACATCTCAGTCCATTATTTCATGAAATTGTAAAGCAAATGCAGTCCTTGTGAGATTGAGGGCACTGAAGAGTGAAGTCCTCTATTGACCTGCAGTGTAGGTCCATCTCTTCAGCACCTCCATCCCAAACTACAAATGCTCCACCATTTCAGCAGAGGAACTATCCTAGAAAAGAGATGCTGTGCCTGAAATTGGCCAACATAATTGTTCTGCTTATATACAATTTGAGATCATATCTGATATATTTCAAAGGAAATGGCTTCTTTGGGAAGGGCATGCTTGAAATGTGCTAGCAGGAGATCTTTACTTCTTGTGTGTGGGATCAAGGGTTACCAAGACTCCAATGCTGTGGTGTAATAAGTATATGAGGCAGGACATAAGTAAAGAAAGTGGATTTTTTTTTCCCCCAGGATAGTGATACCAAAATCAGGCAGTGGTGGAGATAACTATTATATTTCTGCCTGTTTCAATGAGTTATTGTTAAGTAAGGTTTTACATGTTACTGTTTCTCAACTGTGCTGTCAAGCAAAGCAAACTAAAAACAGAATCTAGGACTAATTGAGACCCTTCTTTACTCCAAGAAACTTGTAATGAGCCCTGTTTCTGTCTTAGTCTAAAAAAGCAGTAGACAAAAGTCTTCTTTTTCAGAAACTTCAAGTCTACCTTCTCCATCATCTGCAGTGTTAAAAGAAACTTTCTTCTTCTCTTAATCCCCTGGTAGCTTCTGCCTCCCTCATTTTCTTGGCATCCTTCTGTGATTGAATAGACATTTTCTCTTCTTTGAAAGCCAGAATCCCATCCCTCTCTATGTGCACTTCCAGACTAGAAAGTTCACCCCTCCTTCAGTTGTGCTAATTCACAATCTGAAGTGATCTGTATAGAAATAGTCCTCTAGAATGCGTGTGTGTGTGTGTATGTGTGTGTGTGTGTGTGTGCAAGTTAGGGGATAGATATTCATTATTCAGTTTAATGTTCAGCCCTGTAAATGGTTAGACACAAGGAAGAATAATTCCAAACCTAGACTGAGAATGGAACAAGAAAGATCTTGGATAGCAGGAACCTCCTAATTTATGATTATGCCCAGAAACCAACTGTGCACTTGTACACATCCACAGTGTGACAAACAACTGCTGACTCTGCAGTCCAGCAGCTTTAATTTGGCATCACAGAATCATAGAATGTTTTGGGTTGGAAGGACCTTTAAAAGTCATCTTGTTCCAAGCCCTCTGCTATGGACAGGGACACCTTTCACTAGACCAGGTTATTCAGAACTCCATCCAACCTGGCCTTGAACACTTCCAGGGATGTGGCACCCACAGCTTCTCTGGGCAACCTGTGCCAGTGCCCCATCACTCTCATCATAAAGAATTTCTGTCTTATATCTAAAACCTCTGAAAGCACTCCATGTTCTGGTCTGTTACCTTGATTTACCAGCATTGTTTGCACCTACCAACATGTGTAGACAAGGGGATAAATCCAGGAGCCCTGGGCAACAGGGTCCAGCAAGCTCAGTCACTGTTTTCTAACACAGCTCTGTTGAGCTGGGCAAGGTTACAGGTGGTGGCTGGGACTGCCCCTGCTCCCCTGGCTCCTTGACTCTGTTGGGATGAATTCTGTCTCTTATGAATGAAACAATTTGTACCATTTGCAATACAGATCAGCTGGCACTCCAACTTGTGGGCAGCACCCTAGAGCGACATGAAAATGGAGTTACTTGGAGGGATGCCCAGGTGGGTAGATATTATAGAAAGATCTGTGAGTCCCCACAGGTAATTTTCTGGCTGGCTCATTCCTGAATCGTTGTCAAATTCAAATTCTGCATCATTACTTCTGAAATATGATGGCACAGTAATGAGTTCTAATATAAATAGAGGAGTGAAATGGCAAGAGTAGCTTCGTATGCTAATTATCCTGAATCCTGTGCATTCTGCAGCAGGCTCACTGAATACACTCTACACTGAAAATGGGTGATGTTAATTCTATTTAAATATTATGGATTGTCAATGTGGATTTAGGGAATGGACATATGTTTTCCATATTTATGAGAAGAGCTACCTAACCGTGGCGAAATAAATATTGACAGGCTTGTAGAAATAGTACCAAAGAAATTACTAGACCAGTAACAAACTGCATGTCAAAAAGGCTTTACAAAAATAGTCCCCGATGGATTGCAAATTATGAGGATGATTTCTGACATTTTATCAAGGCAGTGTGAAATATCAAATTTCAGTGGTCAAAACATTTTCACCTTTTTCTGTGCTGTAGCCCAACCCCTAAAAGAAAATCTGTTACCATCTGAAGAGGAAGCTAATATGTTTAACAAATAGATCATAAAGATGGCAAAGGAAGAACAGCTTTTACAGTTTTGAAGTTTATGAAAGACTGATGTTTGAGTTGATAAGGATTCTTCAAAGGACAACTCTTTTGAATGCTCAGTGTGAAGAAATCTGTAAGATGCTAAACAGATGCAATATTTTTCAGTTTCAATCAAGGCTGATGCTATACAGACTTTTCATGATGGTGGAACTTTTTTATTTTTATTATTATGTAGAACAATATCATGTTTTGGGACTTTCTGTCTCCAGCAGGCTCATTCAAGCTGTACTCAAAGCTTTAAATGAAAACAGCAACGCATCCCCTGTAAAACTTCCAATGCTTTAACCCATGAGGTGGGAATAGTGATTGACATGGTCCAGGTTGAGAACAAGAACGTGTGTCTGTCTTGATTGTCTCTTTGCCCTCCTCCTCAGAGCTGCTGCTTTCCTGTTGCACATAGTTTTGCACTCCCTGGCTGTGGGGGCTGCATTTGTGTCCTGCAGCCCTGAACCTGCCAGATGTTACCTCAGCACATTACCATTGTTCTCTTAGGCTCTGCCTGTATTTCCCTTAAAAAGCATCACGTTGGAGACATTCCCATGGTTCTGAAGCGGCAGAGTGGGAACAGTAGGAGAAATAAAAATCTACAGAACAGGAAACCACAATCTATATCCGCAGTAATTAGATACCATCAGTAGCAGACATGTTTTCATTGCTTTTTATATTTATTTCTAATGCATGCTTATTTGAAGTTAAATTTAAGACTTCTTCAGTAATTTACCTTCAAGCAAGCGCTGGCAAACTTGTAGATAAAGCATTTAGCTGTAGCCATAAAACCTGACTGACCTAGCTTCAAGCAACACAGTTGCTTTCAGAAAATTATGTTATTCACTCTTTTAATTTTGAAACCAAAGTCCCTGGTCATCCTGATGGCTGAGCTGCTCATAAATTCAGGGAGCTTTTGTAAAACAAGAACACTAACAGGGACTGTTATCTTGAAAATAACTCTAAGTGACTATGGACATAGTAAACAAGATAGAACTGTTACCAAAAGTCTGAACAGAAAGGGAGTTTACAAAAATTATATTTGAGTGATAAAGATGGGAGACAGGTTAGGTTTTGCTAGTGTTCTAGTCAGGAATTCATTAGTATGCTGAAGTCTCTTGTCACTTTCTCTCCTGGCTAATTTGCAAATTTGTAAAGTAGCTGAAGACAGAGAGAACTTTAAGGATAAGTTTCTGTGTGTTGTGTTCTTTCTGATGTCAACTCAGTCCTCAGCTGGCTGCAAATGAGTGTAGTAAAACACTAAGTCATCAAACTGAACTTTGTGGAATTAAAAAACAATACATTAGAATCTCTTTGATTGAACTTGTTCCTTTTTTGTGCATTTCAATTATTTCTGTTAGATGCCCATGACCTTCTGAGAGGGTTTGATTTTCTTAGTGTGGCTATACTATTTGAAATGAACAAAGACAATCGAAGCCCTGTGTTATCATAAGACATTGTAATTTGAGCAATATTAGGACTAGAACTCAAGTCTGAGGTATTTGTGGACTTCATATGAAATAATTTAACTTGTCTTTTTAAGAATTTTTCTGATTTCTGCTCCCTGTCTGCCCCCGCTGAAATGTTTCAAAAAGTCAAGATATGCAGTCCTTGACTTTTGTAAGCCATTCAGTGAGAGGTTCTCTGTGTTCAAATATAGCTAAGATGTGAGCACTATGTATTTTTTGTGAGGCCCAATTAATCTCTTACTCAATTTTAGGAATTTTATTGAGATGTGTAAAGTGAAGAATAGTCATCTTAGATCCCTTCTGTAGAGATAAATAGGCATGGGTGCTGCTGCAGGAAAACCTGCCTCAGTTCTGGAAATCTAGCCCAGCAACTTCCCTCTGAATTCAGGCATCTGAGTTAAACAGAGTTAGTCAAGGTGATTGCAGACTGGTCTGTTCAGCCTGCCCTTCATCCCTGTTTTCTTGCAGCCTGCTCCTTGAGATTAATGGCTGTGTTAGTTCATGTTTATACAGAGCCCAGCTGGCTCCAGCAGGGCACAGAGCAGCCCTGTGCAGGCGTGATGGCAGGGAGAGTCCAGAACAGCAGAACCTGTGCAAGCAGCTGCTTATGTAAATGGTGTAAATAAGGATCAAGTCCTTCACTAGAAGGTGCTTCCAGTGCTTTTCCAGCCAATTTGTCCTTCCTGTCTCTGCTATTTTAGGAACTTGCTGTAAAGGAGCACTTGATTTTTCTTATCTCTTCTATACAGGCTATAATTAGGATTAGCAGAAGTGTTTTACTTAATGTTGCAGTAGTTCTTGTGTACAGCACTCATATCTTAAGTATAATTAACACTGGATAGCTCCCATTAGTGTTTTTAAGCGTTTAAAATGTACTATAATGGCTAAAGCTAAAGTTGTCATTAAAGGCCCATTGCTATTTATTATGCTCATAAAGTAGACACTTTGCTACAGAAAAATATATCATTGGGTTCCATTTAGAAAGCAGTAACAGACAGCAGCATTAGTGATGGCACCCATGGGAATAAAGGACTGCTTCAAATTGATTCCATTCTTATTCTGCACAGGAGTCAATAGGGAAATCTAAAAGCAGGTGACAAATCATTGTGTTGCACAGCATAACTGATTAGCTGAGTTATGCTATGGGGCAGGTTTGCTGTTTTTTCATGAACATTCCTTTCTGTAAATGCTTGACTTTTAGTTTTCAGTCTGTGTTTTCTTTAAAATTGCAGGTATATTTTATAATTAATTTTTATTACACTCAGCTGACATTGTTTTTAGCAATTAAAAAAAGGAAAAAAAATTATACTGTCTTCATTATGTTTTGGGAAAGGAGCCAGGTGCATTATTAGCATGAGGATTTTGCCAAAACCTTTGCCTAGAACTCTTGATCAGATGCCCATCGCTGAGAACAGGTCAGGGTTCTTATTGCCACTGCTTCATTTGCTCCACTTGGTGATTGAATTATCAAAGTTTTACGAGTCATATTTTCTCATACACAGTCATAAAATACTCCCTTACTTTCATAACTCCTTTTCTCTGAAGAAGTTAATCTTCTTTGCCAACACTGCTCTGAGGATACATTTTAGTCACAGTCCAACCGTTGGAACAAAACATGAGCCATTTATAGCAGTAAACAATTATCACTGAAATGAGATAACAATTTAATGGTTTTGCATGATTAATGTCCTACATAAATTCTTTATGACATAGAATTGAGGGATGACGTTATGAATGTATAATAGAAAGTCAACAGAACGTGTCACCTTTTGGTTAGTTTCTAAGGAAACAGGCCATGCAATCAGTGTTTTCATAATAATCAAAAGTTCATAACAAAATCATCATCTATTGTCCTTACTAAATTAAATTCCCAAAAGTGCAGTTGTTGGCTTTTTTGGCCTTTGTGCCCATTATGAACACAAGAGGTCAATTCAGTTAATGGCATCCCTAGAGCCTTTTTCATGTTGGTGATCCAGGGCAGGCATTTTCCAGTGTTGGTACCTACATTTAATTTAAATTGTTGTCCATTTCTAGGCATATAAATTAGTGGTCTGCTCTTCATAAATGCTTATTACCCACAGATGATTCTGACTTCACCCTCTGTCTACAAGGTGAACAGACCTTGGAGTTTAGTGTCTTTTAAAATCAGGGCAACAAACTTTGGAATCCCATACAATTGTCATGGAAAGGATTTTAAAAATTGGAAGTCTAGTATAAATCACCCCTGAGTTATTTCCTGAAGCTTAAAGAATGTCTAAAAATCAGTAAAATAAAATCTGTTAGGCTTGTAGCATCTTTAAGATCTTTAAGATCAAAGCCTTTTTTTTTTTTAAAGATAGTATTAAGGCAAAATTAAGTCAGCATCCAAAATCATTGGCTTTACTTTGTAAATTCAAATATCTCTCTTCTTTCTCCCTATATATATGTGTGTGTATAGATGTATATATATGTATACACATAGAAAATGAACATAGTACAGGAAGAATTTTTTTAAAAGTGTTGGTGTGGACCATCTGGCATCTGACCTCTACTGAAGCAATGCAGAGCCCTCTGCTGACTTTACTTGAGGCTTCCCTCTGTCATGCATGGCAGGAGCAAGGACATTTTGTCTTTCATTTCACTGAAAATTCTTATTTGCTCCAAAGGATGCACAGAGATGAGCAAAATCATGTGCTTGTCCTACTGCTATGCTGTCATTGGAAAGAGAGAGGGAAAAGTAGGATTTCCTCTCCTGATTTTTTTTTAGCTGTGGTACCTACTAAAAGTATGAAAATACCCTTCTATCAGTTTCATATGCAATTATTTATAAAATATATTCCACTGTTTCATCAGACTGTTTTAAGACAGCCTAAAGATTGGTTTAACTCACTTGTTGATTATTCCTTGTGTTGGTCTTCGGGGGAAGGGACAAAAGGAGGCAGAGCAAGAGCATTATTGCAATACAGAAAACTCCCTGCATCTGGAGCAGGCATTTAGGGCCATGGCCAGAAGGCAAATGTGGAGCTGGTACTCTGAAACTAAGAAAGATGAAAACCACAGTGTAACACGAATGAGAAAATGTTATCATCCTAATAAGAGCATAGGTAATGGACACATAGAGTTACAAGGGAAAAAATACAACCACAGAAAGAAAAATATAAAAATAATGAAACACCTAATTTGTTCCCAGATCCTGTGTGGTTCTGTCTGGTAAAATATCCCGTCATTTTACTAAATTTAGTCCAGAAAGGTGTGTTCCCAGAGCTGATATCCTTATGTAGGATATCAGGGTCATTTTCCTTCGGCATTTACAGAATTCATGTCCTAAATAAACAAAACAAATCACTATGATTGGTTTGATACTTTTACAGTCTTAAAGAGATTTGTAGTTCATGTGCTACAAATCTGAAAATAACCACAGTACTAGTGTAGGTAGTAATTTATTTTTACTGGTTCTGCTTGGGTATTTCCTGGTCATTTCTCAAACATAAATTAGAAACAAGGAAAAAATAAGGCTAATTGATCATTTTTAATCACAGCCATGTGAAGGTGTGCTTCCTCAAAGAGAAGAAATAGGGATACCTATTGATAATTAATTTCTAAGATATAAAACTCAATAAACTTTGTTCTACAGTCCCACTAGAAACTAGGACTGCATAAAAGTTCAGTAAAAGGTCAGTAGCACATGTATCTGCTAGAATGAAGATACACATGTATTTTTGATGAAGTAAACATAAGTCCTAATATTTTACAGTTTTTTTTATTAAGCAAAAGTAAGATATAGTAATTTACAGTTTTATTTATTAAGCCATCACACAAGCTAATCAGAACTTGTGTTTTCCAATTGTGGATCTGTGGTTTCCTTTTAAAGTTGATATTTTCTGTGGGAAAATGTCGATTTTGACATGATTATTTTGTTTTCTTTTCTTTGAACCAAAGTTAAAAGTCCTGTCTGAATAGTTTCACTTGCAATTTTTAACTTGTTGGGGGTGCCAGAGTGTCTCCAGTGAGCTACACTCAAATCCATATGATTCTGCATGAGGTTCCTGGCTCTGCTACATCTGTCCTTTGAATGAGGGAAATTAATCTGTTTTAAGATGATGCAGCAGAGCTGTCATTCTATCAAAGAGCCCAACATATGAAGAAACATCTGAGCACCAAACTCTGGATGTTCAGTCACTGGTACTAAACTGATTGTGACATGCAAGGCTTCTGAACTTCTAATTAAAAAAAAAAAATGAATTTAAAAAATTCTGTTTCGTCTTTTCGCTCCAAAATGGGAGAATAAGAGAGAAATTTCCAGCCTTAGTCAGCTCTTCTGTAAAAGAAATCCAGGAAAGTCCAGTTATATTTGAGACAAAAGATACAAATGAGCCCATATGACATTCAGCTTGCAATTCCCTTTTTTTAGCTATTCTTGACAAATAGGAAGATGATACCTTATAACTGCAGTTCACAGGGTGCTGCAGTGAAGACCTGTGCAAGCAACCAGTGCATTTAGAGTTTTTTTTTAGATTCAGGATGGATGCATTGCAGATAATTTGTAAAATTTGCTCAGTCCAACTCAATCTCTTTTGTTTGGGAAAAAGTATTTGGCTCCATCTGATCTGAAATGAGTTTAAGATACCAGGAGCCACTCTGTCTGTTGATTACTTTGTACTTTTTTTTAAAGGGGTGCTGAAAAGGCCCAGCTTTGCAGCAGCGTCATTGCTTTCCTCTTATGGCAGTTGCTAGCATCCTCCATAGTTTTCAGATGTAACTCCAGCCCTTTTAAAATCAAGTGTTGCCCATCTTGTAGAACGCTGGCAGAAAACCTACTTTATGCAAACAAGTCTTTTTTTCAGTCAGTGACAGATTTATCACAGGATAATGAGCTCTCTGGTGTTAATGGCACCTCACACCCCCTGCTCCTGCCTGATAAGCTCCACAGGGCTGCACTCCTGGGCTTCCTAGAGACCACCAGTCTGTCACTAGGGCTGTCCACACATCTTGACCTGTGGGAATCCCTTCTTTCTTTAGTTTACTTTACTGGATACCTTCTTCTGGATGGGCAGCTCTTGTGTACATGAACAAGGGCAAGAAGAGTGCCCAAGAGTTTTTTGCAGTCAAACAAACATTAGTGTTCTGACACGTTCTTCATTATTCTTCTCACCACATCCTACATTGTGACAATTCTATTCAATGAGTGTACCTGGAGTCCCTGTTTGTTAACAAGCCAGGGGTAAAACAGACCCTAAATCAACCATTCAACTATTTCTCCATCTATGCTCTTTCCTCTAATGTAAAAACAACCACAACAACAGCCACCAAACCATAAAACAACCAAACAGGAATAATAAGTAGGAAAAAACTTCTGATTTCTTAAATAATTCAATTCAGTCTCCCATACTTTTTACCCTGATTTTCTGTCTTTCTTGAAGAGAGCAATGAAAAAGTAGAATAATTGGAGTTTCCTCATATTTGCCTCATTTCCATAATGAGCATAAATAGACTATGATAAAAATCATTTTATTTGTGCTGAAGTCAGTAGCTAAGTTCCCACAGCATTATATAGGGCCAGGATTCCATTCCCCATGTGTTGCTGGGAGAAGGTAACAAGGGTGGTGTAAGGTATTTTTCTAAGGTTGGACCAAACAACCTTCTCCTGAAGTTACATGAAGTCTCCTGAAGTCTGTTGGGCCACTGCTGAATCCTTTTGAAAATACTTTCCAATTAATATATTATTTATTTTTCATTGCTCTGTTACTGCCTGAAATTCTAATGAGAATTGAGTTTTCTGTTCCCTCAAATATTCTTACAATAGCTGAATGTTAATATTGCTAGAAAACTAAAAATATGGTTCATCCAAGTCTAAAGCTGATTTTTTTTTGCATTATTATTAATACAGAGGTCCTGAGCATATAGGAAACCATATTGACCTTTCCTGTTTTGCCTTCAAAGTCACATTTAGTAGGGGTTGTTTAGGGATGAGTAGAGTCTATGAGGTCCTTGTGCTGTACTATTTCTTTCCTGACAATAATCTCAAAAATCTAGGTTCACAGATAATTCTTCAATACACAAATCTTAAAAAAAAAAATAAAAAATCCCCAGAGTCAGAGAGAACATATGTTTATGAAAGAACATAGATCCTAAATACTGTGGGAAAATGCAGTGATATTAAGTACTCAAAAGCAACAGGGGTTTCATATACCTTGTCTTATTCTGTTTGAAAATTAATTATTTTGTTTTCCTTTGCTTTTGTCCATGAACTTTGATTTTGCTTTATTAATCTGCCTTTATCTTGACCTGTGAGCTGTTTTATCTCCAGCCCTATCCTATAGAGAGGCTTGGTGGGTACCTGACATTCCAGCAAGGTCAGCCCACCAAAAAAATAGAAAAAACATTTTGGATGTTTTGTTATCCAGTGTGATAGCAAAGAATGTGATACCTAAAATAAGCATTTTTTCAGTGAATAAGCAGCTAAAAAGTGAAATTTATTCTTCTATGAATAGCCTGGAAATTGCTGAACCACCCCATATAACCTCACTGGCATATCAAAGGGAAACAATTCAAGCATTTTGGAGACCTAGTTATTTGTCCCTTTGATTATCTCATCATCTGCCTTCCTGGTTTATTTCCTAAATTAGTCTTAGACACTGAGATTCTCTTTTGATCACTGCAACTGAAGAAAAGTGAAGCTAAAGAAACACATGTGCTGGGGCTCCCATTAGGGATAAAATGAACATTTTGGCATGTACTTAGTAACTGCTGTCAGTTGTTGATGGTGGGAGAGCCTGAGGACCATAAGGATCCTGGGCTGTGCTCTCCTCCTGACAGCAGTTCCAACATCTGCAGAAAGCATTTTAGCAAGAACTGGAAAAGTGGAATAGATAATAGTGAAATTACACATATGGTGTGAATGTGACACAGACAAATGTATTTTCAGCTCTAGCTGTACTATTTCTGACCCACCCTTTTGATGACTTAACTCAAGTGACAAGATACTGAGCAAGAGCATATGTGATTATTATGCACCATGTAGAGTTCATAACAAAGCATAAATAATTGCCATGCAATATCAATTTGTTTGATCTAGAAATCAAATCTTAACCAGATTGTCTAGTGCCTGAGTGTAACATTGAATGCTTTATTAGTACATATTCTCTGAAAAAGCCTCATCTCTCTGAGAGATCAGCCTTGGGTGGTGCACAGCTGATGCTGCAAGAAGCAGCAGCATGTAGAAATGATTTGGCTGTTATTTGTAAAAATGGACTTAGAGTGAGGCTATTCCTTTTTATTTCATCTCTCTTACTGTAATGGTCTGAAACTTCTACTCTGTCAGTAAGAATTAGTCTCATTTTAGGAATGGGTTTGTAAAATGCACTTAATTTGAAATGATTGCCTGTATATAGAAGGTTCTGAGATTTCTCTTCTGTTGTGTGTATTTATTGAAAATTGTGCTCTCTTGACAAATTATCTAGTTTTGTTGCTGGATACTCCTGACAGATTTTTTTCCCACCGATTTCGTCTGTACCAAGATCAACAATTTACTTTCATGGTGGTGAGAGAATCAGAACAAAACCCTGAAAGGAAACCTGTCTGGTAAATTTTCATCATCAGTTATATCAGTGCAAAATTGCTGTTTATGATTTCCTGTCTTATTTTTTCACCTGCATTTACTCCTGTCCTACTTTTTTTATCTACATGGCTTTTCTCTCCCTCTACTGCCAACAAAGCATGTATTTTGTCCCAGAAACCATCTTTTGCAAACATTAATGCTATATAAATTATGTCTTGACAGCAGTTCACTGACCACCCAGGAAAAAACAGTTCCAGTATCAGACTCACTCAGAACACACACACAGCTTTGAGATGGATTTTCCAAAATTTATTTTTGTTTAATAATTCACTAGCATTTGGTTGGGGCACAGACGTATTTTCCAGGGTGCAACAGTCTCAGGAAGGATTTGTCAATAAGAACTCCACCAAAAGTTCTGAGCACAGCTTCATACAGCACTCACTTGAAATGCAAGAGTCTGCCTGAAGCCTTAGTAAACACACAGTCACGTTCTCCTCACAAAATTTATTTACTTTGTCAGTCAGGGCAAATCTCTCATTCTTGTCAAATTACACAGTCCCTCTGGCAGGTCACAATAGCAATGGTGGCATTATCAATATTTTTAAAAGGTCATCTATCAGAAAAAGTGTGTTGTAGGTAATGAAAAAGAGGGAAAGACAACTGCTTTGTATGCTCAGAGAATTGAAAATGGCACAAAAAGATCATATACCTTAACAACAAGAATTTGGTGTATCTGCATTTTGCAAACCATATCAACATCCACATAATTCTAATTTCTAATTTTGCCAAATAAGACGGTTCATCTTTTTGCCACACTCTTCTGTACGATTGGTATTGATCTCCACATGTCCCCTTCTCACACAGAAGGGGTTCAAATCATAGGAACCATTTGATTCAAACAAATAAATAAACAAACAGAAAACTGGTTTGATTTTCAAAACACATTTTATTTAAATGGATACGTGTTGTTGTGAGAACTTGCACATTGTTATCTGGAAGCAACTGAGTTTTTTCTAGCTTTCATTTGTCTTAAGCTGATAGGGAAGAAATTTAACAAAACAAAAGCATCCTTGTTAAGTCCTCCAAGAGATCCCACTGCTACTTTGCTGTTTGTAGAAAACTGGGAAGTATGTCTGGTGCTTTACAGATAAATGTGATCAAGTTCTTGGCTCCAAGGAGCTTACAAGTTAAACCTCAGAGCTTGATTTTATATATCAACTACATAATCTTTTATTTATATGTATTAAGGTTCAAAAATTGAACTTTGGAAAATTTTCTTTTAAGATTAGTAATTATTCTAGTAGATATAAAAAAGTGTTTGGACTTTTTTTTCCCCTAGAAAATGGAAGATAAGCCAGATGAAGGCAAACTTTTTTTTTTAATTTTAATTTTTCATGTCCAGGCAATGGAATCTAAGTTAAAACCTGTGATTTCTTTTGTGTACATGAAAACAGCAATACCTTATCAAAATTTCAGTCCAGAAATTATGGAGCTTTAAAGGAAAAAAAAGGGTCTTGTCATAATTGAAAATCCGCATCTGAGATCAGCACTGCATGTCAACTCTGTCAAGGTGTTCCAAGTACTGAAGAAAATGTGGGAACTTTCTAATTTCTTTATGATGGTTCAAAATCTCAGTGCACAACCACTTTGACACACAAAAGATTCCTACCTGAGATATGTATGAATGAAAATCCCCTCACACTCTGTGTTGCGGCTTTAATGGTGGAGAACTGAGTTTCTTGAGACTCCCTGCATGACCCAGGAAGATTGGGAGCAGAGGAAATGTTGAGTTTGAAGTGCGGTGCTGCTGGGCTGGGCAGCGAGGGCTTCAGCTGTATCAGCAGTCATTTGGCACAGCAGGAGGAAGGAAAGCACCACGGGGGCTTTGGCTGGCAGCTCAGGTTTGCTCAGGCAGCAGCTCCAGGGCACTGCTGCTGATGGGGTAATTTCACCGCTGAAGTTTGTGTTTTAAGCTCCAGAGATGGTTCGTTAACAACAAGAAACTCCAGCTCACACTGTGTCTCTGGCTTTCTCAATAGCTTGAGGATGAAAAGCCTTTGGCACTGCTTTCTTAGACTGAGATTCCCTGCTGAGAGTCAAAATACTGCTGTCCCCATTTTCTGGCATTGTCAGGGGTGTATATTTACATGTTGACTCAATGTCCACTAAAGTTTATGTACAAGCTCCACAGCCTTCCCTTGGCTTTGCATCAGGGAAAAGACAGCCAACGCTGGGTCTTCATGAGCTAAAAGAAAATCAATTTTAATTCCACAGGACGGAATTATTGGGGTAGAAAAGAGAAGTCATTAAATAGCCTTGCTTGCTCCAAGGCTAACGATATGGAAGAAGACCTAAAAAGAAAAATTTTAACATTGGATTCCTGTAATTGTTATAGGCACCCAACTTATGTTGCATTCCCTTGTTAACCTAACAGCTAGCTGGTGTTGGTATCTGTATTTTCTCATGGAAAGCAGTATAACCATTATTCTGGTAGACTAGTAACACTGCTGCTTTCCTTCTCTAATTAAAAGTAGTCACCATCAAAGAAGGCAATAGGATACCACAAGCATCATATTTTAAAGCTACTGTGAAATACAGGCCTGTAACCTTAATGCAGTAACAATAAATGCATATAAAATAAACACTAACATTTACCTATAAGGCAGGAATGAAAACTAAAAGCAGGGAAGGCAGCCCAGAAGCTGGGCTGGGGTTGGGGTGGGAGCCTTGTTTTGTAGCAGGGCTGCCCGTTGCTATAGGACACAAAAGAACACAAGCCGACACCGCTGCTCTCAAGGTGAAGAAAAAAGAAAAGTTTATTTTCTGACTCTAACATTTATAGTTTTCCAAGAGTGACCGTGGATTGGAGGGTAACAGTGCCATCTCTCCAATGACACTAGATAGACCAAGTCCATCAACTTTCTCCTCCTCCATAAAGGAATGCAAAACAATGAGTTGTTTACAGAAAGTGTGTGAGAAAGTTCAAGAATGTGCAAGAATGTCAACATCAGAAGGTTTAGAAAATCTTAACCAGGGCGACAGCTGCCCAGGGGTGCCTCCAGGTAGGCTCCTTCCACAGGATCTCTAGGGCTGGCTGAAGTGGCTCACAGGATCCTTTTCACACCATCATCCCTAGCTGAGGGCAGCCAGCATGCTGAGGGACCTTATTGCCCTCAGCCTGTCTGCATACCTTGGATTTTAGCATTTGAAACAGGTCTGGTTTGAGCATTTTGAGCAGTTAATTTCACTTGTCAGTTGTCTCCCAGAGCCCAAATGTATTTCTGCTCTGGATACTTTTGCTATATAGGCAAGTCTGCATCTTCCAGCGGGCTCTACAGATCCTTCTCATGTAAGGTTATATTCATGTGTGTAAAGACTTCTCATGATAAAATTTTCTCTAAAGTTTGAAAGTCTTCAACTCAACTAGTAACAAGCACTATGTGAAACTGTCTGTTCATGCCTTGCTCTTCTAAGCTGACAACTTCCCACCAGAGAAGCTCAGCTCAAAATCTCAAGACTTCTTATGTTGTACTGAAGTCCCACAGATTTGTACCTTAGTATGTGCAATCAGTGGATCTTACCAAAAGCCATTAGTAGGCATGTTTGGTCTTATTTTATTCTCATTTAAGAAGAGGTGAAGCATTAAAATGTAAAGTTATGTTTTCAGATACGTTGTCAGGTTTGTGCCTTTTAAGTAGTTTGGTTTGTGTGCACACTCTAAATTAACCACAGTGGGTTATGAAAGGGCAGTAATCAATAAGACAGCTTGTTATCTATGATACTCATAATTATCCTGATGCCGGTACTAATGTATTGGTTTAACTAAAGCCTATTAAAAATAATGTCCTAACAGGACATCTCATTATCACCCTTATTTTTGCTCTGAAGTTTTATTAGAAAATCGTGCTACTCATGTGAACTACCACAACAACAGCATTATCCCTAGGGCATTTTTTCATATCAAGGTTAATTTAAAGTGATTAGCGTGAGTGCTACAGATGTTGCTATGGGAATAGGAACCTCACATCTCCTGTGATGGACATCACATGACTGCTGTTACAGCTCCAGTATGATTGGATTATTTGTTTTAATGTCATGCAAAATAAGTCACGTGATGAAGATCAGAATCTCCTTAATAGCATTTCATATTCTGGAAATCAATCACCTTTTCTCCATTTCTCAGTGTATAAAGTGCCTGAAAAACACATTAAACAGATGTCTTCTGTTTACTGCTACTTGTATCTGACTGTTTGTCTGGTAACATCCACCACTGGTGACTAAAATATTCACCTATTTGAAAAATGAAAAAAACAGGTAATTATATTTTACCATAATAGAAAACATTTTCTAATAAGCTGAAATACGATTTTAGCATGAGCATAATTAGATCACATTTTACCATAAATCCTTACTCTGAATATGTGCAAAGTCATGTTGGGATGGATGGTCCCCCTGCCATCAAAGTCAAGGAGAAGCACCTTACTTGCCCCAGTAGGTTCCTCTGATTCTCTTCTTTCAACTCAGCCACAAGTATTTTAATAATATATAATATTACAGTAAAGGGAAAGATAAAAATATTTTCTAGGGACTCCATAAGGACAACAATTAACACATAGAAATGTGGAATAGTCAAAACACTAATTTTAATGCATTACTTATTAACACTTTCCTCTCACAAATGTGGGCAAAAGGCTGTGATTAATAGAGTCTTTAGCACTCTCACTGATGAAATGGGATAGCTTTGTCATCTACAGGGGGATGGTTTATAGTCTACGGGGTGCTGTGTGATGCCGCTTGGAGGCCCTTTTCTCTCACTGGTGACTGCACAGACAATGAAAGCTCCTAAATTTGGTCTCCTAAATTACATCCAGAACACACTCTAAAGCAAATTCAAGTACAGCTTATTAACCTTTCATTCACATTCCTCTCTTGTGATTATTGCTATGAGTAATGTTTGGATTTTATATCTGCAATTTTCTTATTTCCAATAAAATAGAAGCAGTTAATTGAGAAACTACTCTGAATGCCATCTTTACTTTCCAGATAATTTTATGTCTTTGTTATGTGATGTGGTTTTAAGCATGCTAATGGTATTTTATACAGGATGATGTTATACAGAAAATTCATAAGTAAAAGGAAAAGTAAAGAGGATTTTTGAACATACTGAGGATAACAAAGAATAGCTCATACTTCATTTTCTTGAACACTGACTTACAGAACTTGCCCTTCTACTTTTAAGGTGGAATAAATTTGTGATTTAGATAGCACCTTTTATACTTCAGAGAGTGTCAAAGCTAATTAGAGGTTGATATGATCCTCTCATGGTGGGTGATAGGTAATCATGAAAGCAGGTCTTCGAGCCCAAGCTGACAATAACACCGGTTCATGAAAATGGATTTGTTTGTCAAGGTAGCTGCAATTCTGTGCTTTTACTGCCCTCTGTTCATAGGAAATTTATTCTGCTCTTTAATTTTCAAAGAATAGTCACCTGGGAGGGACAAGGATAAGGCTTCGTGATCACTGGAAGGGCAGAAATTTCAGCAGCTCAGTACTCAGAACCACGCTCAGCAAATAGAACACAACTGAATAGAAGAGAGAATTTCAGTAGGACATAGTGGATTATAAACTTGTATCACTGCACAAGCTTTGTGTCAGCTGAGAAGTTCTGTTCCCATTTGAGTAAGCCATACAATATTTGGTTATACAGGAGGTAAATAGACTATAAAAAGAACAAATTGAGGGGTTTCTTCATGCCTCTGGTGCTTTCCATTCACCACCAGTGTCAGGAGACTTAATACTCAGTTCTTCACTCAGATTGACATTATTGTTAGGGTTTAAGTATAAGTAAATAAAATATACAGAGGCCTTCTTTAGAGATGAGGAAGTTGTGGCTTCCTCAAAGCAAAACAGTTGTTCCTGACTGGAATTTGAAACAACTTCTACTCTGCCTGCAAAACAAAGGAATGGCTTTGGGCCCCATCATCCAACTATCCATACAGAATCCAGTTCCTCTGCAGGGAAGTGGTAAGGGTGTGGATCCAAGCTTTTCTCCCGTTGGCAAACAACGGTGGAGTATTTGAAGTAGCTGGAAACAACCAAAAAATCACGTGCGAGCCATTTTGGATGCTACATGAATGCTACAGAGTTCCACTCATGTAAACCAGACCCATGTCCTTATTTCTCCTTACAAGTTTGATAAATCCTCAATAAGCAGGACTCTTAAACACTTATTCCTTATGTGTTTAAGATGTGTTATATGTCCTTAAACATAAATTCCTTATGTGGTGATAGAACTAAAGTTGGTGATAGTTCTAGTTCTGGACTAGAACTAAACAATGCACAAAGGCTTCTTTCTTTCTGTTCAGTTCCTTCATTTCCAAGTCATTCAGTCTGACAATATTATAATAACATAGAAAATAAGGCAGGATTTTTAAGCACTTTTAAGAATAATCATGATTTTTTTAAATGGAAAATACTTTCAGAATAGTTTACCATGATGATGTTACTCTAATAATTTTCAATGGCAATGATTACATAGTGGTGTTTGCTAAAATGATATATCACACCCGAAGTATTTTTGATTAAAAATCACAAATTATTTTAAAAACATTATCTCATCTCTTGAAGCAAGGATAGACACTTAGGATGCTAATTTCATTTATACCAAAGGCATTTCAGAAAATTTCTAAAGACAAAATTTGAAGAGATTCAAATATATTATCCAGTAGTCAAAGGTATTAACAGTTTTATCATTGAAATGTTTAGTGAATAAAAACATGAGCCCAACATTTTTAATGAAAAAAAATATTAATTTTCCCTATTTTGAATGTTTCTATACTTCCAGCTGCATGCAGAGAACATGTATTTTATAAAAAATTAGTGGCTAAAAGACTGTTAATGAATCATCTCACAGTCTTCAGATTAAGCAGAGGAGAAAATTGTATAAGGATTTCAACCCCTTGTGCAGACAAAAGCCTTCAGGAAAAGTGTTACAATCTCTGACTTTTAGATTTACTGCATATTCCAACCAAGCTCCCAGAAATTCACCTGTCACTATTTAGAGTTACAGTATATGTTGACAATAGATCTTAAAATCACTCTCTCTCCTGCACTTCAATTTGCTATGTTCCACTTTGCTGCCCTACATACATTCTGTGTCTATGAACAAGTGCTGATTTTTTTGTTTTTTTTTTTTTTTCAGTATGAATTTCTAAGTGCAGGATTTTTCACCCAGACTTTCTATGCAAATGCTTTGACTACTTTTTGGTTTTACTTATGTAACAACCTACTAAATTAAGACTCATTATCCTCCTGTGTTAACAAAAGCAATATTTTTTAAAGTTAACAGTTGGTTTATAAGGAAAAGGAGTATTTTGCTCTGAATACAAAAAATCCCTAAAATGGGAGACTTTATTGCTGGTAATTTCTGTTGTTAAAAGTTCTTTAAATCTTTTAATTGTACCTTAGGCCCATTAAGGATCTTTGGAAAATTTTGTCATACTGGCACATGAAGTGTCATTCTGGCACATATTAAAGCATCTTTATAGCATTGTAAACTTGCAAATGTAAGGTCAGTACTTTCCCAGAGCTCATATGTGGTCCCACTTTAATTTTATCACAACCAGTGAGATGCAGTTGTTGTTACCAGAGATCTCCCTGTGTATCTCTTAAAACCAGCAAGTGCCAGTGTCCCAGCTGTTGTGAATCAGCATAGCTCTGATGAGGTCAGAATTTTAAATATGTGCCAGGAAGGGTTAGGAACTGGCATTTGGCACCATCAGCTTCAGCTGATTTCAGGGTGGTTGAGTTTGCATGGGTGACTGTAGCCTCGTAGAACACAACTTCACATAATTATTGTGTTTGAGCATCCAGAATTAACTTCTGAATGGGTTTTGTAAAAAATGTCAGTGCTGGACTGTGTACATGTTAAAGAACACAGAGTATTAATGTCAGTGGGAGCATAGCTCTGATGAGGTCAGATTTTTAAATATGTGCCAGGAAGGGTTAGGAACTGGAATTTGGCACCATCTTTCTTGAATGAAGCTTGCAGGTTCAGCTGATTTCAGGGTGGTTGAGTTTGCATGGGTGGCTGTAGCCTCATAGAACACAGCTTCACAAAATTATTGTGTTTGAGCATCCAGAATTAACTTCTGAATGGGTTTTATAAAAATTTTCAGTGCTGGAGTGTGTTCATGTTAAAGAACACAGAGTATTAATGTCAGTGAGAGGAGACTTAGTGCTCTGCTCAGACCCACTCTCAACAAAAAATTGTCATTCAATAATCTCACAAAGTGCAACATCTCCTTGTAAAGAAATCTGCATTTTCATGTACTTAATCTGTGACCCTGATGTGCACCAGCCACTCAGGAGTTTGAAGTTCAAACAGGAATAATAACAACATTCTAAAGATATAAGCCTCTGATAGCTTCTACATTAAGTGTTGAGGGGTGGAGGTTATGGAAATGATTAGAGATTTTGTCAGTCAAAGGACATGTGGTTTTTCAAAGGTGAAGGAAGGAAGGGGAAGATCTGTAGGGTTTCTACTCCAAGGATGTGTGGACAGACAGAACTCTTCTGTTACGCTTTGTAGTGGGATCCTGCCTTTCTTGGTCGTGGGTTTGATTCTTACTCTACAGCTTTCCTCATTAAGTGTTGTCCAGGCTTGTAAGAAAACAAATTAATTCCTCACACTCACTGCTGTTAACATGAGAAGAGAGGGCAAGGTTAGGGCAGGAGTTCAGACTGGGGTTTTTTATTCATCATCTGTAAGAGCTTTTCAGACAGAATGGGAGCACCTACAAGGAAAGTGGAGAAGTCTTTTACTTCTACAAAGAGAGGGAAAGGATGGTGATGCAGTGAAATGTCGGAAGTGGACAGCTGAGCACATACACTCCTCTTCCCCAGATCCCTGTGAATGGTCAAACTCTTTCAGGACTTGTAGAATAAAGGCTTTTTTTTTCCACTTTTTTAAGGTCACAGTTCTGCTTGTTAATATTAACCTCCTAAATGAAGCTTTTAGTGGCCTATTTCATCCCATTTGTGACAGATGAGAATTTATTAAGAGCTCTCTCTCTCTCCAAATTTCCCATTACTAAATTAAGCATGGAAGTGTGGTTTTCTTTTTCCTCAGATACCATTTGTTTCCCAAAAGTAATTACAATATCAGCTTGATAAAGGCTGCTAGTAATTTTGTTAAGAAATTTTCTGAAAAAGAGCAGGAAAACTTAACAACCTAAGGGAATTGCCTGTGGAATGGGGTGGTCTCCGGAGACCCCCCCCCCTCCTATCCATTAGGAATTCTAACCACTGTAATTAGCAGCAAATTTCCCTATCTCTGTATGTTAAACAGGGAATTCATCTTCGGTTTGTTTCTGCCTGGGGCAGAGAGAGGCTGAAGGAAGGGAAATGCAGGGATGTGCCTGCCTGGGTTAAGCAGCCTTAGCTGCACTGGAAGGAAGCAAATCCTCAAATTACAGCAGCCTCTGATTTATAACCTGTGCAACCCTGTCACAGTCAAGGGCCTCACTTCGGTTATAATCCCAGGGAAAATGCAAGTGCACAGGTAGATAGGAAACGCCCAGGTAGAGAAATTATGGGATTATGGATGAGGTTGTTTAAAAAGGAGTGAATAAAAGATGAGCATTTGCATTGTAGAGGTACTGTGCTGAGAAAACCGGTAACTTTTTGTGAGCTCTTTTACTGCCTCTGCAGTAGCAAACCTTATCTGAGTAAATATTTTCTGTGTCAGGAGTGGTGAGGAATTGGGAAGGTGATTACTGCAGAAGAAGGCTGAGAATATATTGTCTGACAGCCATCCTCTGAGACTCTTGATGAGCTTCCTTCTTGCTGAACAGTAATCCTGCCAGGAAAAGAGACTGAAAAAATAAAAGATACAGTCATTGGTGTAATGAGTAGCAAAACTAGATGCTAATAAAACCCAACAAATTGCCTTGTTTATGCATTATGTTTCATTATTTGTTTATCTATCCACTTTATGAGCAGTCGTTCAATTGCTGGTTTAGATGCTAACTTTGTGCATCCCCCACAAATAGTACTTAAGTAAATGGTCACTAATCTGTTCATAATGCTCCTGAAATGTGCACAAAAGCCTCTAGAAAGAATTTCTAGTGTTCTCCTAGGGACATCAATGTATTTTATGTCATTATTTCCAGTGCATTGAGAAGCTGGATTATAAAGTTAGTTGTTTTCTTGCATAAAAAAATGTTGTGTTATAAATATTTGCACAAACTGATGCTGCAATATGACCTATATTTGAAAGTGGACCTGAATTTATAACTATGTTTATATTAGTTTCCCTGGTTGCCATAAGCCAACTGTGACCTTGGACTCCTAAACAAAAAGAATGAGTGATAAACTTTGCAGTTTAGATTCTTTTCTATTTTTCTGGTTCAACCACTTCTAAAGATAAAAACCAAGATAAATTGTGTTTTGAAATATCTAAAAATATTATTAATTTAAAATTATTTTCTTTGTGATGCTAGCTGGAATGATAGAATAGAGAATGAAGAGTGAAGAGTAAACTACAGAGCAAACTATCATATGTGCCACTTAAAGCACCTTATATTTAAAATCTGGGGTAAATGAAACTACTTTAGATTTGGCTTTGCACTTGCACATTAAAAAAAAAGAAGAAGAAATTAATTACTTTGGTGTCAAAAGCTTTCCTAATGCAAACTAATTTGCATATTTTCTGTTGTTCACTAAGGTAATTTTGTTCTATGTTGAAACACTAATCTAAAAAGAGCTTGACTGTCTTTAGAGAAAAGAACAGATTAGAAAAACATAATCAGCCCTTTTTGCTGAATTCACAAAAGGAAAACTGAGCTATCTGATGCTCAGAAGAGTGTACCCTAGATGTCAGTTTCCCAGGTGACCTTTCTTTTAAAATTGTTTATGGTGCTTATGCATTTTAAAACTATACTTCAGTCCAGCCATTGAGCCACAGCTAAAGCCAAGGGATAAGGTAATTCTAATTCAAAGAAACAGCATAACTTATGGAAAAAACAGCTGAAAAATAGAGTGCTTTGAAAAGTAATGTTAGGAGAAAATAATTGCTTTTACACACTGAGATTTTAATGCATTTTTACCCCAATAATCTGGACATTATCATAGCTATTCTTTCAATGCAAGTATTATCACAAATGCTACATTTCTGACTGAGGTCTGTTTGTTTCACCTGTGGAAGTGTGAGTACCTGGTGAAGCTGGATGGAATTTGTTGCATGGGATTTTTACCTTTCCGTTGCTCTTAGGAACTCCTGACAGTCTGACTGCTTTGGGGGAAGCCAGACCTCATCTGCAGTGTGCTTTTTGTGCCATTAATAGATTAGATTAATTACATGCCTCAGAGGCTTCTTTTGGTCACCTCCAGAAGGCAGAAAGCAATTTCTTTTCCCTTGCTGCACAACAGTGGTGGAGGGGAGAATGAAATGGGAAGCAGGTGAAGAGTTGGAACATCAGAGATGCAGTTGGGGCTGGAGGCAGCATATGTTGCTGCTAAAAATTCTCATCTGCTTTGTGGACATGTTTTTGTTAGACAGAGTGAAACCTAATGATAACAAATTGTATTTATCCTCTATTAACTGAGTATAATGGCACTTATCCTCCCCTGCTTATGTTAACAGTTTTCCAGTCCCTTCCCAATGCCACAGAGTCCATGGCAGACCATCCTATAAGAGACTGAACCAACTCCTACTGCCAGGAGGATCCACTGGGGCTCTGCTCAGGGGTGACAGCAGTGATGGGCCAAATACCATCCCTTGGAAAGCCAAAGAGACCACAAACATTGACAGCACAGGATGGGTGCTCAGCTTCTTATAAATATCAGTGCTAGACATTTGTCATGGCACTGAGGGAAGGCCAAGAACAGGGGCTGTGTGACAGATGGTATAGAAAAATCTGGAATGTACTTTTCAACTTTATGACTTTTTGGTACTGGCAGCAGAGAAATGTCTCAGGAGATTGTTAGCAGGGAAGAGAATTCATGTTCAGGGAAGAAATATCTTCTACTTTGAGAAAGAAACCAATGTAACTCCTAAGTCATTATTCTCTGCTAAATCATTTGGGATGGGATATCTTTTTCCCACAGAATTTTTAAAAAGTGCTTAAGAGTATGGCATTTGTATGTTTGCACACACATGTCTGGCATTATTTATTTCTTATAAATAAACATGGTTGTCATAAAATCATTAAATAAAGAGAGTTTAGGCTACACTTGGAATCAGCCCATAATGTCTGCATGCCTGTATATGACTAATATTTATCACTACATGATCTTGAGTATTTCATCAGGATTTTGCATGTTTTGTATAATTACATCATTATTTACCAGAAAAAAGTGGTGTTGACAGAAACAGGACAACTGAACTCTGGTGATGCAGTTAATTGCTCCTAGACCTTGGACCTCAGACTGCATCCCAATTAATTTCTGGTTTGGATCTCTAAGTATCTAACATCCAGCTGTAAATGTATTCAAGTGTCTTAGACCTGACTGTTGGAATAGGATCCAAACAAAGAATAACTTGAGGAATTTTTATGCTGAGATACATGACTAAACTTTTTCCTATTTTTTCCTCAGGAAAGTTTTCATTCTAGGGTTTGTCTATTAGACTTTTGGTTCATGGTCTCATCTGATAATTTACATTATACTACAATATTGGAAAAAAGTGACATGGAACTGAAATGGATGTTTTCCTTTTTTTTTTTTTTTCCTTCTTGATCTTTTTCTCTGCTTGGTTCCAGTTCTTCCTGGATTTGTCACAGATTTTAATTTTTAAATGCTTGTGGAGCATGGGTGCAGACTGCCAACATCCCTTAGCTCATCACCAGGGTATCTTGTCTGTAGATCAGCCTGGGCATAAATATTATATACCTCAGCTCCCATACTACCTGTGTTTCCACGTGAATGGCTTTATTTCCACCACAGAAGGAACTGTAATGAGGCCATTAAGTGACACAGAGCACACTCCTGTTTAGTCAGAAGGAAGCACACAGCTCTGTGCTGCCTTTGTGTATTTTATTCTGAATGTACAGGAATCTAAAGACTCAGGGTAAAAATACTCAAGAAGACCATAGCTTGTTCTCTTTCTCCTCTCTTCTTATGCTATTTTTAAAGTACTTCTCCTATGTTACCTTACAAAGGTCATTGATTTCTGTGTGAGATACTTGTGGTACCCTTGCTTCTCTCTGCAGGACAAATGCTGATGGAAGTTAATTGTTCATAGCTGCATTAGAGTCAAGAAGCTGCCACTGTTTCTCCTAGATTGGTATCTGACTTCTTCTACCTGCTTTGTTAATTTGATCATTGCTTGCTCTGGGCATTTCTGAGTGGTGCATGTGCCACATGGAGCTGCTTGACTGAGAGATTTTGCCTGAGCGCCTGGAAAGCTTTCAGACCTGAATCCCTTGCTTTTCTATTCCAAGCATGTAAATCCCCATTGAAACAGGGCTTGGATTTCTGTATACTTCTTTGTGTCAGGCTTTTACTGCTCTCCATGCACATAACGCTCCAACAGGTTGAAACAGCAAAACCCTTACAAAAATTGTAACTAGACCTAGATAGAGCTATTCTGAAATGCAAAGCTCTGTTTCTGAGAGAATGGTTGTATTTCCCAGCTGAAATTTATTTCTAAGCTCTGAACAGTTTAGAATCAAAGCAATCAAACCAACCAGGCTACACTGCTGCTTCATATTTTCAAGAAATAAATCCTTAGTGTGCCAAATGTGTATCTTCAGGGCAGCAATATGAGGGGAAAAGAAATTGATTCCAGCACTTCTAAAAATGTTTGACTAAAGCAGTTGGCATCTTCCACAGCAGGTAGAAAATCACGAAACATTTAAACTAAACTATCTAAATACCAATTTATTAAAGTAGTTGTATCATCAGATGTACCAAAGGGAAAATTAAACCAACTACCTTTATGAAATGTATTAAACTAATTTATTTTACTGCACCTCAGCAGGAGTTAAAAAATAAAATGAGGACAAGCCTGCCACCAGTAATAAATAAAAAACACTCCACAGCAGGAAGGAAAAGAAACAGAAGGAGAAAGAAAAAAAGATTGAAGGCAATTCGTCATAGAGTACCATGTGGAACATGACAGCTGAGGTCAAAATAGGTGCACCTTTGTAACTACATGCTGATGTTCACTCAGACGTGACAATTTCATCTTATTATTAGCATTGCCTTACAAAATTTCTCTTGGTGTGCATTAAAAGAAGCTGAAAAGGCATCCCACCAAGATAGCTTAGTCACGTTCTGTGTAACACTGTTGATTTCCATGGGGCTGTAAGACAGGGAAAATACACCTGTATTGGAAACACTAAAACACTGTCCTCCAGGGCTCTGGGGGTGTTGCTGTCTCTCTCTGGGTGATATCCCAGCTGTTTTCAGAAAGGGATTTGTCTTGCTGTGCTGCCAGTTTGAGCCTCTGTTCCAGTTGGAGCATCCCCACAGGCTCTGGCGGGTCAGTGTCCATCAGCACAGAATAGTGTTCTACACAGAGAGCAGCCCATCAGCTTCTTGTTTCTGGAAAATCTTTCTCCTTGAGAGATAAGAAAGAAAAGGAATGCCAGATAAGCACAACTATTAACAGAATGGGCTTTAAAATGTTGTGTGTGTTGTGTCTGTCTGAGATCTTCTTTGCACTAAACAGGATATAAAAATGTTAAATGTGCATTTCACTTTTTTTTTCCCTGTAAACATACTAATCTCATCCATTTCCATTTAATTTAGCTGTCTCTGTTGTGCCTAGAAGCATGTGTTTACTTCTGCACTAACTTCATTAAAGCAATTCTCACTAAATTGTCATCAGCTGTCTCAGTTTAATGTAACATTAAAGGTGTAGCATGGACGACGTGTGTGCACACATACCAGGGAGGCACACACATATTCCTGTTCCACAGGGACACAGCTGGCACAGGACCTCTAGGGGGATAGAACAGAAGTAAATAAAGGTAGTATAGAAAGTAATCTTATCCCCTAAAGAGTTTCAGCTGCGCCAATTACTAAAGCTTAGGAGCAGGCCTGATGTTAACAGGCCACAGCTGTAGCCAATAAGCAGAGTGTTATAAAAGAGTGCATTGGTGGGAACCGGAGTCAGCTGGCTGCTGTGAGGACCAGGAAGAGTCAGTGCCTAGAGGAGTTGCCTACAAGAAACACCAAGGAGGTATGAAACTCTAGCAATATGGAACCCTTGCAATGTAATGATAACTGGAGTATGGTACTGACACTGATGAAGTAAGAGCATCTGCACAGGGGTGGTGGTGTTGTTGTAGACCACTGGTAACACATTTAACCTTGTTTGGGGAGGAAGAAAACTAACCTGAAAATCCTGGGGAATTGAGAGGAACAAGCCTGGATGGAAGCTTCTCTGAGAATGTTGCATTTTTTTCAGTATTTTGGCCATGTGGGCTGAAACAATGAAGTCAGCCACAAAAGAGAAATATGATTGGGTGGGCATTCTTCAGTGTCCATGGAAGAGAGTTTGGGGGTTTCCTTGTGGTTGTACTTGTAACTGTGGAATAACCAATCATTCTCATGTCATCCAATTACTTGTGGATAGTTAGAAATTCTCTAACTTTTCATAGAAGCATAGAATGGTTTGGGTTGGAAGGGACCTTAAAGATCATCTTGTTCCAACCCCCTGCCATGGGTAGGGACACCTTCCATTGTCCCAGGTTGTTCAGAGCCCCATCCAGCCTGGCCTTGAACATTTCCAGGGATGGGACACCCCCAGCTTTTCTGGGCAACCTGTGCCAGGGCCTCACCATCCTTAAAGTGAAGAACTTCTTCCTAATATCCAGTCTAATCCTACTCCCAGTTTGAATCAATTCTCCTTTGTCCTGTCAATGCCTACTTTTCCGTCTCTGATAACTTTTCCTCTATTCTAGAACCCAGCATGGGAACTGGTCCAGTTTTCCGACCTCCTATCGTCCTCATGTGTGTTCAAATATTGCTTTCATTGTCATCAGTGCAACTCATGAAAATGCCTGAGTTTGAGGGATTTTTGTGGCCAGCAAAGAAAGGTTCACCAAGTGTCAGTAAAAAATTTATGTGAGAGCTCTGTGTCATCTTCCAAAATACTAAAGTTAGAAATGTTCATTTGCTGTTAAGTGCAAAAAGAGGGAGCTGATAATAAAGCTTCAAGACTGCATAGAGGAGGTGTAATGATAAAACTGTGTGAAATCCATGGTTCCAAATGAATTCTTCTTAAATTATTTTTTAAAGATGGCTGACTTTCTTTTTAACTTTGATAAGTAATTTTGCATTAGCTGTAAGCTTTGCAACAACTGCCTATAATGTTTTTGATGCACTTAAAATTATTTGGGATGGCAAATTGTAAAAGTTGAGACTGTCAGTATTCCCCCACAAAAAAAGCTATTTTTAATTTCTAATGTATTTCAGAGTTTGCAGGTGAAAATATTTGTGTTTTCCCAGTGAATCCTTAGTAGGACTTAAAAGGAAGATGCAGGGAAGCCATTTTATGATTAAAGTTTAAAAAAGGAAGCAAAGGAAAGGTCCTTGGTAAAAATTATTGAAAAATCCTTAAATAAGAGAAAACACTAATGGCTGAACTGCAAGGGTTAGTTTTAGAGCCACAATAATTTCTTACAAATGACTCATAAAAAGGGATGAAAAGCAGAATATAAATTTGCATATGTCATAAAATGAATTTAACATCAAGCAATCCAAATGACATTGGTAGAATTCAATAGAATTTGTACAGATTAGCGAGTAAGGGTATAACAGGGAGAGAGACAAAAGAATTGCTACACAAAGGAAATGCAATACATGACACTGATGTATTTTATCACTTCAGGTCTAAATAGCACAGCTTATAAAGTGGTGTCATGGTCCTACATATAATCTATTTTTTCTAATAAAATTTATATATCTTTATAGCCCTATGAGCTTGCAAACCTTGACTACATAACAGCCAGGCTGTGTCTCTAATGGAGCCACACCGTAATGCAATGTTTAGTGGGTGGAATTTATGAAAGGCATTGTGGTGGGAGAATTACAGCATCCTGCCCCATGTCATCCTTAATGTGTGCAAACAGAGTCCTGCTCCCCAAAACCTGCCACCCATTAATGCTCTGCTGCTGAGAGGGATAAAAAATTAAACAGGTCTCACAGGGCTGACTTCACGTGAGACCAGCCAGCCATGGTGAGTGGTGTTAAAGTGATGCTGTGGAGGACCAGTCATTTTTGGGTTTAAGGAACTGGAAAGCAGACCTATGCCTTCTTTCTCACCATGTAGATGTTATTAAAGTCAACAAGAAGCATCCCCTGTCAGGAGAAGAGGAAGAATCTGTCTTGTGTCCCTTCTCAAGGCAGCCCTCTCTGTTAAGCATGAATTTGGCAGAAGGATTGATGTGTGTTCCCCTTGCTCTGCTTTCATGGTGGAACATTAGGAGAGATGGTGGAAAAGCCATTCATGCTATTGCACAAAGTGCTTGTTCATTTTGTGGTCTTCATCTTGTAATTTTTTTTCAAACTAGAGCAGTTCTGTGTTGTAATAATTGCCTGTTACATGCCAGAAGGTTCTTGGAAGTGATTTGAAAGTGGAATGTGGTAAGAACCTGGTTCTACAAATACTTCCAAAATCAGTGTTCTCTGAGAAAACTTAAATGCATGCATATTACTAGGAGCAAAATACTGAGGAAAAAGTAGAATTTAAATCTAACCTGAAAACATCTAGGTTGTCACTTTTTGCTATTGTTTAACACTTTTTTAGGGATTTTTTTCAAGTAGAGGTTCTACCTTGAGCTTCCAAAGACAAGAGAGCATACATGCTTTCAAGAACTTCCTTTTATTAAAGATTGAAAGCTCTTTTTTAATCTCCAATCCAGCTGCATTTTGTTTCTTGTGTGATTTTTCTCACATGTTCTGTCCTATGTCACTGGTGTGATTGCAAGCTTAACATGCATAGGCAAAACTAAAACAGAGCCTGTTGTATGCTTAAAATGTTTCATTTACATGCTTTCCTGAATCCATGAAAAGCCTGTAAATGGAGATGACAGCAGCCTAGCTATTGTCCTGATGTTAGGGAATGAGTGTATGTGCTTCTTTTCCTAAGGTATGCAGGTATATTTAGAAAAAATGGAGTAACCTTGAGTCAATGTAGAAATCATGTTTCAGTGGATAAAAGCTCAGTTCTCTTTGGCTCTAAGTGTGGGAGTAGGGCTTTGAAGAAGTTATTTGCAATAGTTCACATGAGCACTTGCACTGCTCTGAAATTCTTTTTTATCTCTAACACAGAGCAAGAAGCAAGCAGGCAATGTGGTGCCTGCAATTATCTTAGAGAGCTTCTCTCTGTGTAAAAGTTACTGTGAGTGTATCTTGAGACTATGTGCAGATGTGCAGCATTTTTAGCACTCCCATTCCCTTTGTGCTTTCTGGGTATTTCTAGGTCACCAAGGTGCCTACATAAACTGATACAAAATCATCTGAGCCCCACTTACTCCTCTGACATTTTGACAGTGGGTTATTGCATTCCACTTCTGTTTCCCTGATGTTCATGTGCTTTCTACTCTGTGGAGTGAGTAATTCAATGCTTGTGGCCCTTCCTGCCCCCGCTTCCCTACAGATGCTTTTCATGTCACTCTTTTCTTGAGCAAGGGGGAGCTCATAATATTCCTTCAGGACTGCTGCAGGAGGAGAGAGGAAGCTTCTGGGTCTGCTGAACATCTGCTCGATGCCTGCAGGCAGAGTATGTGGCAACCAAAGGCCTCTAAGAGGGTGAGGCAGAAGCACAGAATCATGCTGAGTGTTTTGGGCTTTCACTGAGAGTGGTGGTAAATGTCTGCACTCAGTTTATTTGGTTCTGTATGAGTGATTGGCTATTTTTGGTCTTTGTTTTTAACTGGAGCAGAGATGCAGGGCATATTGTGTGGGGGAGCTGCACACCTGAGGTCAAGGACCAGGGATATCCCAGGCAACAGAATTGATGCCTAACATTTCACCTTGAGAATGAACCCCAAAGGAGAACAAAATAAAATTTCTATTATCAGGAGACATGCATAGCTAGTTGCTTGTGAAAGGTATGGATAAACATAATTGTTAGTTACTTTGCACTCATACTGAAACTCTACAACTTGCTCTTCTCTTGTTCTTCTCTTGCAAAAGAAACAGTGATCGTGTTTCAGATTTAATGTACACAAAATGGTGTTTGATTGAAAGAATCATTTACCAGTGCTATAAATCTGTTAATGCAAAATAAAAGCTGAAATATTCAAGAATGTTATCCCATATAGTCTTGAAATGCAATTGAAATATCAGTTTTAATCTGATTTTGTCATCTCTGCCACTTGCTTCTGAAAGCATGCAGTATAAATGTGGGTATTTAGTGGAGGTTTGTTAGAATGTATCTTCATGTGTGGCTGTGAAAGGAGAGGTCAAGATGGATCAGTTTTGCCATAGTGCCATGTGATGCTCTACTGTGAGCCTTTGGAAACCTTAAAACAGTTTTTATATTGTTCAAGTTCTCACTCAAGATTAGAAGCAGAGAGGAGAATTTATCAGCAAAGTGATGAGATGTTTCTCATTTGTTTGTTTCTTTTATTGAGATTGATGTTGTACAGGCTTCTCCCCTTATGCAACTCACTTGTTCTATCTGATTACAAAATTAATTAGGTCCATTCCATTTAAGTGGAAAAAAATACATAGATTAATTTAAATCTCATAACAATATGCAACCAGAAGCAAGAAAAGCAATTAATACTATAAGTTAGAGATAAGCCACAAATTTCATAACAGAGTTCCTATTGTAAACTTACTGTGAGATTACATCTGTATGCAGTTATGAAACACAGTGTTCCAAACATTGTTTTCCCTGAGAAATATCCAGATTTTTTGTATTTAGGAGGAAAACTCTTTGTCTTGTTAGGGGAGGGCAAAGAGTCCTCTCCAGACTCAAATTACTGCATGTATCACTAAACCCTGTGCACTTTCTGGAAAGAAATACCTGCTTGTGCTGGCAGCAGCTGTGCCTTCCCTGCAGAAAACTAAAGGCTGTTTTGGGGGGCTAAAATCACATTTCCTTTATTGCCTGAAAATTCTTGAGCATTGTCCTAAACAATTTGAAAACTAGAGTTTCTGTAACAACATGGCCATTCTAATCATATTCAATGTCAGTTTTTGCTTGCAGGACTTCTACAAGGAAAGTTATTGAGATTCTGAGATCCACCTATTTTTTTGGTTGGTTGGGTGTTTTTTTCCATGTAATAGTGCAAGTACTTAAGGGGATGCATTTATTTTAACATTTAACTTACGTGTGTGAGGAAAAACTCATTATTTGTGGAAAAAAATGCTTTTAGTGGAGTGGACTTAGGTAGCCAGCTCAATTTGAAGGTTTGATAGTAACCTTTGAAACTTGATGGAAATGTGAGATCAGGTCTTGATGAGGATGAAGATCTAATCCTAGAAAAGCTACATTTTGCCTGGTGTACACAACTGAAAGTCTCTTCTTTTTCAAAGCATTTAAATGCCACAGTGCTTGTGGTTTCTTCATCATGCTGGGAAAAACTGAAAAATTAGTAGTATTTTGGGGGGAGAATTATATATTATTGGAGAGTAATATTGTACCACTGTGGATGTTAGACGCTCTAGTCAGTAACCAGAACGTTACTTTTTAGGGATTTGCACAAAAACAGAATCAAAGGGTGGCCTTAGTAGGGTTGAAAAAAGAGGAATCTCCATAAATAAAGGAAGTAATTAAAGAGGAAATGAAGGAGGGAAATAGCATAATATTTATCATTATGATAGGCAGTTTTGTCAGTGGCCATGCTCTTTTCAGAGAGAGTTATAAGGGAGAATTTTAATGAAGTAATCAAGAGGTTTATGGGAAGCTCCTCCTACGGACCACGAAAGAGACCTTGACATTGAACAGCAAAAATTATTTCCTTAATCCTTCTTTTGTTCATTTTCCCTTCCTTCTCATTTTACAGTTAAATTGCAGATTATCCAACTTGAGCACTGACTACAACAAGCTGTGTATTAACCCAGACATCTTGTACCTGCCTTTGGATGGTCTGGGGAGGTTTTTTATGTCACGTTAAAAGCTCAATTCAAAAAAGCAAAACCATCTTCCTTGGGTTTTTTTTCTAACACTGTTGTGTAGTGCCACAGTGGTTCAGCCCTTATCTGTGTCTGTTCTGGATAGCACTTGATAAAGATGACTGAGGGAACAATTTTTCCTGACAGTGCAGTGCTCCCTGGAATGATAAGCTCTGGCTAGTGAGACTAAGTGGGGAACTTCAATGAATTCACTGTTACATTACATTGGAGAATATCCTGCCCTGGAAAATGAGTGAGCTAAATGATCTAATAAGCATTTTCCATCTG
This sequence comes from Chlorospingus semifuscus, assembly GCA_035048045.1. Lineage (NCBI taxonomy): Eukaryota > Metazoa > Chordata > Aves > Passeriformes > Passerellidae > Chlorospingus > Chlorospingus semifuscus. The sequence goes on along the minus strand of JAWWMS010000001.1, from coordinate 10,006,765 downwards.
TAATTTCTTGCATATTAAGTACACTTTCCAAGCTTTCCCTTCCTTTTCCAGCCTTGATTTTCCTTAAAGAAAGAGCAGCAAACCTTGCTTTCCTGTAGGTGAAGGAGTCCTTCCTGCACAGAGTAAATCAGAACTGCAGCTTTTATTGAGAGTGCTTTCTTGGGTGGGAGGGAAAGCTGCTACATGTGGCTTGCTAGGGCAGCTGGATGTATGGGAGGAAGGGAAGCAACAACATTGATTCAAGCCCTGCAGGAAAAAGTTTTCCCTTTTCCAAGACACAAACATCCATAGCAGGTTTCGGGTCATCTGGGATTCAATTTCTTTTCTCAATCAAGTGAACCGTGGTACAACAGTTCAGAGGCAGTTTAAAAGTATTCTCTCAGGTCAATTTTGGCCCCAGTTGCAAAATTCTAACAAATGTTTATATTAGTCTTTCCTGTTTCTGAGGGTATTTTCTCACTCTGTCCTTTTGTGAGCTTTTTATTTTCCCTCTGCTGCTCCTGAAGTGCAAACACTATTCCAGTGGTGGCTTACATCTAAAATCAGGGAGGAAAGGGACCTACTCTGAGACCAGTTTTTTTAAAAAGGGTGCATTTTCTTACCTCCTTTCCACAAGTGCCGTGCAAAGGATAGCAGAGGGCACAGAGAAAAAATAGCTGCAATGAGTAAATCTGCAGAGGGCACCTGAGGAATCTGTAGTAGGACTGTTACATGTCCCTGCCACTTTCTTAAATCAGCTGAAAAGGGAGTTTGCTTTATTCTTTTTCCAAGACTGAGGTCATTGGTGGTGTTATATTGCATCTAATGTATTTTGTTTAGCTGCTTTCTCGTGAGCGTGTCCCAGAAAACATAATGTACCTCAACAAAGCAAACTGAGTGTGCAAATATCCTGGTCAGAGGTGTTTAAAAATGCTTTGGGGAACCGTTTTCAGTAAAATAAATATTATTTTTTTTTAATTTAAATCTAATGCAGCCCATTTGCTGACAAGTGTAGCTAGTTTTTCACATCCCAGTCTTTCATATTTCCATGCAGAGAGTAACTGTCAACATAACAGACTTTTGAGATGTGCTGGCTGCCAAATATTATCCTGGTTGTAAAAGTGAAAGAAACCCATGCAGGAACACTAGTCAGGCATAGATCCATTAAGGGGGTAGGACTGTCTGTCTGCTTTACATGCAAGGCCACCTCCTGCATGCATCTGTGTGTGTTTATGGGGGTGTGGATACACACACCAGCTCAAGATGTGCATGCTTTTTTTTCCCAGAGGAAAAAGGTGCATTCTCCCTGCTTTCCTCAATAAATCTGGATGTGAAAGAAGATGCTGACAATTAGACACTTGTGGCAGCTGTGGAGCCTCTGGCTATCTGAGGCAGCTTTAACCCCTGACTTACATGCACAGGGCTCATCCTCTTTGTTTAAGCCTGCTTGAATTAAGCCTCTTGTTTTCTCCACAAGCACTCTTCCCTGGATGCATGGAAAATGAGTCCATGTAAACTCCCATTCAGCTTTCTTCAAAGGTCTGGGTCAGGTTTTATTCCATGAGGTAATTGCACATGGATTTGTTTTGGTGTGTAGTTAGACAGTTTTCTCTTTTCATGCACCACCAGGTTGTTTGGCTTCCTCTTCCACTGCAGTCACTGCTTATATTTTAAATAAGATTTAACTTGCATTATTTACTCTTTTTTTTATCATCTCTGGAAACAAAAAGGTCAAAACAGGATTGTAGTTGCTAATGTAGAGACAAACAGGAGGCCACAGCCTGTAGGGGATATGAACAGGGGACAAAGGAAAGACAACCATTGAGGTGCAGTCAGAATTCATGTCAATCTGGTTTTAATCTCTTGTGTCAACACAGTAAGTAAAGAGTGGAACAGGAAGAAGAGCACCTTAACATCATGATGGCTGCTGTGATGATTCACTCTCCTGTTTATGGCATGTTCATGCAGTGCTAGGCACTTCCAGATGTCCAGGAAGGTATAGATGCCACCTGTCTCTCCAAGAACAATGGAAAACTAAGTTTAGGGCAGAAATTCAAGAAATTGAACATTTTTAGAAATGTCTTCATGATCAAGGGGAACTTAGGCTGATGGTAATATATTTGAAAGGTGGATCATAAAAGGAGGCAGAGCAAGGTTGATAGACCCTGGGAAGGTCAGCATTGGTAGCAGCAAAGAAAATATAATGGAAGAGAGCAAACAAAGATGTGAGGGTAATTTTCTGCTTAATGACATAGGTGTAATTTGGGTCTTTTCTATTAGCTTTTTAATTGTGTTGCCTCCTTCCTGGTCATTTATGATGCCCTAAAAATACTGGATTTTTTAGCTATTTGTGGAATTAGTTTGTGAGAAGCTTTGCTATGTTTTTACTGTGTAGGTTCTGATCACCCCTCTGATTTTAGATAAGGCATAATTCAAATGGATCCTAAACAAATCTCTTGGATTAGACAGTTTTTATGCTAAAAGAACTCCAATTCACCTGCAGCTATAAAGTCAGAATAAGTTATTCGGACCCTGAAGAACCTTCCAATTTATTGATGGTCAGGTCCAAGTACAAATGGATATCTCAGGACTACCTTGGGTACAGACCTAGATTCAGAGTTAAACTCAGAACATTTAGGAACTCTTTTACCATCCAGGTGTTTTGAATTAGTTCATGTTTTGCTAGAAAAGCTTCTTGGACTTTCAGTGACAAAAACTCCTTTTGTTCCCTTCTGGAATGATGATAATTTCATTAGACAGATTACTTAGGCAGTGTCTTTTGGTTTCCCTTTGGCCTAGCTTCTCTCTATCCTCTGTGTCCAGTGGATCTACAGAAAAATAATTGTGGATTAATTGCCTGTAAAACAAGAAAGAAATTTGATTTAGTTCAGAGTGGCTCTTGCAGTGGGACTCAGCTGACTTTGATCAGACTAGGCTCAGACTACAAATTCATAAGGAATAGTGAAAAATTGCCACAGAAAGGAAAATATCACTTTTATTCTACTGGATTTTAATTTAGTACATAAATGAAGAATTGATTTTCATCAATAATGTAAATTCCCATTTACTTTCACAAATGAAGTGGAACTTGGATACTAAGTTTTATTAGGACTTTGTGTTCCTTGGAACTACCAGGCAAGGGAAACTCCTTCAAACCAAGTGAAGTATTCATGTTTTCTAATAACAGGGTCTAATCTCTGTGCATTCTTATCCAGAGTAACTTCTAACTGCATCTTTGGGATTAGAATCTGGTTGTGTCTCTTCACTTCCTATGGAAATTAGGTGTGTTCAGTACATATCTGAAGTGACCTTCTGTAATACTCCAGAGTGTTTGTTAGCATCGCAACACCAAACAATATTTTATGGCTTTAAATTTGATTTTCGTTCTCTTAAAATTTGCAAATATATATTTCCCTATTATTTTCCCATTTCTATTCACTGAATCTGAAACTTTTTACCACTTCCTCTGTCTTTCTAAATGGGACATTTGCTGCCTGTTGTTTTTTGTCCATATAACCTTTGCAAGTAAAAACTGGGAATAATAGTGATGTTTGTACTCTTTCCATCTCAAATTTTACCTGTTGTATGCATAAAATAATAGAAGTTAAAAATAATTCATGTAAACATTATTTTTTTTCTGCTGGGTGAAGGGTTTGACTTTACCTGTTCCTTCTACACTGATTTCCAGTTATCTGAAGAAATATCATTTACTTAGCCAGAGTTCCCTGGAAAACTAGGTACTCAGAGATAGAGTTGTTCCCTGCCCTCCCAAAATGCCATTTTAGACTTGTGCCTCCTGCAGTTTTTATCTCCAAGAGCTGAAATAATGCAATAGATTTCAGTAGTCAGTGGGGCTTCATTCCAAAGTGCCCATCACACAAGAGGAAGCACGAGCAATAAGAAGAGTCACTGAAGTCAGAGCATTTCAGAGAAATACTCCAGGGGTTTTTCATCTTGAGTGTTCCCACATGGTCACAAATGTTTGGGTGGGTTATTTTTGTGGGACTATTTGTAGAACAAAGTGAAAAAATTGGCATGCTGAATATTGTATGCATGCTTAAATTTTTCTTCTAAGTTTTCAAAAATGACTTTTCTAAAGCATGATATCTTTACCACAAATTATTAAATAATACTCAAAAATTGAAAACTGGGGAAAAACTGGTAAACAATGCTGTAAGTACTTTGCAACTCCCTGAATAATCTCCCCTATTTTGTTGCCTGCAGCCTTGTTGAGCTCTGGTTAAAGTGGTTGTGCTGTCGAGCAGGAGAGTTTGCAGGCAGACACTTGTACATGGAATTATTGGACAATGTTTTCAACAGAAAATAGCACTTAGAAATCTCCCTGCTGTGAGGGGACAGCATGGGCAGTGACCTGCAGCCATGCCAGTAATCATCTACTAGGGGGTGGGGAGCACTCTGTCAGCTCTATGGATGCAGAGTTTGCATCTGACTATTCCTGGTGCTGATATTCCTGCCAAATAAATTGGGCATAGAGGGAAGAAGCACGATTACTTTTCCTATCCAGAAGAGAAGTCTTAAGAGAAAACATAAGAACAGGCTGAAAATATATTCCTGTTGTACAGTCAGTGAGAGGTGAGACTGCTGCTGTGAGCTGGGCTATAGGAGTACTTGAGTAAAAATTTTGTACAGCCAGAAAACTGTAGGGAAGTAAAACAATCCCTTTTTCATTATTTTAAATGGACAAGCTACAGTCTGACTGGTAGATTGAATCTGTCCCATGATTTACACAAAGCCTGGGCATGAGTCTGCACTTCCCTGAATTCTACAGAGTGGTTTGTGTTTCTGTGGTTGATGAGCACAACCAGCTCGTCCCAAATCATGAGCCCTTTCAGGTGATGCTTCCAGCAGGTCTGTTTTCAGTTTTGGTAATTTAAAATAATAATCCCCATACAATAAAACTAGAGACAGAAGTGTTTCTTAGTTGCATGAGTACCTTTTAAAGCTTGCTGTTAGTGCTGTGCTTGAATGTATCCACGGGCAGGATGGAGAGGGCAGAGATATGGGAGAACGGCTCTGAGGGACTGGCCCTTCAGCACATTGCAGGGAGACCCTTACAATGCATTAAATTTAAATTTATGCACTTTAAATTATTTCTGTCCTGCTAAAGGAGACCTTGCAGGTGGCTCTGCAAGTGTGCTTACAGTCTGCCAGAACATACAGCATGACACACAGGGCAAACTCAGAAAAGGTGAGCCAGATCTGGAGCTGGTGTAATTCAGTGTAGTTCTGGTGGCTGCAGGGCTTGGCTGATCTAGTTCAGCTGTGTGGAGTGTGCTGAAGGCATTTGGTGGTGGTAATGATGAGTTATGAGTGATTGCTATCAAATGACAACACGTGGTGACATTTGGGGTGTTTTAATTCATTAACAGATCCTCTCTGACAGCGTAACTGAGCCTGGGAGTTAGTAACAAAATCACACAAAAAAAAAAAATCACCAAAAAAATACAAGGGGGGGACCAGAAAAGTGTGGATGAAATATTTTGTCTGCTTAAGCAGCAGAGAGGGATTACAATGGGCTGCTGGAGAAGCTTGCTGCTTTCCAGAGTTTCCCAATGCATGGTATAACCAAAGAATTCAGGCAATTCTGCACAGGCACTTCAGAGGGCTGATGTCAACAAGGAAAAAGAACTAAACCTGTTTCATCAACTACCCTCTGTGGTGGTGTTTGCAGGGGTCCCAAGAAGAGGGAAGAGACAAGGATCTGACTCCATGTTTAGAAGGCTTGATTTATTATTTTATGACATATATTATATTATTTTAAAACTATACTAAGAGAATAGAAGAAAGGATTTCATCAGAAGGCTTGAAAGAAAAGCAGAGAGTGGAATGAATAACAAAATCCTGTGACTGACCAGAGACAGTCAGAAACAGCTGGACTGTGATTGGCCATTAATGAGAAACAACCACATGAGACCAATCACAGATGCACCTGTTGCATTCCACAGCAGCAGATAACCATTGTTTACATTTTGTTCCCGAGGCCTCTCAGCTTCTCAGCAGAAAAAATCCTACGGAAAGGATTTTTCAGAAAACAACATGGCTACACTTTTCCTCCTCCTCCGTGCCACTCCTGGGAGCAGCGGTGGCGTGAGCGCGACCCGTTGGTTCTTCCCACCCGAGCTAGTTTTTTATAAAGGCATTAAAAAGGAGAAAGATCTCTTGTCCTATTTATTTCATCCAGAGCTGTGAATGAGGCGCCTGGGAAAATGTTTTCAGGCTCCCTGGCTGGAGCAGACCCTGCTGCACCCCGCTCTCGGTGCCGTGCTGAGGGAGCTCTCTGGGAAAAGCCCCTTTGCCTGCTCAGCTCATCCCCACGCTGCCCCAGGGCTGCCTGACCCCAGCGGGGAGGCTCTGCTGAATCGCCCGCTCCATAAACAACACTCGCCTGAGGAGGTAAAACCCAGCAAAGGAAACGAGACTGGGAGACCAGGACTACACAAAATGTTTGCCCTAGCACAAACACTCCAGAATATTTAAAGTGTATTTGGGAGTGACTGCAGGGCTGCGTGGCCAACGGGGAAGCTGCTCTGTGACCAAAAAGATGCTACTGGTACAAGAACAACAGTTTATGTGAGATCAAAACAATTACATCCATGAGACACAGGCAGCAGCTGCCTGCTGCTATTGTTATCTTCTTTTAGGGCTATATTTAATTTCAGTAAATTTTAATTTTTAGGCCGTAAGTTTTTTTTAACTCTTTGTTTTCACCAAAGAACACTTCAATAACTGCTTTATTAATCTACATTTGCAAGCATTAGTTTAAATGGGAAAAAAAAAAAACCCTGATTACATAATCAACTACTGTCATAAATTGTACTGGGTACAAATAGGTTCAATATCTGGATAGTAGCTAACATTCTGCAACCACTCCATGTTTCCATAATTTTTGTTTATTTGTTTTTAAATACAGATATTAAAAGACAGGGGAAGAAAAGCATTTAAAAAGATTTTCGAAAGATTTTTAAAAAGGCTGGTTGCACATGTCCCCTTCATCTAGAAACAGAGAAATCAAAATAAATGTCTCTGACATTAAAAGGAATGTTTTGTGCCCCTATTAAAATATTTCTTCTGGACAAGGAATGCAATTTCAAACATCTATCATATGAGTTCATTTGTTACTACAGTTCTTCAAGGGGAAAGGTTGCAGCCAATAGCACTTAGTAGCCCAGTGTTCCTGGATCTACAGCTCTATGATATCCAGCTGAACTTTTAACATTATAGAATTTCACAGTTATTTGTTCATTACATAAATTTGCATGAGAGATACCATACAGAAAGGAAACACAGAATGAATTTTCACAAGCTACAGAGACACCACTGTACTGAAGGTAGATTAAAAAAAAACCAAATATGACTCCGGAACGTAAAACAGTGTTTCAACAGCAAACATCAACATAGCAAGCACTCGCCTTTGCACATCTGTTCAGAAATGAACTTTAAATTTAGCTCAGTCTTCAGCATAAGAAATTTTACATTCTCAGGTTTCAGTGGGACCTAAAACTGCTAGTACTGTAGAATTACAAAAAAATATGGTTGAAATGAGCCTCTGCACCCCTAGCCCAACTCTCTCGACAAATCAGATTTTTTTCCTGTCATTTCACATATTTAACACACAAAACCAGTCCTACACAGCCTCTCTCACTGCAGCCTCGCTTAGCCACCTCCCTCTGCTCCAGGCTCCACTGGCCTTATCAGTAGAAAATTTGCTTTGCTGTTTAATACATATAATCTGCCTGTTTCCTCCACTGTTCAGCATGGGCACAAAAAACCTAATAATTCCACCAGCTGTCTTCAAAAAAGCATTTTCCCACAGAATGATAATGACCATGGTACCTTTCCTCCTTGTCTGGTATTCCTTCTCTAAAAAGACACTGCAATGCTTTTCATTTTTCATCATAAAGTAGGTTGGCCGATAGCCTTTTAACCCACACTCCTGACAACTTAACACCAAAAATAAAGGGAAAATTAGAGGGAGTACAGGAAGAAAAAGAAAAGCGAAGCAGCTTAAGAGAATACACCATAGCTGAGAAACTGCTAGAAGTAACTTGGCTGCATTTAATTTCCACAATAGCAACACTATTTTCTATCTGAGCCACAAAAACACAGATGAAATTCTGTAAGTCAGAGCATAAACATGCTCCTGAGAGAACCGAATTAAAATCTTAGGCGATCATAGACAGATGAACAGGGAAAATTCTACCAGCCTTTTGGGAACATACTGGCAAGTCAGACATAAATAATTCATGGCTTCCCGTATTCCAAAGCGCTGGCAAAATTCTGTCTAGAGTTTGACCCTTGAATTTTTTTCCTGTCCTTCTAAGAGCATCTAAAAACTTCAACTCAATTGAAAAAAAAAAAAACAAACAAACAAAAAAAAAAAACAAACAAAAAAAAAAAAAAAAAAAAAAAAAAACCAACCC
>JAWWMS010000001.1:9951879-9985644 GCA_035048045.1 Chlorospingus semifuscus | reverse complement strand
ATTCCACAGCAGCAGATAACCATTGTTTACATTTTGTTCCTGAGGCCTCTCAGCTTCTCAGGAGAAAAAAATCCTAAGGAAAGGATTTTTCAGAAAATGTGTCTGTGACAGGAAAGCATCATGGTTTACAGTACAGAGGACAGCTGGGGAAAAAGTTTGCTTCTTGGCCTTGGTTGCACAATTTGAGCTCTGAGTGTAAAGGTTTAGTCTTTATCTGTGCCTGCAGTGGCTGGATTGCACATTTCCCTGCAAGCTATCCCAAAATGGCACATCTTCCTGCATCCACAGGAGCAGTATACAGAGAAAATTTCAACAAGTGTTCCCTTTTTTCTCTGTTCCCCAACCCCTGGTAGGTCCCATTTGTTTTGTATTGCTGCTGTTATTCTAGGTTAATTATTTCCTATACTGGGTAACTCCTTCAGATTGTATCTTTATGCAGCATTATGTATTTACACCCTCATTATGATTTTAATAATGCATTTCATTACAGTTGGCAATTGATGGTTTTCATTACTGAACAAACTGTCAATTTACTGCTAATGCTGCTTTAATTATTGACTTAGTTTGATTTCCTTGGTTTAATTCTTTCCATCTGTGAAGAAAAAGGTCTGTGTATTTGTGGAGCTAGAAATTTTAGATTAAAATTTTAAAGTTTTCTAAGGGGGCTTTTAGGAAAATTGCCAATTTTCTTAGAGTTTCTGTCCTGCTCTATTTTAGCATGTGTTTGTCAGTCCAGAATAGCTCATGGCTCAATGAAGACCTCAGGATAGGGCAGAAATGTTGGTAACATTATGTAACCATGAAAGTAGGATTTCAAACATTACTCCTACTCCATGGACAAATCTGACTTGAAGATATTAAATATGATGCTTAAGTATAACCTGCTGTAGAGTTCATCTTTCTGGAAAGGTAAAGGTTTGTGGAGACTACATGGTATTTGCCATAACACACAGCTCCTCCAGTAACTTTTATGTATTTTTTTAATAATTGTGAACATGTGCAAATCCAGTCTCTTCTTTGTAGTCCTGTCTTCCACGATCTTTATTGAGAGGAGACTGCAAGAGAAAAAAGTAAATTTTGATGACCTTTCAGAACTGTTCTGGTGGCCAGAGTTTTAAGATGTGTGTTACTCTTGGGTGGAGGATCCAACCAGTTGTTATACAAGTACTGCAAAGGGGCTGCAACAACTTTGCTTTTCCTTAACCCCAAAAGGCTGCAATACTTGGACATGGAAATCTGGAAATGATGAACATGGTTTAGTGGTGGATTGGTAGTGCTGGATTAACAATTAGACTTGATGATCTTAAAGGTCTTTCCATGATTCTGTGTATCTATAGCTAAAACTGTTGATATGGTTTGGAACCTGTTTCTAGTCTATTCATATGACAAGTCATGCCTGTTCATGGGATTTGATTTCCCAGTGGTCTGTGCCAATTTTATGTTAGTGTATTTGTGATGATTTCTGGCAAGTTGCATAAGTTTTATTCCTCCCAGTCGTATGATGTGAAATATAAATATCAAGAATTACTTTGCAGCACGTATAGAAGACAAAAAGAGGAAAAACAGTTTTTAATCACTGTGAGGCAAAGGTCAGTTCTTGTATTTGGGAGTAACTTCTCTCTCCATGTTTGTATAGTGACAAACTAGATTCAGTGGAGAGTCATGTGAGAGAATTTATTGTTTCCACTCAGCTTTTGATGGGATCTAATCAAACTTGAAGTTAAACAAACAAATCACAAGCCTACCTAGAAATACATAATTCTTAGTCACTCTAAGGTAGGGGCTAATAGCATAAGTGGGTTTGCACTAACCCAGGAGGGGATATGTGAATGTAAAAAAGAAGGGAGGGAGTGCTGTCTGACACCTGAGAAAAAATTATTAATTTGGGAACATTCATAGATCAAATCCTTGAAAAGTATAATGTAGATACTTATTGACCTCAGGATCTGGACAGTGATATTTTAAAGACTTCATTGTGCAGAGATATTTTGGCATGTGTCATATTTATTGCACCAAAATTGAAACTGATATATACAAAAATAAGGAGGAGAAATGAGTAATGACATTCCTTATTGAAAAAATGATAAAGAATTACACCTGGTTGGATGTACAGAAATTAATATACATGACAGAACTTTAATAAAAATTTAGCTTAGTTTTAACATAAATATATGTAACTAGTGTATGTGTGCTAACTCAACTAGACATGTAATTCCATCAGCCCTGTTGGCCTGTAAAAATAAAAGTTTATCACAGATATCTAGGTTTATGTGCTGGCAAACAACAAGTTTTATTCTACCTTTCCAGTCCACTGTGTCTAATCTGCCTCAGCTTTCTCAGCTCAGTGCTGTTCCTCTGCCTCACTTGCAGAAGATTGTTTGTCCCTAAGTGTGAGGAGGGCAAAGCAGTGATTTACTAGAAAATCCTAAAATCCTCATGGATTTCTGACTAGCTGCATGAAATGTGAGAGCTGAGTTATTCACAGGCTAGGAAGACGAAGCAGATCAATCCCGAAGAAAAGAGGATTTTTCTCCCTACCACCCCCTTGCTATGACTATGTTACCTCCAGGGAGTTTATGGAAGTGCTCTCTGCCACCTCACCCCGCTCACTGTCCTTCTCCAGGGATGGGGAGCATCAGCTGCTGACCTTCATGTGAGCAGCAGAACTGTGAAAGCAGAAGGAGATAAAGCTTTTGGCCTTCCTGTGGCAGCCCTGGCCAGCAGCTCTTCCTCTAGAAGTGGGCAAGCAATGACAGCAAGTGGCCACGTGCTCCCCTCCACCTGCCATGGGCATCACAAGCAGGACCTCACAGAGTCAGCTTGCCCCTTGGAAAAGCTAATTTCCATCTCCCTGGAAAAAGCCATCCTTTAAGCAGTATTTTTTCACTCATTTTAATAACTGTCAGCACTGATGTAGGGATATCTGCTAAAATCTGGGAGAAACCATTGCACCATTTGTATCCTAAAGCACATCTTAGCTCTGACCCAGTGGGAAATGAGACTGAACCTGTGTTCTGCTCAAGAAACACTGGAAGTATTTTGGGACACCAATTATGTTCCAGAGCATCAAAGCAGTACTAAAATTTTGCAAAATGTAGCTCCCTCTGGTGATGTGCAATAAAATAGGTATACTAGGAGGCAACAGCAGAAGACATAAAATTCTTGTTCTGCCAGTTCCAATTTTAGAAGCTATTTGCTTACAGCAGCAAAGACTCATTGTGATGTGTAAGAAGTTTGACATATTTTATGCAGAATTGCTTATAGTGCCTCTTAAAATCTCCAAAATCTGTCAAAATTACTTGGCATTTGATCACAACAGAGTTAGTTCTTCAAAATTAGGATGCAGTTAAGAAACCTGATGTCTTATCCACTTACTATTGCATCTTCTAAAAATTTTAGAAAATAAGCTATCTAGATAATAAAATCTTCTTTAGAGGATTTCCTGAATAGTTTTCAGTGAATATTGGAGAAAACCTCTGAGAGAGTGTTGTGGTTATACAAAAGATAGACCAAAACCAGGGGAGAAATATAATTAAGACAGATTTTATTTGCAGTGGGTGTCTAAGTTAAAGTTTCTATGTTGTAGAAATGCTGAAGTTTTGGAATGAGTAATGCTGGGTTTGTTAAAATCTGCTGGTATTTCATTGGTATCAACTATGCAAAATGATCAAGTTTCATTCTTGGCATCATCAACAAAATCATGTTATTAAATCCTAAAGAGTGAATAAGGAAAATTAAATTATATGCAATTCTTTATCAAGAGTTCTTGATTGAATTGGATCAGTTTACAGATATTACTATTGCTTTTCTGACAGTCAGATCTGCAATCTTGAGGTAGTCTTAAGGCTATTCCAGTTATAACTATCCTGTACACAGAACATTTTAACCTCTCACTTGACCTGAGGTATCAACAGGAAAGAAATTGAAGCTTCAAGTGAATTTCTCATGAGTAAAACAAATTAATTTTAAAAAGAGTGAGAAAATCTGGCTTTTTCAATGGTTGGAGTTATTTGTGTGCTTTTTTTCTCTTCTGACATAGTTGCTATATTCAAGTTGTTAGTGTAGGCTAAAAACTGTCTTTTAGATGCAGAAAATTTAAACAGACAAAAAAGAAAGAAAAATAAAAGAAAGGATGGAGTTGGCATTCATCACTAATTCAGGTGTAGTCATCTTTGATACATGAGTCTAAATTTAAGTGAAATTAATCTTATTTAAGTAAACTAAAAGAAGGAATTACACTGACTATGGAACAGATGTTCCCCGATGCCCAATTTATTTTGGTTTAGCTTGAAAAATTCTTACAGTACCTAGGCTAGTGATTGAACCTTTGCCCATTTCTTTGGTTTCCAGTGTCTGTCTTTTTAATTTCTTATGAAAGCATACTACAGTATCTATTTTCATGGGAGACACATATTTTGTTTTCTCATATGAAAATATATTGTAGTATGTCTCCTATAGAGCAAAAGGGAAAACTACATGTTTTTTAGTAATTAGATATGCTGTTTATTTGAATAAGCAGATAAGGTATTTAAAATATGAAAACCATGTCCACATTGCAATACTGTCTTGCCTGAACTGTGGGATCTATTAGATTACCTGTATAATTTCCACTGACACTTATGAATATTGAAGTAGTAATCAGAATATTCTTGTTAGAGAAATATTATCATGTAGCTGAAATAATGCATGATTAGATGACCACACTACTTCAGCAATGTGTCAGGCACAGGAATTAAGGTCACTTCTTATTTACTTCAGGTCATTTGTTTTAAGTACATTGTCCAGTTTTTTTTTTTTTTTTCTGTATGTGGTTGGTACAGAAATGCTTTGAAACAATCTTTCACATACCATCATAATTTTTCAGTTTTATGCTGGAGGGAAGACCCCTACAAATATTAGAAGATAGAAATTTGAGTGTAGGGAAAATGGGTAGATTTTAGTCTCAGTCCTGGTGCTGGATTTTATAAAAAGCTCAATTGCAATTTTTATTCCATATAATTAACTATTATGACTTGAATGTTGGGGTTTTTTGTTTATAGACTTGAGGGGGTTGGGGGTTTGAGCTGGATTTATCTTTTTTTTTTTTAATTTAAAATATAATGATAGGGCATGCATCATGTCAGATTAAACACACTTGAAACTCATTGGACTATGCAATCTCTCTTATTGTCTTACTGCCCAAAAGTTCTGTTAATTACAATTATTTTGTTCTTTCTGAGACCAGGAATCTACAAAGTAAAGTACTGGGAACTGTTCAGCCTCCCTCCACATCTGGCCAAAATGTTCACTGAGCAATGGAGAAGAGAAATTAGCACAAAAGATTCACTGAGCAAATGTTCACTGAGCAATGGAGAAGAGAAATTAGCACAAAAGATTCCTTGTCTCACTCCATGATTTTCCAACAAACAAAATATCAAGTTTCCAGTGGTGCTCACATCAATTTGCTCTCATCTCCCAGCTGAAAACCATAACATGTTGGTGCTGTAAAAAGACATTTAAGATACCTTAAGCAATTTTTGAAGTAGAACAAGCAAGGAAAACTGGCTTATTTTATATATATATACAAATATATATGTACAAAATAAGCTACATATATATATATTTGTATATATATATATATATATATACACACACCAATATATATATATTTGTATATATATATGTGTGTGTGTGTGTAGCATATAAATAATGTATAAATATTATATAAGTATATAAATATTAATATCTCTTTTATGGAATATTTTCCCCCTATTTGAGGAAGGCTTGTGCCCTCTCACTTGAATTTTATCTTTTCTGTTTGAAGGCTCTTTCTGATGACAACCCACAGATGAGCAGGCTGCTCACAGAGGTCATGGACAAGAGTTGTAATGCTTTGAGTATAACCTCCTCAGTGGGGTTGTGAGATTAAAGTCATAGTCTGTCTCCAAGAAGGCCATTATCATTATAAAGTAACACAGATCATTAAAGAGAAGCTCCATGAAGACCATTATCATTAGGTGGTAACACACCATTAGACAGCATCTTCAGCTGCACAGCCCATTGAGGAGGGCACACTCCTAATGTGACAGCTCTCCAGAGTGACATCAGTCAGTCTGCCACTGGCTTTCAGCAGGGGTTACCCGTGTCCCAGGGATTCCTCCTGCCATCCTTTCTTAGCCACAAGTTGTTAAATAGAAGGAGTTGCTTCGGGATAAGCCCCAGGGCTCTTTTAAAAATAAAATTCCCACTGGAACTGGAGTATTCCTTTAAGCAGAATTCCTGCTTGGTTGCAAAGAGTTCAGACCTGTCCCTCCATGCCAAGGTGACCAGCTGGATAGGGAAATACCTCAGGTGGCTGTAAACTGCCTGTGGATTTCAGAAGGTGCCTGCACTATGGTAGAAAATAGGCAGGCAGTGAGCATATGAGCTTACTGCTATGGAAAAAATATGTTTCACTCTGCAATGGATACACCTGGCTCTCCTATTTATGCCATCAGGGAGTGAATTATCCTGACTTACAATAGGCTGGGGAGAAAACTAGATCTGTACCACCTGCAGAAATTGTGTTTTACTGCTGAAATTGGAAAGTGTAGAAAGGTCATACCTGTATATTTTAGGAATCAAAATCAGTGATTGTTTGGTTTGATCCAAACACATTTAGTTTTCTCTTTTGGCTATATAATCCTGTCCTCTTCTCTGCAGGGCTACTGAATCAAAGACAATTTTTTTGTCTATCATAGATACAGGAAGCATTTCTCTTACCAATCAGATTTCTTGCTCATTTTCATTATGCTGTATTCACAATAAAATATGTGCAACGTATTGTTTTGCACCAATATGCTATTCTTCATTAAAACTGCACTTTGTATTCCTAAAATACATTCTTCTGCCTTGTGTCTCTTCTTAAATTCTTGTATGTAAAATATCTTTAGCTGGTCTTTTGCAAGGAACCATGTTTTTTTTAAGTGAAGTCATTAATTTTCTGCTTTCATATTTTCTGGGAAGAGAGTACAGAAAAGTTCCAAACTGTAATTCTAGAACATGTATTTAGGAGCCAGTAGAGGGTGCATTTTCCACAGTGTTTTCCACAGCACACTTTAATTGGTGCTCTAATTAAGTATGTGAATAGAAATAGTCCGTAACAAATATATTATTTTAGAATTAACGTTCAGGAAATGAGAAGAAAATCTACTCATAAAATGATTAGGCCATTCCTTTTTAATTATTCCATCTAAATTTTTACAATAATACAGCACAAGCTGAAATATTTTCTTTTCTTCTTTTCTTCCTTTTTGCATCCAATGGCTTAAAATGGCTTCCCTTTATGACATGGCCTGAATACATGAGAATAATATTTATAACATCATTACTTGAGCCACTTTGCAGTATATATGAATAGTGAATGGGACTGAACAAATGATCCTTTAACAAGAGTGCCCTGGAATGAAGGTAGAACACAAATGTCTCAGTCTTCCTTACAGATAATGTGACATTTCTGCTCCCCTTTAGAGGGACAAAATCGAGAACCAGTTCACAATGAGGATGTGGTATGTGCACTGGGATGAGCAAAAGTCTGTGGAAACAGACAAACTATGTGATCTTCACACCAACCCCAAATACTGCAGTGACCAGAGGAGATGTGGAGTCAAGTCTGCCAAGGGAAAATCTCCACAAATATGCAATTATTTATCTTGACCATGGTTTTACCTTTTGGGAGCACTGTGGTCTGTGGAGACACTCTTTATTTTCTAAATATATCAAGCACACCAGTTCCAGCAACAAAATCCAGACTTTCTTTCCATTTTCCATCACATTTGCATAATTATACAGAAGTTTTAGTACTTGTATTTGTGTTTATCAAGCCACTTCAAGAATAGGAGTGCATTTCCTTTCCATATCAGATTAAGATAGGGTCATATTAACTGCACAGCAAAGTGTGTCACTAGGCACCCTTTGAACAAATTCTGGGGCATGGAAATGTAGGCAAAGTTAAATGATACAGTCCTGGAACACTCACTTTTCCTTCCTTGGAAGATATTTGGCAGAATGCACTTCTGCCACCCACATTAGTGCTGCTGAGGCACCCCTGAGGAGGTCAGGGAAAAGCTGGGTACAAGCTACGGGGATGTCTTTGTGGAAGCCATTCCCACATCCATATGGAAAACGAGAGGTCCTTGCTGCTCTCAGCAAAGCTGAGCCACATTTACCCTGCATGGGAGATCTTCTCACCTCTGGAGCCATAAATAGGGGTGTGGAATTAGCAACCAATATGTTTCTGTGTCCCTGTGTGTGTAATGCCTCTCTGTAATGGTTCCATTTGCTAGATGACATGTACTTAATTCCATTTTAAGCAGCACACATTCTCCAGAGGTCATTTGGAATGTAACTTTCAGACACGGTCACTCCTAATATGTTTTCTCCTCAAGATCTGTTTTTAACATATTTCTGAGCTTGATGTTTCCTCTTATTCACTTGAGAATTTTTTAGAAAATAATATTTTGGTGTTACTAGGCTTTTTTCAACATAGAAATATAAAGTTTAGGGCTCTCAATGTCATTTGAAACAATTTGTAATGCAATTAATTGTCACTGGTAAATCCCAGTGGCACTATATTCTTTTACAAGATAGTTCTCCTTATCTCTGATTAAACTGATAATTTCTGATGGATGTCTAAAGACTGCATTACTGCCAAATTCTGTGATGTTGGTAAGAGCATCTTTAATTTAAGGAATGAGAGGAGGAATTTAACAGTGACTGCATGGTCTCTTCATCTAGTTTAGGATGCAAAAGAAAATTAGAGTAAGAGATAAAAAAAGTACTAAATTTACTAGATCAATAGCTGGATAAACAAAATAGGGAGTTGTAGTGCTCTGCCTATTTCCTCTAGAAAAATGAACCAGAAAAACTTATCATTATGTTCTGCTCAAAGCCTAAAAACAAAAGGCCAAAACTTGAACCTGGGATGCAGGATTTCGGGTGGGATCAGGAGAGTGAGGTCAACTTTGTGTTGAAGGACTGCTGTGTCTGAATTTTGAGTGAACTTGTGGCTGGGATCTGCTGAGAATGGGGGCTTCTCTTTCTCATTTGTCTTTGCACTTTTTTAGTTGGTGTCTGGTCCTCACATGGCAGGCAGTAAAGGAGTAGGGGCAAAATAAAAGACAAAATCCTCAAGTAATGGAGCTTAGCTGGGTTCTGTTTGTTCCAAGAAGAGATTTCAGCTCTGATAGCCATAAAAAGTCAGATTTGCCCCATCATGTTGCATGGTAGGGTTGTCTTCTGGGAAAATAAAATTTCATGTGCTGTTAAGGAAGATAGAAGTGAAGAAATGTGTTTGAGTAAAAAAATCTTATTGACTGTGGAGTAGTGGGAAGGATGAATAAAAGGATGAATAAAAGAATGAATAAAAGGATGAATAAAATAGAAGGATTAATAAAATAGAAGCCCTTTTAGATCAAGTCTGCTTTGGGGAAGCACAATGGCAGGAAAGTTTTTGGTGTTTCTCAGAGGACAGATCTGAATATAGATATAAATCATCTGTAATGTTATTAATCAGATAAATATTGGGAAACATTTACATCAGTAAAATATTTTGACTTTTCTGAAATACACTGTATCCTGCTACTATTAAAAGAAATGGTAACACAGTTAAGCTTGCAAGTGGCAACCAACATATTTCTTCACTTAAATTATCAATCAGTTCTAAAGGTTTTATTTTAAAAATATTTTACTTCCTATAACTGTTGCCACAGTGGTATCTAATTGAGCAGTCATTATTTCATTCATCCAAAATTAAATGGAAAGATAAATATTTTCAGAGGGACAAAGTTTGAAAAATGGAGGAAATTAACTTCTGCAAGCAGATGAACCGTGAAGAACCAAGGCCTCAACAGGAGAGACATGAAAGCAAACAGACCTGCTGATTGCATATCAGTGCAGTTAAGGCTCTGGAACAAAAAGAGATTAAAATATATGAAATACAAAACATTAAGGGGAAACGATTGTGAAAGTTGTATAAATGTGTTATACAAAATGATTTTATAAATAGAGTTTTAGTGCAAGCTTTATTTGGATTCACTAAAGCATTTGATATGAAGTAATTAGTGAAGCATGAGAAGACAAGGGTTTAGCAGAGAGAGTGTAAAGCAGTTAGAAATGGAATGGAAGCCAAATAATAATGGTTAAATTAGAAAAATCATACATTCATTAGAAGGATTCTTCAGGAGTTAGGATCAGCATTATTTAATATTTTCAGTATTAAAAATAAGAATTTACTGGCAAGTTTTGCTGTTGACAAAGTTATTACATGGAAAAACTTCATGATCTGTGGTAAGAAGGAAATATCTGAGGAAGGGAAGTTTTTGGTTCCTCTGAGCATCACTAAGATATTTGAACTATCAAAATGAAGTAGCCCTGAGAATGAGACCCCAGGATGTGACTATTTATCATATTTCTAATAGAGACAGGAATTCCTGGCATCATGCAGGGTACTGGTGGGCTCTCACTGGAACACAGTGTGCAGTCCTCTTCACCCAGGTTCAGAAAACCTAGACTAGGAGGGATGCAAAGTAAAGCTACTGCAGTAACTAGAGATCACAAATACTGTAAAAAGAGAAGATGAAAGATTTTGTCTTAGACAAAATGTGAAAAATTGAAAAAGGACTCACTACAACTGCTCTCTATAACTGCCTCAACAGGAAAAAGAAAATGGGAAAAGAGCTCAGAGAAAATATCAGTAGAGAAGTTGTAGGTAGGAAATGGTGGCAGATAAATGTGTGTTGAAAATAAAGAAGTTTTTAAGTGGCAGAGTCATGAGATGCTGGAAAATAGTCTCCCACTGGGAGTCACGGGGGCAAGAAGTTAATTAGTTTTAAGATGGAGATTAATCCTATTTTTAAGCAGACTCTGTGAGATGGCCACCTGCAATAACAGGGGATTGGACTTTGTTCTGCAAGTTTTCTGCACAAGCCAGGTTCCAGCAGTTCTGTCCTGAGTCTTCCAGTGCCTTGGCATTCATTTTAAGTCTCTAAGGGATTGTAGCAGTGTGAAAACCTATTCTTTCAGTAACTGCCTTTCTTGAAATGATTACAATGAACTTGAAAATGTGAACTTCAAGGGTGCGATACCTAAGAAAAAAATAAGGTCCCATTTACATATATTTTAATACTTGCAAGATTTATTGCACCAATGTCTAGGAGCTGGAGACAATGAATTGAAGAACCTTAATGCTAACCCTTTATTGACTATCAAATACTGTCTATGATATCTTGTTTCAATTCCTAGATATACTTTAGACTGGGTATTTCATAACTTGAACTTCATCTGCCCTCTACTATTTTTTAATGTGGACTCAGCTTACCTTTAATCTTAAAATCCCTGTCAAAACTGAAATGTATTGCTCTGCAAACTATTTACACCTTGATCTCATTCCTGCAAAAAATTAGATGGGTCATGTCTGGTGTATGCCAGTGGAAAATGTCTATGAATGATTAATTATTCTCAATAGGGCAGGGAAATTAACACCTGTGCATCTGCATGCAGAATTTTGACCCTGATTTGGGAGCTCATGTGAGCTCTGGGTGATGTGGATGCTCAGGGAAGGACCTTCCAGGAAGGATGGCTGTGAGCCAGATCAAGGATCCTCTTTTTTCCACCTGAAAACTGTGTTTGCAAATGCAGTGAAATACTTTTCTACAGTGCCTAAGATATTTTCTTGGCCTGCCAAATGGGAAATGTTGTGCTCTGGTGCATTTCAAGCCTCGTAAGTGATGTGCAATTGGGACCATATTGAAATGCCTTTTAAAAATCCAATCAAAGCAATTGATTTTTCATAGACAGAGCTCAGATTGTCATTGAGTTGCATTCCTCACAAACCCCTCAGAAATGCAGAATGCCAATAAAATAGACAGAATGATTACAAAATCACTATCAGTTTTGGTTGTGATGTATGCTTTGGCATCCTTACATTGAAAGGTTTTATTTTCTTCCAAGACTCAAGTGCCAAGAAAGAACATTATTTTATTTTGCAGCTGCCCACTAAACCTCCCAAAACCGAATAGGTAAAATTCCAGACTTTAGTGAGTACCCTTCCCTTTCCTAACTGTGATTCATCTGCAAATAACAGTAAAATATTAAAACAACATTCAAGGCAGATATATGGTTATACAAATCCAACCATATTTTAAAACTTAAAAGCAGAATTTCTATTTTAAAAATAAACAGATTTAAGGTAAAGCAGTAATTGCAATTTCAGTGGCTTTGGGAGGATGTATTTGGTTTGGATTTTTTTTTTAATCTATTTCAGCTTTATAAGAGAGAAATGCAGACAAATAACAGAAGTTTTGCATATGCTAAGGAATGGATGTGTAGCAGATGAAAATCAGTGTAGATCCACTGAAACCAATGAAGCTTTTTAAGACCAAAAAATCAGAGAGAAGCAAAATTTGGCCTATTATTTTTATGGCTTTTCAAAATGAGCTTTCATAGACAGCTCAGTTTTCCCTCTCTTTTTTTTTTTTTTTTTTTCAATAGACCCCATCAATTCACAGATGGTTTGCAGGCATGCTAGATAATAAAAGTGCATTTTTTATTAAATAAGTGTGGCTACAAAACCAGTATTCATTGAGATATTACCAAGGAATGCTTAAGGCTTGCAGCCCAAACCAGTCTTGCACATCCCTTTGCTCAGAGCCTGCCTGGTTTTGGAGGTTCACAAAGCAGACACACAAGATTCTGTTGTGTGGGCCCAGTTCCAAAGATTAATACTGATTATTAAAGCAGCTTATTAAAGCACTTAGCTACTGTTTTCTGAAGTATGACCACCCACACTTGGTTGTTTGTTTGATATCAAAATCTGATTTTTTTTTCACTCATATGAAATACACAAAGCTGCAGAGGGTAATAAAAGTGTGATCAAGGTGTCTGTATCCTTTGTGGTAAATGGACTGGTGCCAATTTAACTTTAGAAGCATTCCTATTATGTGGATTTTTATAAATTTAAATCAGATAAATGTCAGTTCATTCCCATTACAGAACATTATTCTTAGATTTAGCATTTACTTGTATGCCCTTTGCTACAGAAAAAGTATCGTAGATGTTTGCTGGGTGTTTTTTAAATTGAAAAAATTGAATACTTCTTCTTTGTCAAAAAAACCCCAAAACACCAAAAAAGGCATGACAAAAAATCACAAGAGAATATTACAATTGAACTATTTAAGACAATGAAATATAATAGTTAATATTAGCTGCAAAGTAGATTGGAATATGTGATGACATTTATAAAGTGAAGCCAGCAATGATTTTCTATCTGTTTTAAAATCAGCTGAAGTCAAATAGATTATTGGCTCCAGTGGGGCCAGTGAAGTTGTAGCAGGAGAATATGGCAGTAGACAGCAAATTCTCTGAACAGAGAAATTTAAGAGCTAGAAGTTTCAATTATTTATCAGCTTAGATGCTGTACATGACTTTTTTAAATCAGAGATTGGTTTGGCACAGAGAAGGGGTTACCTTAGATTCCTAAAAAGTGATAAAAAATGTGGTGCTAGAGCCACATCCTGAGGTCAGTGACATGGTTACTCCTCAAGATTTTAGGTGAGCTCTGAGCCCTGTGTTCCCCCTGAATCCTCTCTCTCACTTATTTTCAGAGAGGCTGGCACTCAGCACACGCTTTAGCTTCCATTTTTTCCTGCCACAACTGTTTTGATTTAGTTCTGAAATGCTCTGAAAGCTGCAGAACAAAAGCAGAGTTTGAGTCTGGGGAGAGCTCTAGGGTTTGTAAGATTTTAATCATCCATCTCACTAGCATGTGTTCCAGTGAAAGAACATACAAATGGAGCTTGCAGAATAATGCCCAGGATCAGCTGCCCTTTTCCAGCAGGAATTCACTTAATGCACAGAAGGATGAATTTTCAGCATGAAGTTTAGAGTCACACTGACAGTGCCATTGTCATTTTACTCCATTCTTTCTTGTTTCTTTTCTATTTTTTTTTTAAGTTAATAAAAACATAAGGAAGAGAAGGTGGAGCATTCACTGAAGAATTATAGCTAGGAAAAAAATAATTGAATCAAGTTACAAAAGGATTGTGTATCCCACGAGACAGTCCTCCTCCTGCCTCATTGTATTAATTACTTTCTCCATAAGGAATGCCAAACAAAGACCAGAGGGGAAAAAAAAAATCAGTCCTTCTGTTTTGATTGGGATATATTTCAATCCTAGCAGGATATTGTCATACCTATCTTTTATTTGTAAAAGCTGGCAGTCATTCCAGATATTGCCAGTATAGCACACAAACACATGCAGGAATTACTGGTAGATATTAACTGTGTATATTGAATGCTTCATTGCATCTATTTAAGAGTCTCATGAGAAAAATCTCAGCCTGTGCACAGAAATGACATGTGTTGCCACCACCACAGCTGCTACAGTATTTTCACACTTTAGTGTGCTGTCTCATGGCAATCAGGAAACTATTATTTTGTGTAAGAAATAAAGAAAACTCGAAATGGTGGCTTTTGTTAGCCCTTAGCACTTTGTAAAAAATTAAACCCCACACCCTAATCCCTGCAATCTACTTCCAAATAAAATCAGCCAGCTATGCATTCTCTGCAGCCTGTCTCCCAGAATATCACTCCTTCTCTCTTGACAAAAACACTGCCTTTGGCTTTTTGTGAGAGTGGAGTGTAAGATGTTGTGAAATCTGGGATCCAAATGATACAGGACCAGATTTGCCAAGGCAATGCCAAGTTACCATGTTTAACGTGCATGCTTGGAATATGTTTTCACAAATAAAGAAATGCCCAAGCAAAAGTTGCTTTAACTGTTTCTCCACTACAGATAGATGGCCTGACATCCCCAAAGAAGGTCTGGCACAGTGATGTTGCCATTGAGGCTTTACCTCCCTCAAAATGCATTATACTGTGTTTGCATATTTTGATTTCAAAATAATGAACATCATAAATGCATGTACCCCACTATTTTTGGTATACTTACAAAAATAAAATTTTTGTTGCTATAGACTCTGGTAGTGAGAATAGAAGTTGAGCTGATGATCTGAGGAACAAGATCATTTCTGCAGAGACAAAATTTCTGCAATACTTGTTCCTAATACAGTGGGTCCATGGCTGTTAATCTGCACATGGCAGCTTCCCAGGTAGGAAGCTAAAAGCATCTCTGCTCTCACCCCTATTCCCAACTGGAATTTGGCACCAAAATCCTGGTGGCTCTGTGTGTGTGTGTGCAGCTGCCTCCCTGTCCCTTGTCTCCCTTGTTAAACCCCACCTTGGGTGGAAGCTGATTTTCCATCAGAAAGGGTTTGGGATTTCCCTTGTTGTAACAAGCTACGAATTTTCTATGTGAATATTGAAAAAGTCTGTTTTGTATTCTGCTGTGCAGAGCATCAATAAACCTCACTGAGAGCAGGGGGGTCTGGAAATGTTCACACAATTAGCGAGAGCAGCATGGGGCAGCTCTTGGTGGGGACTAGAAAAGGACACAAAACGTGCCACAGAAGAGTTAAAAAGGAATGGAAAACCTTCACTGCCTCTGGGTAGACAGAAGAGAAGTTACAAACAACATATTTTTACCCAGAAGAAAGTAGCAGATGTTCCTGGGACAGCACAGAGAGCGTCTGTTGTGCCTGTAGTGATTGCAGTGTAGATTCTGCAGTTTTAACTTCATCTTAGGTGGTTTAGTGTAAGGAGTTAAAATCTTGACATGACTTTCATCAATGAGAAAGACATAAAGCTGCATTTTTAACAAGCTATCTTCAAAAAAGATAAAAGATTGCAGGTTTTGGGGTTTTGTGTTTGGAAGTGTTTGGAATATGCTGCTTTTCCTCTCCGATCCTTTTTGTCTGTAACAACCAAATGCCTTCATTAGCAAAATGGAAATACCAATGTCCAGAGAGTTCATGGTATCCAGATTTTATGTGAAAATATGTGTCCACAGCCAACTAATAGAGCATGGGAACATTTCTCTTTTATTTTATTTTCCAAAGACTAAGAGAAATATACACAGTTCCCTGTACATATGGCCCAGTCCAACTTAGAATTTGCAGGTTGGAGTGGTGTAATAAGCAGTGTTGTGGATTACAGATTCTGTGCCTTGAAAAAATGGAATGAGAACCTCGGTTTTTCAGGGAGGTGGTTCTTACTGCAATGGAAAGTGATAAACTCACCCAGGTGTACAGAGAGTGCTGCAGAGAGTGCTGGAAAAGCAGAAACACAAATGATACTGTGGTATTACTCTATGAATATGAGTGACGGAAAAAATTCACTAAAGAAGGCAAAGTGTGAAAGTTGTACATCCTTGGATCTTCAAGAGATGTTTTCCAGCCATTTCTTCTCACTCCAGATACTGATAAGAAAATAAAGTCTTTAGACAAAGTCTTAGTCTGCCATGTTTGTCAGGACACTTTCCAACGTGCAAACTGCTTTTCATGGCCTGTTCTACAAAAGATTTGAAGAAAATTTAGCACATTGTTGTCAGAATTAGAGATGGGGTTTGAAGGAGCCTCAGGTACAATAATATAGATGAGGCTTGATGGAGCTGTGTTGCAGCATCTGACTTGATGTAGCCTTATGCTAATGCCCTTTGTCTTCACCTGCCCAGTACAACATTATTACTGCAGTGCTGTATGATTAAACCAACAGAATCTTTAATTAAAGAATAAGAAATCCACTGATCATTCCACATATTACAGTGGTACTAGATTTAGTAGCTATCTTATTACTGCTGTTGCTTCTTCTTAATGTCTCCTAAAAATATTATCAGGAAGATAATTATTTTCCAGGTACATTGCACCATGTCTGGTTTTCCTTGGTAAATTCCCATGCATAGCAGCTACCTACTGACTTAGTAACCAATTATATGAAATCACATAAAATCATTGAACTATTGGCAAAACTCAACCAACTGCTTTTCAAGTTTGAAATTTCTATTCTATGAGCTTATAAACATGCAATAGAATTGCTTTTGTGATTATAGCAGAGGAATCACTGATTATTTACCAAGGAGAAGCTTATTATTAGTCTTGTCAAGATGACAACTTCATTAATTATCCAGTAGTTTTGTTGATCATTTCATTTCGTCATATGAATAATTTAAAACTTTGATACATACAGTAATTCTCCTGAAAGGCCTTCATATTGGTCAGCTTGTCAGGCACACACAGAAGACTTAAAGCCCAGATTAAATACTCAGTGTCCTTTGCAATTTCAGGGAAGTTAATTGAAACAGTGTTCCTTCCTTCATTTCTAATCCTGCTGCAATAGTCGAAAAGAAATTACCAAATAAAATGTCCTATCTTCATAAGCAAAATTTTAATTAGCTTTATATTTTATTTCATCACTGCTACATTTTTGTGACACAAATAATATTTCCATGTGCAGCTTCCCATCTCTGCCTTATGGCAAGGCATGTTGAAGAATTAAGAGCAAGGCGCAAAGGGACAAGCAATAGAAGAGAAAATAAACCATTAACTGTTGGAAAGTAGATCCAAATTCCCAGTCTAAAAAGAAAGAGAAACATGTCTACTATCATTTTATTATTACTTCTATGATATGGAATTGCTGAGGACCAACCTAAATGAAGTTTCAAATATGAGCTATGGTTTTGAGTTAGTGCCTTTGAACAGCATTAATATTTTGTTATTTTGCTGCTTTTATTCTTGTGTTGGGTACTGATACGTTCCTCACATCCACAGTGTCTGAAGATGGAAACATCACTACATTGCACCTTGGTGCCAACTCACAGACACACAACTGAGTAGAAAGAAAATGTATTCTTGCTAAATTTGCAGTGTATTTAGAACCAGAGGTTGTTTTCAAAAGTTGATGAATAGAAACAAAGTTTTCCAACTAGGTCTTTTATCCAAATTAAGCACAATAAATATTTACTCTAGGAAATAATTAAATTCACCCAGAATGTCCATTTAGAATATAAATGAATATTCACATGCTAAGCATATGAATTGAATGTTTTCCACAAAACTCTTTCCTTAGCCAGTTATAGATCTGATGGGGTACCTGAACTGTGGTTTGTTATTGATTATCTCTCTGTGCATTATCTCTCTGTGTAGAAATGGGCAGCCAA
This sequence comes from Chlorospingus semifuscus, assembly GCA_035048045.1. NCBI lineage: Eukaryota > Metazoa > Chordata > Aves > Passeriformes > Passerellidae > Chlorospingus > Chlorospingus semifuscus. The sequence goes on along the minus strand of JAWWMS010000001.1, from coordinate 9,967,577 downwards.
GGGGGTTTGGTGGATAACTTTTAACTAACAAGGGAAAAATTTTCAAAAGTTATCAATAGGAAGCAAACAGTTGCAATACAAAAATCAGGTTTCTTTTTTATATTTCTATAGAAATCAGTCAAAAATGTGGCAATGGGGTTAAGTCATCTAGAAATGCAACATGAAAAACCAGCAGTTAAAAGCATTTCTTTATGTTCCAATCTGTGGTATCAGGTGGAGAAAGGCATCAGCACTGCATTGGAATAAGCTTTGAGACTCTGTTCTGCCCTTGGTTGCCTTCCAGTGCAAAGACTGATTCCTCTTGTGATGCTCACCCAGATTCTCTCCCAGAGTCTCTTGACAGAGATCAGCATTTAAGGGACACCCCACAGACACACACTTATTTCTGAAGTTGTTCTCAATTAGTGAAGCACCCTTCAAATTGGAGAGACTTTGATATTTTATTTCTAGCTGCCTTTTTGCCTAATGTGCTTTTAATAACAATCTTCATCAGCCACTAATGACTAATGACTTCTGGATCTTTCTGTATTGAGTATAATGCATAATTACCTCAAATTATTAATATCTGAGATAATAGTTGGACCTCAATTGTGTATCCCTATAGAGAAGGGAAGGTACATACACACAGCTAAAATGCTTGACATAACTCAAGGGAGATCAGCAGGTCTAAGAGCCAAACCTAGCAAAGTAAAAATTCCAGTCAGGAGAAACAGATAATCTTCATGGAATGTTTCTTAAAGTAGCACTTTTTTTTTTTTCACAGATCACCCATACTATTGGGATGGGTTTTGTACCACATACAGGAGGGTTACCTTTAAGGTAATGGAGCTCTGGGCACACCCTCTTGATTAACATCACCTGTGGTTTTTCAGAGGACTCTTATTTAAGCCTTTGTGCCTTGGGTCTTCATGTGTGCCAGTGGGATCAGAATTTGGGCTAGGCTGAACTCCCTCCAGCAGTAAGTGAGTACAAAACTCTGCTATTTCACTGTGCTCAATTCAGTAAATATATTTGGTATTGAGAATATTGATTTACTAGTGAAGCTTATGTGGTCAGATCAATTTCTTCCCTGGGAAAGAGACTTGAAAATTTGAATTTGCCTTTTCACTTCCTGAAAGGCCTGGCAATGCATCTACTGTTTTGCAGGTTTTGTTCTCTTACACCAAATACGCTTCCAGGGTCACTTAGCAATTTATTATCTCTGAAATGGAATTTATGCAATTAGTACTGGAGGTGTATGGGAAAGCACAGGTGCTGGCCTGGTTGTTTTCCTTTCAGATGTTCTGTAGTTGAAAATGCTTTCACTCTTGTCCTAACAAAAAATTCTGATGCCTTTCATAATGCCTCTTATGAAGCTGTTATGCAGTGTTGATGACAATTATTATCATTCCTCTTACTTTACCAACTGCTAACACTTGGATCACAGGAGCGCTGCTGCTGTCCCTCTTAAGGAATGCAGTGCAGCTGTGCCATTGGTCTAGGGTGGGAATTCATCCTTGTTATCCAGGTGCTAATTAAGTCAATTTTTAATGTCCTACTACATATGCAGATGACTGTTCAGGTGATGGTTGATAATTACTTTGAGAAAGATGAGGTGCAAAAAGAAATGGCTTCTACCAGTGTGAAGTAAGTTCTGGAAGCAGATCCAGTTACATACGTGATGCAATATATTTGTGGAGATGTTACAAATCGGGTGTGTGACTTCATACAATTTATCCCTTAACATAAGATTCAAGATAATCCTTTCCAAAGCTATATAAATAGTGAAAACCATACTTTATTTTTTTTACATTTTGGACTTCAGTGAAATTTTACTTTTTGAGAATGTGAACATCTCATATTGTTCATAAGATTGGAGAAGAAACAGAACTCTGCTCATCTTGGCATGCCATGCACATAAGATTATTTGTTTACAAGTAAACACAGCTTGCCTATGTGTTCTTCTTTAATGGAAAAGATATTAAAACTTTTATACTGCAGACATAAGATACAGTTCCAATGGCAAACTTTCATACCACTTTTATCTCTGGATAATTTTGGGTTTGTAATTAATTTGCAGAAAAGGCACATACTAGGAACCATTCAATTTGGCTGATCAAGATTAGGCAATGAATAAAGAAAGAAATAATCAAAGCAAACTGTTTGAAAACAGTGTTTATGAAAAGTCAGAAGTATGCTTAATGAAGTAAATGTTTCACTGCAGTGAAAGCTTCCAATGATTTCTCCAATTATTTGCAACATTCTAAGCTGTAACACATAATTTGAGACAAAACTGAAAACATGTAGTACTCAATTAAAAATAGGAAAAAATAATAAACCAAAAAACTGGGTCTAGAATCTGAATGATTTAAAATATTTGGGAAATAAAATTATGTAAACTGAAATGTTTAGCTATTTCCAAAGTTTTCAGAAGAGCAAATGTCACATTTGCAGTTCATGTACCAAAAAATTATTAATTCTCTATTTTTTCTCTTCTAGTATCTGACACTTGTCCTGTTTAGATGCATATGTGTGTATATGCAGATATATATTTGTATTTGTACTATGAATAGTTTTTTCAGAGTACCCCAGGAGAGGAGAGTTTTTACATGGCCCACACAAATTGCTCAAACCTCCGCTAAACAAAATACCCTTGACAGAGAACAGTATCCCAGGCAGCAAAAGCCAAGATGCAAAATAATGAAAAAATAATTGCATAAATTCAGGAGGGGAGAATGAACTCCCTAGATCAAGTACTAGATAACAACTACATTTGCTAAAAAAAAATGAGAAGGCAACAAAAGCACTGTGAAAAAGTGTTGTTGAAGTGATAATGCTGTCAGAATGAAACAAAAATTTCAGTGCTTTAGCATCAAACTAGTCAGCCCTAAATTGTGTGATAAGTATACTTGACATAAATAGTAGTCTGGACAGCAGTAATAAAATGTTCCTTTTTTAGAATATTTTTTAAGAAACAAATTTCCTGAGAACACTAGAGTATAAATAGTCAATATCCAAGTTCAATGATGGCCTGCAAGTAGAGCAGAATTGGGCCAAATTACTAAATCCATCATTTTGTTGAACTAAATTAGGATTATTTTCCATAACTTGAAAACACTGAGACTTTGAGTTGTACTGCTTGAGCTGGAGTTGCAAAATGTCAGGAATGGTATGACAAACCAATAGATACCAACACAAGTCTTATAGAAGGGTGGGGAGGCTTTGAGTGGCTGGAGAGGAAGCATTTGTTCCTAATAAATTATCTGAAGCACAGAGAGGGATATCAGAGCTGCTGATTGCCAATCCTGCTTCATGTGCCTCATCCCCTGTTTCGTTTCACACGCTCCCTTCAGTCATTTCCCCCCACTCTTGATTCCTGAACGCGGGACTTTGGAGAGCAAGTCCGCTTGTCCCTTTCCTCATGCTTGGTGCCTCCCTTCAGCTCTGCCTGCCTGGCATCCCCATTCTCTTTGTTTTCTCCTGGTGAAATTTTGCTCTGCCACAGGGGAGACTCCCCTGGCACTGCTTTTAGCTGAATGGTTTGTGGAGACAAAAAAGACTCTTTTTCTGTAAATCATCACCATGGTCCTCCTTCAGGAGGACTTCCTTTGTTGCCTGTTATTGACTGTGGTGTTGTGTTTAAATCTGAGCATTAATCTGAGGACACTTTTTGCCTGCCTGGCTACTCACCCCAGTGATCCCATTGACTCAAACAGCAGTTTTATGTGATTAAGAAGAGTAAAATCTGGCATTTCCTCTTTGTTAAGTACAAAAGATAGTCCTTCTAGGTATACAGCACTTTCAGGAATCTATCAGAGGTAAAAAACACCTAACAGCAACCATTTCTGATCTACCAGTTAAAAAAAAAAAGAGTAAAATCCATTCCCATCTAGGCCAGATTAAACTTCAATTTGAACTTGTCCTGGCCAGAAAATGAATGGTCTATGGTATCTGGATTTTTGCCTACTTGAAAAAGCTTGTGTGTGTGAGTGACTGTGTGTATGTGTGGGGAAATATGATTTATGGAAGTATTGATTTTTTTTGTTATATAATGAATTAGATGTCCTACCACAATATTATTTATCAAACTTTTTTGTCATATAATTAAATTGTCACATAATGGATTGCAGCCATATAGATTCATTAAATATTAAAACCTACATATGACACAGTTCACTTTTCCTTTAGCTAACAACACAATTCCTCTGCTCTTTTCCATTAAGTTCAACAATAGCTGTTCTTTAACCTTACCATAGAAGCTGCACCTTCCTTTTACCAAGTTTAGGAAACAGATGGTAAGCAAAGTTGATAAGTTTACTTATGTTCAGTTTGGAAGCTGATTCTTGATGATCCTAAGTCTGTTCAATAAACTTTAATTGTAAGAACTAATGGAGCTTTTTGCCATGGAGTTGTTCCATCAGTTGCCTCCAGGTGTGAAATGAACAAGTCTGCTGAGCTGTAATGGAATGGCTAGAGTCAAATCTGAGCTCCTGTTGGGAAGAGAAATATTTATTTGAAGTCTCTGTGTGACCAAATTCTTAGTCTGTAAGCGGGGAGCAAGAAAAGGACTTGAGAATAATATTTTCTCAGTAAGTTTTGAGTAATACAAGATGAAGAGGGGAAAAAACAGTGTTCACCACTACCTCAAATATACTTCTTAATAGAATTTAAAATATATTAAAATTGAAATGTTTTAATCTGCACTGAAAGAGAAGTATATAGATAAACTGTTAAGTAATAGTAACTAGAAATTATGTTTGAGAAAGAGAGGAAGTTGTCAACTATAATTGCATCCAATGAAAGACCCTAAGACCCCTTTCAAGAGCAAGTTCTTAGTAAAAAAAGGACTAAACAACCTCTAGTTGAAGATAATGTTTTTAGGATGTTTTCTTTGGAGTATAAAGTATATTACATTATTGCACTCAAGTGCAGAATCATCTTCAGTTAAAGGTGACCCTTGTGATCTCCCAATTGACAGAAGTATTTCTGAGTTATCATTAGAAACATAACAAAGCAACAACCAAACTAGAAAATGAAACTCCCAATCCAGACTTTTAATAAATATTTTGTAATAATAAAGGAATTATTTGTTGTGAGGGAGCACTGCACTGTCCTGGTGTAGTCAATATGTTGAGATCAAATTTCTTTGTGCTGCTAGTTTGGTGCTGCATGATGTAAGAAATAAGAACACAGCTTTACAAAAAATAGGGTTGCTTAAAATTTTCACCCCCTTGATGCCACACTGCGGTATGTTTTTTTTTTCTTTTCCCATAAATAAATTTGACAAGCTGTCTGATTATTGCATTCCTAATATTACTTAATTTTCTTCTTCCTTCACAGTTCATTATCATTTATGAGATTGTGACTTGAACTTTAATTACTTGTAATAGGAGTTTCACTAGGGATTAAAACAAACTAATTTTGCACTCTACCTTTAGGGAAAGGAGCATGACCAAACTTCAATATACTCTGAGGAGTAGAAAACATATATGGCAAAGCTGACTGCTTCTAAGTGCCTTGGGTGGGATTCCTCTTCACTTTAGGAGCCTACAACCTGTCTGTCTGAACTAGTTACCTAAAGTTCCGTTCTAGTCAAGAAGGATAAATAAGCACCTTCAGGGGCACAAAATCAATATACTTGCCCCCTCTAAAGTGCCTCCATTGATTTTAAATAAAGCTTAGATTAAGAAGTAGTTGTTCTAGATCAAATACACGTGTTCTGTGTTCTTGTTGTAGATCTGCCATCTTAGCCAAAACAAGTCCAGTTTCAGAATATGAGACTGAAGCAGAGTAATCCAGGCAAGGATATAGCCTGTCTCCCACCAATTTAGTATACAATCTAGCAGTTTAAAAATTATGATTTTAGTTCCATAAGCTTAAAATATAGGGGATTGGTAGCAAAAAGCCAGTAAAATTGTAAATGTCAGGTGAGTTTATTGTGTTGTGTGTGCTTTTTTTCTGAAAATCCAGGACAGATTTTTCATGAGTTGTATGATTTTCCCAAAAAGGTTCTAAAAAGAGCAATTGTACCCAGAATAGGAATTGTGTGCTTTTGTAAAGGCACATATCTTCATCTATTTGTTAAGGTTGGAAGACACCCCTAAGACCATTGAGTCCAAACATTATTTTAGCACCATTGTGACTGACTTGGGTGATGAAGAGGCCAGTATTTTGTGGTCAAAATTAGGAACTCATTAGGCACCTCTTAGCTGTAACAGTGAGATAGTGAGATATGTGTCATCTCCTTTCTTGATCTGTTTTGTTGAGTGCTTTGTTGTTTCCTGAAGAAAATTACTAATTTTTTGCTAATAGAGTAGTTTCAGTGTATAAGTAATATGTATTACTCATTGCTATCTAGGCATGCACAGAGACTTAAATATTCTGACATTTCAAGTCTGTACTTTGTTTTTACATAGTCCTCAGCAAAATAGTAAGTGGTCTTCTTGAGAAGCATGACATTTGTTTTTCAGTTTCTTTTGTAGTTTTGTTGGTTTTTCTGGCTTTTTTTTTTTAATGCTCATACTTTACATGATCTGTTCTCATTAAGCTTCTGGAAAATCTTGAATCAAAGCTGATTCAAGTTTTCCAGTAAATGATTATTCAGATGAGATATAGTCAGTCTAAATGTAAGGAGCTAACATTTTCCAGAAAGATTTCATAATTCTCTTCACTCAGTGATTCAAAAGATATTGCTGCTGCCCATCCTGGTGTGACTACAAAAGCCTTATGAGTATTTTATTGTATCTCTCTTTTTGTGTTGTTTCTTTTTTATCCATTAACTTGCACAACTGCACACCAGAGGAGATTCCCATATGTGAGAACAGGAGTGAGTTTTTCAGCTGCTAGCTATGAACTTTTTGCCTAGGTTTAAATTAGCTTTTAGGAAAAAAATTCTTTGTTGTGGGAGTGTATGCACTGGCACAGGTTTTCCAGAGAAGCTGTGGATGCTCCATCCCTGGAAGTGTTCAAGGCCAGGATGGATGGAGTTCTGAGCAACCTGGGATAGGGGTAAGTGTCCCTGCCCATGGCAGGGGTTTGGAACTGGGTGATCTTTAAGGTCTCTTCAAACCCAACCCAGTCTGTAATTCTATGATCTTTGGGGACAGCTGGTTCTTTCCTTGAGAAATAATTGAACAGGAATGGACAAATGGTTGAAGAAAATAAAAAATTCTCCTGAATTATCATTCTTGCTTTAGACAGTCTTTTTAGATAGAATAACTTGCACCTGCAGCAACTTTTCTCCTACACAATCCACAACCCTGCAGAATATGAAGGAAATGCTGCTTTATAAGATTTATATGCCAGCACAGGTGCAATTTGAATTTTCTGGGATGAGTGCCCTAGAGAATTAAGTCATCAGAGGAAGCATGGTAGAACCAGAACCTTAATTTAGGCAGTAAGAGAAAGGGAGAGGGTGACCCTTCAGGATGTTTTTAAACTTCCCCCGTGGCCTGTGTTGTTCTGTAGTGCTGAGGAGCTGCTGGGCCTCCTGCAGGCACTGGGAGGGAAAAAGGCAGGCAGAAGGCATGGGGATGGGGTAGTTCTGCTGCCCTCAAATCCTTCTGTGGCTGGGACATGGGGTTCCTGCATCCTGCTTTGGGAGAAAGCACGTGCTGCAAGCCCCTCTATGATTTCCTGCAGGGTTTCCTTGCAGTGCCTGGAAAAAGCAGTGCTCAGCAGCCAGGCTGGTGAACTATGAACTGCAATTAGCAAACACTCTCTCCAAAAAAACAGGATGAGAAATGGGGCTGAGGAAGCATTGTAATCTATTGTGGAGACTCCTAAGAGTAAATGAATATTCCTAATTAATCCACAGGACGCTGATGTATGTGCCAGGTTCTGAAATTTTAATTTAATATTTAATTTTAATCTTTGTTTCTGTTCTCTTGAAATAACCTGCTTTAAAGTAAAATGTTTTTGAGTATATTTTTCATTATATTCTACTACTGGCTGTTCCTTCGGTAAATTAATGTTCAAATTGACTTTTTGATACGTTTACTGCTAAATCGTTAAATATCACACCTTGCCTATTAAGTACCTGGCAAGCCTGATATTAGATAAATATAAACAGACAAAATTGTTTTCCATTCCCATTAGGGTCTAAAGCATCTACTGAAGTTGCTGTGGTAGGTGATGGGGTAGATAATTTTAGCCTTTCTTTCGGTTGCATTTCTTTATCCTGTCACTTTGAATTGATGCTAAGTAGTGTGACATGCATAACCACCAGTTCTTAATACATCCTAAAAAAATCTGTAATCTGAATTGCACAGGGAGCAAAATTATTAACTTTGTTACATTTTTTGCTGCACCTCGTGCATTTTTTTAGAATGTTACAGAATGCTGGTAAGTGTAGTTTGGGGATATTCTCTGTATGCTGCTTATTATCTAGTGGTATTCAATGATGTGGAACATTTGTTGGAAAACACACATGTAAGAATTACTCTAGAAGGTTTCCTAGACCAGAATTTTGCCCTTGGCTTATTGTTTGAGAAATGATGGAAAAACATATGGACATGTATCAGTATGTGCATGGATAATTTCAAGTGTTGCTTCACACTTGAAGTGTGAGTCAATCTATTATGCAAAAAAATGACACTTTTGATGAGGCCGGAAATGCCAGTGGGAGAATAGTGATACTTTATTAATCATTCTCCTTTTCTTGTAATTATTCCTCTAATAAAAATTTGTTAGAGAACATGAAAAAAATCATCTTTGAAAGATAATCTTACCCAGAAAGTATTTAGAGCATAAAATTAGGATTAATTTATGATAGGTAATTTTAAAACATTTTCAAAAACATTGTGAGAAACCAGAAAGTTTAAGTACTAAAATACCATTTATAGATCACCAGTGTCATGCATACATAGATTCCATATTTCCCACCCCATAGTCCCATATTTAATTCTTTAATTTACTGAAACAGGTAAAACAACCTATACTGCATTCAAATACAGATAACAATCAACCTTCATTTTTGGTGAGCGGAGAAAATTTTGTAAGAGGAAAATATTGAGGAGTGCTATTTAAGCCACCCTTTTCCCAGAGCTTCTCCTTCTTTTGGTCCTTCAATAATTAGATGTCAAGCTTCAGATAGACAAGCATGATTTCCAGATGTCTCTACAAGTGTTAGAAATGTAAAATACAGAGGTGTGTACCACAGAAATTTGTACTGTTTCCCTGGTTTTCCTCCCTTCCTTATACTTTCAATTTAATTCTGCAGCCCCGTTGGTTATAAACAGTTTATTAGATTCCATAATGCTTTCTGACTCAATAATTAATAGGATAGGGAACTTGCCAAAATCCTCATATTGAGGTAGAGGTTGGTGGAGACTACTCAGGTTATCCTGTTTTCAGTGAGATTCTGTTTTTACTGTGGGCACATCAGGATGAGATCTGGACTCTTGCCTTCTGAGTAGGCTTTGAGTTTCAGATTTAAAAGTCTAGTGAGTTAATAAATTATTAGGCTAATTATGGTCTATGTTTTTGGGGTTCTGTGTAAGAAGCAGTATATTCCTGTACCACCCACAGAGATGCACAGTGTAAAAAACATGCCTCAGAGTTTGGTTTCTTTTGTTGGTGGTGGTTTTTTTCATCTGCCACATTTGCCCCATCTGCTGGGACCTATCCTGACTGGCTCTTTGAGTTTGGAGAGGATGTGTCTTGTCTGGTCATATTCAAAGTGGGGTTTGTGGTTTTTGGGACATATATAACCACATCTTTACTGGTTTTTTGACAGAGAATTAAAAACTATATTAGTTTAAACTGCCTTAAATTATTAATTAAAAACATCTTAAAAAGTAAATTGTATCTCTAGAAATACCTTATAAATAAGACTCATATAATAACAGCAGCAGCATTTAGGCTTTGTATTGAATTGCACAACTCATTAGTGAGATAAAAGACTTTAGCTCAAAAAAAAAAGGTGTTGATTATGCAGAGGCTGCTCACAGGTATAAGTTTCTTCCATCATGGGTCTTGTCATGACTGCACAGCCCATCAGGATGTGAGCACAACAACACATGTACAGGATTCTTTGCATCACATTATCCATCTTCTAAATCTTCTGGCAATAATTTTAGTGGTATTTTTGCAATTAATTTTGTAATTTTCATTCCTCTTGATTAGTTTAATTGATATTGCGTTTTTCATTTTCTTTCCTCTTTGTTAAATTGATATTGAATTTTTTGTTTCTTGTGATTTTTATCTCATTTCTCTTCCTGAACTTCATACTTGGTCACATAAACATCAGCTGATTCTACAGATTATATTTTGGCTGTGTTGCCAAGGTTGATATAGTGTCCCCCTGCCATTGTCCCAGTCCTCAAACCTTTGGTTATATTTTCTCTCCCCTGTCCAGCTGAGGAGGGGAGAGATAGGAATTGGTGGACACCTGGCATCTAGCCAGAGTCAAGCCACCACATTTTGAAATCAGACAAATCTTCAAAAGGCATCACTAAGATCTACATCAGTGGACATGTCAGAAATCTTAAAATTGTTTCATTATTCTGTAAGGTCCAGAAGTGGTTGAATTATTCCTTTTGAAAATCTAGGCAAAATGTGATTTACAGTATCCTGTAATTTTTATCGAGGAAGTATTTCAAAGAGAGAGGATTTCTCTAGTCAGGAAAGGGGACTGTTCTGCAGATGTGTGGAACAGAGCAGTTCTACGTCCCTCACAAAGATATTGCACCAAGACAAGAGGAGTTCATGTTAGCTTAGCAGATCTGAGGCCTCCTCAAAGTTTTCAGAAGTGATTCTAAATTTACATCAGTATAAATGACTAGTTCTTGTCTTGTAATGAGGTAGTATTAGCAGGAATTCATGCAAAGTCATATGAGTGGAAAATATATTAAAAGCCCTAATCTTTAAATTGGGTAGAAGTATTGCTCATAGCCCTGTGGTTTTAGTGTCAGAAAACATGGAAAAATATTTCCAATGGAAGTGGTAGATCCCATCAAAAATGCACAGAAAATAGATCTTGCATTTCAATACAAATTTCCAAGCTATACCTTAAACAGAGCTGAGTTCACAGTACCCAGAGATTGAAGCTGGTTTCAGGACTGAGCCTCAAATTTTATACTGTTTTAATTGGCTCTTGAATAAATGGGGCATTATAATTATGTAGGAAACTAAATTGCAATTACTTTATTATCTAAGCCTTTTCTAATAATGGAAATTGTAATCCTAAATCGCCTGATTTCTCTTGAAAATTTTGCTGAGTCCTTCAATAGCTGAAGAGTGGGGAAAGTTAGATGAGCTTTCTAAGTGCCAGTGCCATTGGCAAGGTTTTGGAAGCCACCCATGCCTTTTACATGACCACTCTGCTGCATTCTGAGAAAAGGAGAAATAGAATTCTGCTGCCTTAGTGAAGGAACAGAATCTGCAACTGTCTTGGCAAGAGAGCTCTTGGCTCTTCTGCCATTCTGAAGAACAACCACACTGCAAGTTTGTGCTTTCTTCACTCCATCAGGATATAAATACACTAACTTCATAGCTGATATTTCAAACTGTGTATTCAAGTTTGTGTTGGTTTTTTTTTTGCTGGTATATGCAAATATTCCCTTTTTAATTTCCTTTTGTAAAATAATCTTATTCTCATGCAACTACTGTATAATTCTTGAGTGATGTTAGAATCCCAAATGTATATGTTGAGCTCTTTTTAGGGGAATAATTTGATTTTGATTGGTTAGAATGAACTTTGTTTTTTTTTAAATGTTTAAATATGCAGAGAGTGGAAGGCTGGTTGCTTGCTATTTGTTGGTGTGTTTTTGGAATAAGGAGGTCAAAATCACTAATCAGAATTTGAGGTTCACTGACATGACTTGTTTTCAAATCTAATCAAATGAAGCTACAGTACAAGTAAAGAAGTTACATTGCTGTTCTGGTGAAGTGACTAAAGATATTTCTCTATCATTCCAGGGCAGCAATAGAATGACACTTCTTTTAATTACTAGTGGCATCGAGAAAGGAAAATACACATCTGCAATTTTCTTCCTTAGTTATATGGATTTCCAACATGTCACACAGATGATCAGTGAAAATGCTGGTGTTCAGTAATTATATTCAGCACTGCAAGGGTTTGCACAGATATGTTAATAATGCCATTAATCTTCTTCCTTTATATGGAAATCTGCAGCCCAGATGTTGCATCATTTGCAAATCTTGCAATTAAAACATTTTATAACTTGCGGTTATGCAAAGGGGCAGTAGACTGGAAAATGGGTAAAATTGCTTGGCTAGGGCATTACCATGGCAACACACTGACCTCTCTTCAATTAGTTACAACTGAAGATCCAGCTATTAATTATAATGGTCAGAAAAGGATATAATCTGAATCTCCTTTTACCTTTTTAATACGGACATTTCTTACTTGCCATAAATCTCCGACTTTAAGAGGCAAAGCTCCAGACCTGAAGCATTAAAAGTGATAGTGCTGAAATGCTGATGGAAAGTGGAGGACAGTAAAGGAATCTCATTTATCAGCTGTAGTCAAGGTACTACTTTAACTTTTTGTGGTCTAAGCATTCTGTCAGGCAAGCTTCAAAGTGAATATTCGTTATTGCTCATTTTAGCTATTGAAATCTATGTTATGTGTGCCAGCAATTATCTCTCATTTTAGAAAGCTGCTGTTAATTAGGGCCAAACTAATCACCATGGGTCTTGTGGAAACAGATAGATGCCTCCTTTTGACAGAGTTTTACATTTTACTGTAGCAAAGTTATTATTTTCTTGGCATGCTATCAAAGATGAGTTATCTGTTAGTTATAGAAGGCACTCCACTTTTTGACATGGGATCAGTCCATGTACAGTCAGTCAGAAGCAGCCTGGATGGGCAGTAAATTCCTTGGAGTAGGGTTTTTTGGGGGAGCTTGTACAAACTACAGTGCCTTCCCACATGACATTCACTCCAAAAATTGCAAATCCTCAGCCTGTGAGGTATTGAAAATTTCAGGAAATTAATGTCCTTTTAATTTATTTTCCTTTCAGTTTTCTGTTAACGTCTTCACTGCACTAAGCAAACAGAAGAGCAGGTACTCTGCACAGTGACTTCTTCCTTCCCCTTGAAGTACAATATGTTCAAGATATATTTAATCAATGCTGATGTATTTAGGGGTGTTGAAATGCTTTCTTTCTATTTTCTTTCTTTTTTCCTTTTTTTTTTTTTATACTGCCTTGATAGTTACAAATAAAGGGAGAGAGTAAGTGATAGGATGGCCTGGCTAGGACTCGCATCCTAAAATCACTCAGCTGGGCGAAAGTTTAGCTAAATGCAATGGCCTGCAAAATATGGAATTCCTCTTGGACTGACTTCCAGCAGTTCTGTATTAGAGCTATATAGATTAAAGTGTGCATTTAAATATGTCTCTCTTATGCAATACCCACCAAGAAATCTCACCCCAGAAGTTATTTGTGCGTTTCTTATGACAGTCATGCCCTGCACAGATGGCAAGGGTATAAATTGTATCCTGGTTTTTGCAGCCTCGTGCAGGACCCCAGTATGGAACAAGAGGCAAAGAGCAGTGTGATACCAAATGGCCACTGAAATTATTTTGAGGTGATTCCTATACAAGATGTGAATTTGTGTCACTTAGCCCCAAAAAATGCCAGTGAAATCCTCTTAGTAATCATAATTGCTCTGCACTGACTGGTAGGCAATCACATCAAGCTCAGAACTCGTTTTAGCTCACTGATTACGGAGCTCTGACTGTTTATGGTTGTGGTTGTTTCCCTCTGTCCTCCACAGCCCTTTCCTGCAATCCCTCAGGGAATTTAACTGTGGGGATAACCTCACTGCCTAGGTCTACTTTGCAATTATTTAAGGAAGCGTATCAAGACAGAGATGATCAATTGATAAAGTACCTTGTTTATCACAGGCATTCCTTTTTGTATTTAACAGAATACAGTCAGTGTACAGTAGACAGATCCAAGATGCGGATCCAGCATAACTCATTTTTAAACAGTCTTCAGCATATTGATCCAGGAACAAGTACAGACACTGAAACTTCCCATTGTTTTCCTGTTCTCCCTCAAATACATTTTGCAATATGGGCAGGGGATTTTTGGTTTTGTTTTCTAGCTTGTTTTCTTACCTTCTGGTTGTTTTTTTGCCTTTTTAATTCACATTTAACTCCTTCTTCTGCATCAAAACTTGTTCTGTACTCTCTATCAGGATATCTGAACAAAACTGAAGTTCTTAGAAATATTTTAATAACATACTCGTTCTTAGTTGAGCGGGTTTTGTTTTTGGTTTTTTTTTTTATTGGTTGTTGTTTGTTTGGTGGTTGGTTTTGGTTTGTTTGGTTTTTTTTAAGTATATAGTAAAATTGAGAAAGAATTTGCATCTGCTCTGGAGGAAAGACACATATCTATTCCCAAATGTAAGTTACTGAATATATGAGGCACTCATAAAAGAAGAGCTTGAGACAGTATGGTAAGATAAGGAAAAAGGGGTCTGGGGGTGGAAGTTTGAGAACAGGAAGAATTTGTTTGTAAAAAAATGCTTTGAACCACAGTAAGGCCGCTTCTCTGCCTTCCACCATAATCCTCAGCTTTTCTTTGCAAAAGCACATCTGCACAACTTTCTTTACACTGTGTAAACTCATACACTTGCCATTTGACTGCATAGGGAGAAGAACTCATGTTCTGGATCACAGCAATAGGTTTCAGAGAGTGGTGTCTGGCAATAAATAAATTTACTATTATTAAATTTCAAGGAGTCTGCAAATTTACCATAATATGTGCATTATTTCTGCCTACTGCTTCTTGAATTGAGTTTAATGTTTTCCACCTTTTCCGTGAGATAGATATATATATATATGTTTATTTATTTATATCTATATATATATATATTTATATATATACATATATAGTGGTTGAACTTATTTTCTCCATGTTCCCTGAAACATGAGCCTGGGCTGTCTGAACACTTGAGGCCCATCTAGTTTACATTTAATCAATACCTTTTTGAGCATTTAAATATTTTCCATGACGTCCCTTTCAGCCATCTGTTCAAAGCCAATAAACCTACCCAGTGTTTTTTTTCAATGGGTGTTTTTGTAAAACTTGTCTTACACAGGAGAGTAGCTGAGACATAGAATCACAGAGGGGTTTGGGTTGGGAGGCACCTTTAATGACCACCTGGTCTACCCTCCAAGAACAATATTATTTTGATTTTCCTCTAGAAATTCTAAAACAATGACCTAAAAAAATTGAAGGAAGATGGGCAGATGAAGAAAAATACAGGATAAACAGAAACATCACTAAAAACCAGTGGCTACAACTCAAAAGTATAGACAGTTTAGCGTAAAGAATGTGCATCACAACAGCTATATGGCTTGATTTATCTCTTTACATCTAGTTCTGTTTGCTTCATTTTTACAAGGTTTCAACTTCATATAAAGAACATCCCAGTCCATCAAAATAAGGTACATTTGGGATCCAGGAGCAGAATAATGGCTAGGCCCTATAGTTCTCCCACATATCTGCATCTTATTTATTTTCTGTGGCATAATTATATGAGTGTTCACTTGAATAACTGCTTCAAGTATTGTATTTATAAAGAAGGAAGTAGTTGTACTGCTGGATCTTTATAATGGATTCTTCATGATTTCTGTCTGAATTCTTTATCAGAGTCTGGGAGGTATGTCGCAGACATCTTTTATGAAAAATCCTTTCCTTAGGATTTTTCCTCCTGAGAAGCTGAGAGGCCTCAGGAACAA
>JAWWMS010000001.1:9937940-9951779 GCA_035048045.1 Chlorospingus semifuscus | reverse complement strand
CTTCTATTCTTTTAGTATAGTTTTAATGTAATATATATCATAAAATAATAAGTCAAGCCTTCTGAAACATGGAGTCACATCTTTGTCTCTTCCCTCATCCTAAGACCCCTGTGAACACCATCTACCAGAGGTAGACTTCAGAGGGTCTGTCTTTTATAGCAAATAGATGGAGAAAATATTGTCATCTGTCCCTGCAGATAGAAGGCACAGCACAGCTTTTTCCATGTGGTTAATTTCCTTCCTTTTCTCCCTTTCTCCCCAGAAAGGATGGCTTGGTTTCTTCCACCTGCTGGGAGTGGCTCTTTGATCCTTGATAGTTCTTCAAATTATCCCTGGGTATTTTCTGGGTGCAGCTGGTTGGCAGAGGGCAAATGTGTGTCAAGAGAGTGTCAGCAGTGTGTAGCATGACATCCTAGTGCTGGTTTGTCATCATGGGTGTAGCTAAATAGTTCTATCATCCATATCCATATGGGAGGCTGCAGCAGGCACAGCCTCTTCTCTAGCCACAGATGAAGTGGCAGGACACCATAAAAGCTGTGTGACAATCCCAGCACAGCCAAAATAGATATATGCTGAATATCCAGAAGGCTTATTATTTCAGGCTCAGGATTGCACTTATGTTTTCACAGGACTTGTGGTTTGAAGTTGGCTTATGTTCTATTAGCTGAGGAGGCATAGCTCTCTTGCATCTGCCTGGAGAATACCATCTGCTGCTGCCTTGTCATTAGCAGATCCAGTAACAATAATCCTGTGTGGTTTTACACAGAGCGAAATCCTCGCCCCAGAAACCTCTTTTTGGAGTGCTGCTTCAATTTAATGCCAACACAGGTGAATGAGTCTCAGAGGCTGTTTCATTAATCAGTGGGAATGTGATGTCATAAAGCAATGAAGTGATTTTTTTTCTCAAGCATTTATCACAAGTATATATTAAGAGATGCTTGCAAGCAGTGTGAATACAGGTATATGCATATGCATGCACACATGCCTGCAAACACGTGTGCATAAATGTAAAAAAAGTACACTGGAGAGAGTCTGTATTTTAGAACTCCAGACTGTACCACTTACAGAGAAGTTAGTTGAGGACAAGGGTGGTGAAATCACTTTGCCCTGAAGAGAGGATTTTGGAAGGAACACAATTCCTTGTGGCATATGGTGGGTGTGCTTTATCATACCTGCATGACACAGTTTGTCCCGTGGCTGCCCCTGGTGCATGATTCATTAGTGTGCAGAAAATATTCAGAGTTGGCTCAGAAATACTTCAGAATACTTTTTCTTTCTCTGTCAAGAATATGAGCTTCCATTTTAACTAGCCCTTAGTCCCTGCAGAAGGAGAGGAAGGGCTCTTCTTGCAAGCCTGCAGTGGTGGGGTGGATTCTGGAAGTCTGCAGTTTCAAGTGGTTTCTATCCACAACTGAACACTACGCAGATGACAGGAAAAAATAACCAGACACATGTGTGTTCATGGGAAAACATTATTAAATTATACATTATATAATGCTGTACTATAAAACTTCTCCCAATGGTTTTGATTTTGTTTTTCCTCCCCCAAACAAATTGAAGTTAGGATCTAAAACTTATGTTATGGCAAAGCTAAAATCAGAAGAAAAAGTCAACTTTGTTAGGAAAGGTTGACACGCTGTGACCCAAATGTCTAACCTGATATTTCTCTCATTGCTAGAAGTCACCCTACAGGCATTATCAAAGCAATTTAAAGTACTATAAATCTAATTTGCACTGACATAATTAGAACATTAGTAAGCTTGACTATCTAGTCATTGCAAGTCATCATTTGTGAACAAGATGAAGTTAGAGCTGTATGAAGGCTCTGACACTTTAAGGCGTGATAAACTAGAAGTTAATTTTTTAGAACATTTCAATTTACAAAAAAAGTTCTCTTTTATTTTTTTTAACCTGTGCTGCAGACATCCCTTCAATATGATCCCATGTCTGCTGAAGCTTTGACATTGAAGCATTGTAAAGTGAACCAAAAAGACAACACCGAGCAGGGAGCTGCGTTTGGCATACAAAACAGCCCCCTTGCTAGATCAAACTGCCACACATCATTCCCTGTACATCAGTAGACGTTTCTTAGTCCCATCAATAGTTTACTGACCTGTGCTGTGATAACATTTCCATCTCTGGAGTGCACATTTTGCCAGTGCAGTTTCTGGGGGAGGGGGGATGACGCTCATGCTGCTTGTCGGTGCGTGCCGGGGCTATCGATTGGGCACAGAGCGCTCCCTCCTCTGCTCACTGATTGCCACCCCTCCTGCCTGCACGGTCTCTGAACTTTGTGGTGCCTGGATAAATGGAACAGTTTCCAGTGAGATCAGCCAGGTCTCAGGAAAACAAACATCAGCCAAATTGAACAAAAAAAAATATAAATAATGAAAGAAGTCCTTGACATTGCCACAGTGCACTCGATAGTCACAGACAGGCTTGGTTCTGTTGCGGGCTGTTTGACTAAGAATGTAAAAGGCTGCTTGAGACAATAAAAATTTAAACATCTTGTCAGACACTTCCTTCCAGAACAACTGTCCTTCCTGCTAGCTTCAGGTTAACACTGAATGTGAAAGGTCAGAATACCAATTAACTTATCTTCCTGACAAAAACTCCACTCACTCCAGGAATATTATGTAGCTCAATGTTTTATTAACATAATAATGCTTTGATCTGCATTTACTTTCTGAACCTATACTGATTTTTCTATAAATTATTTTATTAATTATTCATATAATTGGAAATCAGTCATCAGTTGCAAATAAAGGTTTCTGGACTTTGTTTTTATTTTTGTTCATTGTAAAAGGTGACCCAAAGCAATGTGAACTGTCAGCCATTAAAGTCAATCTCATTTTTTTTTCTTTTCATTTGGTGGCTGAAAAGATTATTGTAATAGTGTACACTACCAAATTATAGGAGAAAATATTTTAATGTTGTACAGCATCATATTCTGAGATTAATTTTCTGAATTAACAGTAATTTGCAAGTTCCAGAAAAAGTTAGCAGGGGGACTAAAGAGCTATGGGCATGCAAAAGCACAGCTTGGTTATGTGAAAGTAAAGTGTTTGAATATTTTCTGCCCCTCAGTTGGAATTTTTCCAGAGGTTCCTAATGGAATCTTGTACATAGTATCAGTAGTTATTCCTCTGTGATTTTCCTTACTCTTCACCTTTTCCTGCATGTTCTCCTCTCATATGGCTATCCAAGGCCTGTTGAAGGTCCCTGACTTTGACTGTGCAATGTGTAAATTACTTGCACACTGAAGCCATCTACATTCTTGGGCACATTCTTGATTTGGGGGAAGTTATTTTTGTTTCTGGGCTTTTTTGGTGCTCCTAACTTTTTCAGGAATAAGAAGTGCTTTAAGCAAGTCACTTCATGTTTCGTGCTGAAAGAAAAGATTTTTCCTGGCTCTCTTCAATGCAACATGGGACACCTACACCCATCATGCTGCAAACCCACAGCTTTGCCAGTATGGAATTCTTTGTCAGCCATTTCCGTCTCCTCAGGCAGAAAGGGTACCTGAACACACTCTCTGGAGGTGACCGCTGCTTCCTAATAAATATTGGCCAATAATCCATTCAGCATGGCAGCCTTAGAGTCTTAAATTCTGTCTTTAAATGGGTTTCTTTCGGCATGGATTTTGCTGTTCTTGTGGAGAAACCAAAAGCCAAGATGCAGATGAAGCCAAGGGTGCTTGAGCTGCTCCACGTTGTTTTCTCAGGCACAGCCTCACAACTGGGTGTAAAGCTTTGAGTACAAAACAGATTGCAACCATAAGGAGAAAAAGGAAAACACTAAGACTTTCAGGAGGATATTGCTCTTTATTCACTTGATCTGTTTTTACCCTGCCTTCTCCCCTTCCCCAGAAGAGACAAGTGCATGTGGCATTCCCTGCCTTGCATACAAGCTCTTTGGGAATCTCCCATGGGGAGAAACATGCAGGCAAACTCTCCACATGGTTCCTTATGGACACATGCTCAAGGAATCTCAGCCCTATTTTGTTTTGTCTTTTTTGTTCAGCTTCTCAGGTACCAGCTGTCCCTTGGCCTTCCAAAAAGATGATTTAACTGTGGGACCTATGGTGGACTTTAAACTGATTTGATGCGAAGAGTAAAGCTGTTGGAGAAGGGCTTTGAGTAGTTCCTTGGAAACTGCTCTTGTGCAGACAAGGTGTGTCCAGATAAATATTTGAACTGAGATACCAAGGCTGAAATGGCTGAACTGGAATAGGGAATCCAAGATTTCCCCCCAAAAGAGGCAGTTCCATATCATGTGAAGTGGAATTTCATTGCTCTTGTCTCTATCTCATTTGAATGAGCTGTCTCCACTATGAAAATATTGTTACATACAAATGAAATTCTGTTGTCCTCTATTTATAGAACTTTTGAACTATTTGAGGCCTTTAACCTCATGTTTAAGTATTTAGGACTGAATTGGAATATCAAATGAAGTTCTTTGCCATTTGACAGAAACATTAATGTTTAATTAAAATTCACAGATAAGTAGAAACATACAAATATTATCCATCCACAATGCTCAAGGTGTTGGGGAATTAAGGTGTGGTTTAATCCTTTGTGAGCTTCCTGCTGTCTCCTTTGCAAAATAAGTAATGCCATGGTATTTTTTGTTTAGTCACCACAAGGTATCTTTGTACACCTAGTGTTGTGTCATATTTTGTCAAAGCTGACTATTTTTTATACACTTTAGTAGATAAAGTTGGTTTGTGAGAGTTTATGTAATCTAAAAAGGCAAGAACAAGAATTATTTTGTCTCATTGGGGAAGTGTGATGTGTTCTTTGCCCTTCTAGTGGAATTTCTTACTTATATGGCTTGTAATTTTCTCTCTGTATTTGATTTTTTTTATTTAACTGTGACATTTATTAACAAAGACTTTGGCTTCATCTCTCTACAGCTTGCTTTCCAGGCAATTCACACCATTCTTTAAATTCTGATTTCAAGAAGATATAAAATATGCATACATTCTCTGGCACATCAGTGTTCAATTGCAAAAGCTATCTTAGTAACCAAGTGATGGATTGGCTCCATGAAAGAACCAAATTAGATAAAATGACAAGAACTTATGCAAATTTTTAAAAAACAAAGGGTCTTTTTTTGAAACAATAAAAAAATCTTTATCTGAAAATATGATGTGCCCTTAGGATGTGATACTGAATATTGCCACACGATTTAAATTTCAGACTGACAGGATAATTAATGTAAAAACTCCTTCCTCATAAGCAGCTCCAAATGTATGAGGAAGTGTTTATAAGAGAAATGTATTTCTATCAGCTTTATTACTGTAGGGCAAAAACAGGGTTAATATATTTAGGAAGAATCTATTTTCTTTGCTGTCACCAAAAATATAGTACAGTAACTATTAGCATTGCCTTATTACTTGTCATGAAAACTACACCTGTTGGCACAGTTGGACAGCATTACTAAAAAAAAATTTACAACTTGTTTTAGTGTTCTGGCTCTGTTGTGCTTAATTACATTATTATGTCCTAGACACAGAGTCATCAGTGAGGACCCTGTGGTACTTAGGGCTTTGAAATAGCTACAGCAACATCAGAACCTGGTTTATGGTTGCTTGGTTTCCAGCAGGGGAAAGCATTTACTGAGCAGGGTGTAATTTCTGGTTTGGAAAAGGGGGTGAATCAAACATGGTTTCAGGTTCTGTCTGAATTCATTGAGTATGTTATGTAGTCAAGAGATGGAAAAGAATAGGGGAAAAAAACCATGCAACACATTAATTGCACTCTTTCTTAGGTGAAACTTTGAGGTTTTTCTTTATTTATTTGTTCCAAATGATGTTCTTGAAAAGAATCCAAATACAGTTTTCCCAGCTGCAAGAAGTGAGATCAACAGACAAGGTGCAAATTCAGGCATGTTTCCTCATTTGCTTTTGAAGTAGGAGTAGCGTTTATTTCCAGGTACAAACACGGGTAAGCAAACCTGACTTTTAGGATGTGCATTCTGGTGCTGGTTTGGTTTTTCTTCTTTTTTAAATTTCTTTCAGGATTTTGAAATATTTTCCCAAAATAAACTTGGAAAATCCCAAACCAGCAAGGTGGCAACTCATATTCCCCTGTGCGTGTCTCCCCCGGCTGGAGTTCTGCCTTCCAGCCTGGGAGCAAGCTGTGGTTTTAAGCTTTTTAGGAACTCCACCAGCTGTGATTGCACAGCTGCAGTTGCAGCATAGGTGTGATGGATTCCTCCTAGCAGGAGAGGCAGAGTTGCCTGGATGGGGCACTGCAGCACACTCTTATCAGCTGCCAACACACTGGAGCCCAGCAGAAGCTGGCAGCCCAGATATGAGCAAAAATTGTTCTTTCCTTTCACCCTATGACTTGGTGAGAGGAAACAAGAATTTCAAATTCCAACTAGAGCTTCTGTGGTGGCTGACTGCCTGGAAAATGAGTTAAACCCATGCATGTGTCAGGTGCTTTGGCCTGGCCTTCTCTCTGCATGCCCCTCTAAGCTCTTGTGGGTCCATAGTGGATTGGACAGATGGTTTAGACTGTGGTACCCAACTCATTCCAGGAAAACCTTCCTTGCCAAAGGCCCAGTAGGCTCAGTTCTCTAGGTAGATACTGCCTGTCTTTGGAAACACATAAATAATCAGTAAATTTGGAAATTCAATGTCATACATGCAGCAGGCTTCCAAAGTTTTTCAGGTTTTTATTTTAATTTACAGATTGTGCTGATAAGCATCAAATAAAATATTGCAGTTTATACAAGGCATTAATTCTGCTCTCTTAAGATGTTGTTTGCTCAAGAAAGCCCAAATTGGATGCAGCAGCATCTGTTTTTCTGTTCTGCTTTCATCTAATTTTACAGCTGGATTGTCTGAGCCACAAGAAGGTCAAATGATTTGCCCTGACTCTGCCTATGAATTTATGGCATATGTTTGACAATCAGAGCCCATATGCTTGCCAAAAGTGTGTTAAATATTTTAAATGTATGGTTTGAAACAATGCCTTTTTTACTAGGAAAATGTATGGCTAAAAAAGTGGTTTTGTTGATGTTGTTCTGCTAAATTAACAGGAATAAACAGGTACCGCTAATTGTTCAGGCTTTTACTGATAGTAAAAAGTTGACTGCTATTTTCTTCTTTCTACTGTCAGCTTAGGAAAAGGATCTGCATTTTTATTATTATTATTTATGGCAGATTTTACTGCAGATCACTTCACTTGTAGCCATTGTATTTTGAGTGCAAACCCAGCACTATTCAACATGGTGAAAACAACTGTGAAATAATTCACATTTCATAGTGTTGCTTTTGGGAACCTTCTTACACAAAAAGTGGACAAGATAGCAGAATATTTCTTTAACACTTTTCTCCTTTCTCTTTGCTTTGATGTTGCTGGGTTTTCTTTTGTGGTTTTTGGGGTTGTTTTTATTTTTTTTCCATTTTCCCAGATGGTTTTGGCTCAGGTAGAATTTATTTTCTTCCCAGTGTCTTGTATGGGGCTGTGTTTTGGATTTGTGCTGGACATAGGGTTGATAATATAGAGATGTTTATTTTATTGCAGAGAGCCAAGGCTTTCTCTGCTTTCCGTGTTGCCACACTGTATGGGAGGTTGGGAGGAGACAGCCAGGACAGGTGACCCAAACTGGCCGAAGGGATATTCCAGACCACATGGCATCAGGCTCAGTGCATAATCTAGAGGGAAGAAGGAGGAAGGGAGTGACCTTTTCAGTGGTGCTGTTTGTCTTCCCAAATCGCTGTTCTGTATGATGGAGCCTTGTGCTCCTGGAGCTGGCTGAACCTGCCTGCCCACGGGAAGCAATGAATGAACTCCTTGTTTTTCTTTGCTTGTGTGTGCACGGCTTTTTCCCTGTTAAACTGTCTTGATCTCAACCCATGAGTTATTTTAACTTTCTGCTTCTCTCCCCCATCCCACTGGTGGGGGCCACTGAGCCAGTGGCTGTGTGGGGCTTGGCTGCTGGCTGGGGTTAAACCACAACAGTAAAGGAGAGTAGGAAAGTGCTAAAGAGTATTTCCAGCTATCAAATTTAGTCTGAGAGTTAATTAATCCAGAATTGTTTTGCATTTATTACAAAAACCTTATTAACTGGGCATGGGGAGAGCCTTGCTGCCTACGCAAGGTCACTGTGGGGATCGAGTGACACAGGGTCTGTGGGGCTGGTGGTCACATCCTTTCCTGGTCTGCTGAGAGCAGCAATGTGCAGTCTCTCTCTCTAGGCACACTGGCTGATCAGATGCTAACTGGGAATAATTTAAGCTAAAATCCAGCCAACCTGACCGGGTGGAGCTTGGGTTAGCTGTGACAGTGGTCACAAGGGTTGCAGGTGAAGAGAGAGGTGAGAATGTTGACCTCATGTTCAGAAGGCTTGATTTATTATTTTATGATATATATACTACATTATAACTATACTAAAAGAATAGAGAGAAAGTTCTCTGAAGGCTAGCTAAGCTAAGAATAGAAAAGGAATGAATAGCAAAGGGCTGTGTCCCAGCAGAGAGTGAGACCCAGCTCTGCCGTGAGTGGTCAGTAAATCCAAACATCCACCCAAGACCAATCACAGATCCAGCTGTTGCATTTCAAAGCAGCAGATAACCATCGTTTGCATTTTGTTCCTGAGGCCACAGCTTCTCAGAAGCGGGAAAAATCCTAAAGAAAGGATTTTTATGAAAACATATCGGTGACAGGTGCCACTATGGGTCTGGGATCCATCCTGCATAATGCAGAATTTCAGGAGCCAGCCGGCCACGCTCAGCCACAGGACACTGAACTCAAATCTCGGGCTTTTTTCCAGGCAAACAAAACTCACCATCCCCAGTCCTTGATGGCAGATATCAGGAGCCACTTGGCACTGTGAAACCAGCCCAAGTTGCAACTGGTGCCAGCTTGGGTCAGGGAACCATCCTGCGTACTGAGGAATTTCAGGAGCCAGACGGCCACTCCGGCCACAGGCCCCAAAATAGAAATGCTGGCCCATTACCTGGAAAACTAAACTCACCTGCCCCGGTTCTTGATGGCAGATTGCAGGAGCCACTTGGCACTGTCACTACAGCTCGAGTTGCAATTGGTCCCAGCTTGGGTCTGTGAACCATCCTGCATATGGTGGAATTTCAGGAGCCAGCTGGCCACTCCGGTCTTAGGCCCCAGAATAACAAACTTCAGCAATTTTCCCTGTCAAACTACACTCACCATCCCCGGACCTTGATGGCAGATTGCAGGAGCCACTTGGCACTGTCAAACCAGCCCGAGTTGCAACTGGTGCCAGCTTGGGTCTGGGAGCCGTCCTGCGTACTGCAGAATTTCAAGAGCCAGACGGACACTCTTAGCCACAGGCCCCTGAAAAAAAACCTTGCTTCTTTCTCCTGGGAAAAAAAACTCACCATTCCTGGTTCTTCATGGCAGATTACAGGAGCCACTTGGCACTGTGTAACAACCCCAACTTGGCACTGGTGCCATCTTGGGTCCGGGAACCATCCTGTGTATTGTGAAATTTCTGGAGCCTTCCGGCCACTCTGGCCACAGGCCTACAAACAGAAATGCTGGTCCATTTTGCAGGCAAAAAATACTTACCATCCCCAGTTCTTGATGGCAGATTGCAGGGGCCTCTTTGGACTGTCAAACCAGCCCGAGTTGCAATTCGTGCCACCTTGGGTCTGCGAACCATCCTGCGTATGGTGGAATTTCAGGAGCCAGCCGTCCACTGTGGACACAGGCCCCCAAACTAAAATCCAGGCCCATTTTACCTGGCAAACAAAACACACCTACCTCGGATCTTGATGGCCGATTGCAGGAGCCACTTGGCACTGTCAAACCAGCTCGAGCTGCAACTGCTGCCAGCTTGGGTCTAGGAATCATCCTGCGTATTGTGGAATTTCAAGAGCAAGCCGGCCACATCGCAATAGGCCCCGTACACTACCCACGGCTCGTTTCCCGGCCAAACAAAACTCACCTGTCCCGGTTCTTGATGGCGGATTGCAGGAGCCACTAGGCACTCTCAATCCAACCTGAGTTGCAGCTGGTGCCAGCTTGGGTCTGGGAACCATCCTGTGTATTGTGGAATTTCAGGAGCCAGCAGACCACTCGGGCCAAAGAGCCCCGAATATAAACCTCGCTCCTTATTCCTGGAAAACAAAACTCACCTGTCCCGGTTCTTGATGGCAGATTACAGGAGCCACTTGTCACTGTCAAACCAGCCAGAGTTGCAACTGGTGCCAGTTTGGGTCTGGGAACCATCCTGCGTATTGCAGAATTTCAGGAGCCAGCCGGCCACTCTCATCCACAGGCCCCTGAACTCAAACATCGGGCTTTTTTCCAGGCAAACAATACTGTTTGCCATCCCCAGTTCTTGATGGCAGATTGAAGGAGCCACCTGGCACTGTCAAACCAGCCCGACTTGGCACTTCTGCCAGCTTGGGTCTGGGAACCATCCTGCGTATTGTGGAATTTCAGGAGCCAGCTGGCCACTCCAGTCATAGGCCCCAAACAGAAACCTAGGCCCTTTTCCCTAGCAAAATAAATTTAATGTCCCTGGTTCTTGATGGCAGATTGCAGGAGCAACTTGGCACTGTCAAACCAGCCCAGCTTGGCACTGGTGCCAGCTTGGGTCTGGAAACCATCCTGTGTATTGTGGAATTTCAAGAGTCAGCCGGCCACTCCAGCCATAGTCCCCCAATAAAACGTCTGCCCTTTTCCCTGGCAAAATAATCTGACCTGCTCCGGTCCTTGATGGCAGATTGCAGGAGACACTTGGCACTGTCAAACCAACCCGAGTTGCAACTGGTGCCAGCTTTGGTCTGGGAACCATCCTGCGTATTGTGGAGTTTCAGGAGCCAGTTGACCACTCCGGCCACAGGCCCCCGAATAAAATCCTCGCTCCTTTTTCCCAGCAAACCAAACTCACCCGCCCCGGTTCTTGATGGCAGATTGCAGGAGTCACTTGGCACTGTCATACCAGCCCCCCTTGGCACTGGTGTCATCTTGGGTATGAGAACCATCCTGCGTATTGTGGAATTTCAGGAGCCAGACCGACACTCCGGCCACAGGCCCCCGAATAAAAACCTCGATCCTATTTCCTGTCAAACGAAACTCACCTGCCCCGGTTCTTGATGGCAGGTTGCAGGAGCCACTGGGCACTTTAAAACCAGCCCGATTTGCAACTGGAGTCACCTTGGGACTGGGAACAATCCTGCGTATTGCGGAATTTCAGGAGCCAACCGGCCACTCCAGCCACAGGCCCCCGAATAAAAACCTAGGCTCTTTTCCCTGGCAAACTAAATTTATCATCCCTGGTACTTGATGGAAGATTGCAGGAGGCACTTCGAGCCATCAAACCAGCTCGACTTGGCACTGCTGCCAGCTTGGGTCTGGGAACCATCCTGCGTAATGCGGAATTTCAGGAGCCAGACAGCCACTCATGCCATAGTCCGCGAACATCTACCTCGGCTCTTTTCCCTTGCAAACAAAATTCACCTGTCCCGGTTCTTGATGGTAGATTGCAGGAGCCACTTTACACTGTCAAACCAGCCCGAGTTGCAACTGGAGTCACCTTGGGACTGGGAACAATCCTGCGTATTGTGGAATTTCAGGAGCCAGACAGTCACTCCGGCCATAGGCCCCGAACACAAACCCTGGCTCTTTTCCCTGGAAAACTAAACTCACCATCCCCAGTTCTTCATGGCAGATTGCAGAAGCCACTTGGCACTGTCAAACCAGCCCGAGTTGCAACTGGTGCCAGCTTGGGTCTGGGAACCATCCTGCATATTGCGGAAATTTCAGGAGCCAGACGGCCACTGCGTCCACAAGCCCACGAATAGAAACCTCTCTCCTATTTCCCGTCAAACAAAACTCACCTGCCCCGAATCATGATGGCAGATTGCAGGAGCCACTTGGCAGTGTCAAACCAGCCGGACTTGGCACTGGTGCCAGCTTGGGTTTGGGAACCAATCTGCGTATTGCGGAATTTCAGGAGTCAGACGGCCACTCCAGCCACAGGCCCTGAGCACAAACCTCGACTCTTTTCCCTGGCAAACAAAACGCACCATTCCCGCTTCTTGATGGCAGATTGCAGGAGCCACTTGGCACTGTCAAACCAGCCTGAGTTGCAACTGGTGCCAGTCTGGGGCTGGGAACCATCCTGCATACTGCGGAATTTCAGGAGCCAGGCAGTCACTCCAGCTGTTATGAACAAAAATTCTGCTATTTTTTTTTGTGAGAAAAGGTTACAAAAATCAGCCAGATCACTGTTGCTGCTGAAGTTCTGCTTGTTTTGTTATTGTAATCACGGGTGGTTGTGGCTAATTGCTCCTTTTGTATTAGCAGAGCCTTGCCTGAGGCTAAGTTGTACTCTTCCCCAAAATAGATAAGAGACCTGGGGGGGTGGCTATGCAAAGTGACTCCAGGACCAGCATGCTGTGGGGGACTACTGCTCCAAACGTACTGAGAAAACCCCAAAGCAACGAGCCAACTAAGAGTTGAGAGGTTGGAGTGATATCTGGACGTGAGGAACGGAATGCTGAGTCTGCAGAGATGCTGAACACCTTCGTAGTCCCTCTCACCCTGAGCACGGGAGTCATCCCGAAACCGGGAGCGGACGGGAAGGAACGAGGAAAACTAACATCTGAAGGGGTCACCACGCCCTAAAGGCTCCCACGAGGACCGGACTCCCAGCTCTGCCCCTAGTGGAGAAGCCTGCGCATGTCCTCCTCCTCCTCCTCCTCGCCCTGGGAGAGACGACGGGAAGGTGCAGCCCCGCCGAGCTGCCCAATCCTGAGCTGATCACTTTTAATAAAGGCATTAAAAGGAGGAAAATTCTCCTGCCCTGTTTATCTCAGCTGGGGCACTCGTCCGGGTTAGCCACGCTGGAAGAGGACACCAGGACTGGCCCTCTTGGACCTCCAGGACAGCTGGCTATCAGGACCAGAGGTATCAGCTCAGGACCAGCAACGCTGAGGAGCACCGGAGCACCGGACTGGTGAGAAATCCGGTGGTGGGAGTGGGAGACGAGCGCATGTGTGTGTGAGTGAGACGAGGGCCAGCAGCTGGACTCTCGCCCTGAGAGTGGACCCCTCAGTACCGCGTTTTCGTTCTTCCGCGAGGAAGCCGGCCGGGAACAGGGGGAAGTGAGTGGAATTAGTGTGAGTGAGTCGCCTCCTAAGGGGGAAAGAGGGCCCCCCACTCTGGGCGTGTGGAGGGAATAGTTGTGTGAGTGGCACGCACCCAAAATTCCTGACAGAGGGAAGTCAGGCAGATTGTAAGTCCTAAGAAGGATTCAGGTAAGCTCACAAGCCCTGCAGGCAAAGTAAGTCCTGACAAAGGAGTCAGGCACAAATCCCAGCGAAGGAGGCTGCAGTTTGTTTTTAAGTCCTGATACGGTGAAGCCTAAAAATTGGCAGGTTAGGCAAACTAAAAATCAGGCAGTTGTTTTTCCTGACTGAGGGAGTCAGGCACGACCCGGATTCTTAGGCCGAGGTTTCGTGTGTTCAAGTCCTGATAGATGTAAGACCTGACGTTAGGAAAGTTGGGCAATCAAGAGATCGGGCAGTTGCTTCAGTATAAAGTCCTGAGCATCAGGCAAAAATTTGAAGTTCGGTGGAGGAGGCTGAAGCTCCTCAAACAAGAGTGTTTTTTTAAATTACCTGTCAGTAGAGGCACCTTTGGGATTTTTACTGTTGAGACCTGAAAAATGGGAGGTTGTAATAGTAAAAAGACCGGCAAGAGACTGAGGAATATACCTCCCAATAGTCCCTTAGGAGAACTGTTAGAGAAATGGGATTCTATAGAGGCCACGGAGGGATTAGATAAAGTGAAAATGATCCATTATTGTGTAGAAGTCTGGCCGGAATTAGAG
>JAWWMS010000001.1:9920930-9937840 GCA_035048045.1 Chlorospingus semifuscus | reverse complement strand
GTAAATCCAAACATCCACAGGAGACCAATCACGGATCCACCTGTTGCATTCCACAGCAGCAGATAACCATTGTTTACGTTTTGCTGCTGAGGCCACAGCTTCTCAGAAGGGAGAAAAATCCTAAAGAAAGGATTTTTATGTAAAGATGTCTGTGACAAGTTGTCTATCCTAGACAACTTGTTCTGAACAGCGATTCATAGTCTCGGGAATTATGATGGTACTGGTGCTGAGCTTTACCTTTCCATAGATATCATTGGCTTAGATTTTCATGCTTTATACTTATGTACACAGGAATTATTTTTTCCGAATTACTGTAAAGCTATTGAATGGATTGGACTCTCTTTAAGAAATTCAATTTCCCATTAGTTTCAAAAGTGTCCTCAAGCCGTTTTAGCATGGCTCCCTTTTTGGAATAACTTGTTTTCCAGCAAATTGAATGGGGCAATTTCCCCAGGGTTCAGTAGATGTTCATTCTGGCCTTGTTCCCCATTTCCCTTTGGCCTGAAGACCAGTGGCTTAGGGGAAGTGTTTTAAAATGCTCTCAGTGTATTTGCTATCACTGAGAAGCGGTTCACAAAGTCAGACTAACTGGTGTTGATGGTGTTGATCATTGTATAGTAAAATACCTCCTGGCCCCCAAAGAAATATTACTGTAAGGATTTGGAAGGCCCTACTGAAGTCAGCCTCGTGCCTTGACCTGTGTTCTGCTCTGCTGGGATTGAAGCTCTGGCTGCAAATGGATGTGCCCAATGGTTTCATTCAAAGAAGAGCCATTTAGCCTGTTTTCTTCTATTCATCTTTGTGGAGGTGATTGGCAGTTTGTAATTTATAATTTAATAATTTTATATTTCTCTCCAGAAAAGAACATTAAATAGCTCTAAATTGCTCAGTGAACTGCCTCTAAAGCTTCCAAGAACAGTGTGCCTGTACAGACCTGGAGGGGTGCAGGGATTGGAGCTCTGTACGGCCTTGGCTGTAAAAAGTGCTTATCCTGCCTCACTGGAAAACACAAAACTCTTGCGCTTTAATTAGAAGTATAAACCCAATGTGGTGGTGTTTTATTTCTGTTTGTGTTTTTAATAAGTTTTGAGACTTTTGATTCTGTTCAGCCCTTTTCTAGAAAAAGCAACAATTGTTGATAAAATAGGGTGTATTCTTCAACAGATGAATGCTATTCTAAAACAGTTAAAAGGAAAACTTCTATTTCCTGGTTTTCTTTCTTCACACAATCTGTCACCTAGTGTATCCTTCAGAAACCCTTAAATTCTCTCTACTGGTTAGTCAGTTTGATAATTTGGTATTTTGTGAAACTGAATCCTCATGACTTTGGAGGAGTCACACTTATTAATTAGTCAGAACACTGTCACTCAGAATATTCAGGATTCCACTTCGTCTCATGATCATGAAATTCACATTTATATGGTGATTAAAAAAATCTTACTACAGAATGCTTTCCAGTTTTTCTTTCAAAGATATTGGCAAATTCCTAGCAACAGCAAGTCAGGTTTATTAATAAAGGTTTCCCAGTAAAAAAAAAAATAAATGAAGCAATATCAACATGTATGTTGGGCTAGCCATATTTTTTTGAACTCTAATAGATGTATATTTAAATGCAAATCCTTTGAAATCAAGTGCCTTACATAAGCTGCTCTTTCAAAGGAAACTGTTGTAGTTCGTGTGAGTACATTTTTAAAAGCTCTGCAGGATGTTTAACTTACAGTAATCTTACAAAAAAATTCTGTTTGAAGGTGATTTGGGGTCACTTGGTGAGGATGGAGCTATTTTGAGATATTTGCTTTTTAGCCTGCTTGACATGAAGATGTGGAGTGCGGCATTGCTTTGATGGCCGGGCAGAAGAATGTCTCTGTAACACCTGCTGATCTCACACTGCTCCCTTCAGCTATCTCTGTGTATTTAAAATACAGTGGTTTTGAAAGAGCAGCCTCTGTTTTATAGCAAAATCTATCCTATTGTATAGAAAATGGCTGTACCATGCAACAAATGTAGCCACTTTTACATGCTTGTGGACTCTTGAAATGAGAAACAAGACTGACATTAAATGTTTCAGGCAGATTTAAAAATATCATCAATATATGCTTATTTTCAGATAACACTATTAAAAAAAAAAGAAGAGTCACATTACTTTTTTAAAATTACAATTTAGCTATTACAAACTTAGGTATATTAAGCAATTTAAATGCTTTGGATTTAGAGATGAGGGAAGAGCTTATCATAGGAGTTGCAGTTCTTTAATTCTAAAAGCCAGAGCAATTGAGATACAGGCTCCATTTAATTAGAAATTATGAGATGAATAAAACCAGTAGAATAGAAGGATTTCCTTTCCACTTATCCATTTCTAATAAATACATGTTTTGACAGCAGTAATGCTGTCTTAAATAGTTAATGTTACATGAAACTTCCATCTTATTTATGTGGCTTGTTCTCACTACATCGAGGAGCTTCTGAGATGCCAGATAGAACAAGGACCTATGCTGGAATAAATCAAGATGGATATGTAAAATTTGTTTTAATACTCTTGTGAGAAAATCCCTAAAAGTGTTCTTTTCCTGCAGCCCCCATGAGCTTTCCTTCCAACTTTTCTCCTGCCAATTTTTCAAATCTTTTCTCTGAAAGACCCCAAGTGCTAATCTCAATCCAGGGATCACCTTACTTTTCTTGGCAAACCTTGCCTGCCTTTTTTTCTTTTTTTTTTTCCTAATGGGCCACACATCTGAGAATAAAAGGGAGTTGTAGAAAGGTTATGCAGCATTTCTAACAGTGGGCATCGTATTCTTTTTCTGGAAATGTAATTTCTAATTTGCTCCCTAAAGCAGACCCTGTGGATTTGGGTCATGCCTGAGCACACTTTGAACCTGCCAACACCTCTCCAGCAGCACAGCAGCAAATATTCTCCTTACAGCAGAGCAATCAGCATCTGTGGGTGCACTGTAAGCCAGTAGCACACTGAATCTAGCAGATCAGTTAAACATGTGACACAAAGAAAACCTGTGTGCCAGAAGCAGCTCTCCAGGAATCTCAGAGGCACTGAAGTGCCCAGCTGCCAGTGGTGAATGTCTCTCTGCTAAGTCACCTTTTATCTCTTGTTCGTGATCCTCAAGGAAAACTTAAAAACTTTATTCCTTGGGAATTCACA
The DNA here is from genome assembly GCA_035048045.1 of Chlorospingus semifuscus. Taxonomy (NCBI): domain Eukaryota; kingdom Metazoa; phylum Chordata; class Aves; order Passeriformes; family Passerellidae; genus Chlorospingus; species Chlorospingus semifuscus. Next base: position 9,934,686 of record JAWWMS010000001.1, on the reverse strand, counting down.
ACACAGTGCCAAAAATAATGCCTTCAATTACACAGGTTTTGAGTTAGTTATTTTTCATGTTTATTTGTTTTAATGGCATACTAATATATCTTTTATCTCTTTCCTTCCCAAACCTACTCTGATTGTATTCCCTTTCTTTGTCTTGCCAACCTCTTCCTCACCTGTCCCTTGCCAAATGCCTTCTGTAAGACACCTTTATTTCTTCCATCAGAGCACTGACCTTTTTATTTTAAGAATGAGAAAACCAACAGACATTTAATGAAGTACTAAGGTTGCCAGAGGACAACTCTCTCTCTTAAGGCAGCTGCAACAAAGAAGGCCAGAAAAATTTGCTGTTGCATGCTGGATCATGGGGTATTTCTAGCACATATAGGCACAGGTGGCAGAGATTTCTCTTAAAAATCTGCAGATTAGGCCAGACCATCAGATTTGAGAGTGCTGAACATGTGCATTCAGTATTTTACTGCAAAAAGAATGAACAATTTTATTTTTATTCATCATTATGAGGCATTAAGGAATAGTCTCATGGGTAAACTCTTAATTTAACTCTTAACCAGTAGTGTGAGAAGGGGTACCCTGGACATGTGCATTGGAGGGACACATGCCCTGGCACAGCAATCGACTGTGGAACTACTCATTCCAGCCTAAGAGAAATCAGTTACAAATACACAACCCAAAATTTATTCACACTGGTTTGACATCCCCTTCCAGACAGATGCTTATAGTTGCTGCTTTTTCAGCCCAGCCACTTGAATTTCACTGGTGCTACCACCCAACTTCTTCATATAAACCATAATGAGATATCTATTTTCCTGAAGAAAAGGCAAAGAATCCTCTTCTATGGCTCTTTAATGAGTTGCTGTGACTTATTTTCAGAACACTTTGATACTTCTGCCTTGTCAGTCTCTGAAAATGAGTGGTAATTAGCCTTCTGGGTTGGCAGGAAATTGCCATATTGATCATCTCTGGAAACATTGGATACGGAAATAAATGTTTACGTGCCTTGTTGGGGGCTTGAGGGGGTTATTTTCTGTTTTTTAGCTTGAAGAAATATTAACTTTGGGGCAAGTAGAGATGAACAAAGCATATTGCTACTGATTTAGACATTTAGAAATGGCTTTTATTACCACTAGTGCAAATCCAATAAAAACTCCTGAAAGAAGCTAATACTGCTTTTAAGTAAGACCACTTAAGGCTTGGTTGTAAAGGAAATATTGCTCTTTAAAAATGTAAAACAAATCCTTCTAACAGGACTTTTCATGTTAAGCTGTCTCTAAATAAAAGATGATGAGATATTTAAGGAGTTTCTGAGTTCGCTTTAAATGCATAATTCAGGAGTGAATGTTGGAAAGGGAGTAAAAATCTAAAAGACTTTAGAGGAATATATCTCTGATTCTATATGGTTTGTCTGGGAAGTTTAATTGGCACAGAGGAGCTGAAATGTAACCAGGGAAATAGTTTGGATTATACTGATTTTAAGGTCTTAAAAAATTACCAACTCTTCAGAAATGCTTCCAGTATATAACAGCCCCTATTTCAGGATTTGCTGCCCTGTGATATGCAAAAGAGATTATGGTAGCATGAGCTAAAGCAGCTGATGCTTTGCCACGGCCATTCCTGGTGTCACTGCATAATTCTGTAAGCCTGACTTAGTGATGAATTTTAAAAGTCAAATAACCCTGGGTGTCTTCCAGGCTTATGTTGCATATGTACCCATATTGGTCTTTGGAATGCAGGAATATATGGAGTAATACCTTATAAAAAAACATTAGAGCCATGCTATGAGATTAATGGTGGGATTTATGGAGATATTTGAAATCAGAACTGTGCCTATCATTCCGAATGTTTCAAACCAAGGGCATGAGTGATGTACATTTTTAGTAGCTGTCACTTCAATGCAGTATTCTTATAATGAGGAAGTTGAAAACACTCATATCTTAAGAAAGAGCAGGAAAGATTAAAAAAATATTATATCAGTATTTTTGTAATCTAAAATTGCTTTTCTCAACATCTCAGTCATATTTTTTCATAGGGTGAGCCTTCAGCCACTATTTGTTTTAAGGGATGAGATATGTAATATATAAACTTCTTAAAGGGATACATTTTGCTTCTAGAGAACTGCAACAAACACAATTTGTGGTACAGTCTTTTCCTGTGGCTGTGGAAAGTCTCAGCACTTAATAAAGGAGAGTGACCATCTGAGCTGCAGTTCAGTAATTTTGCTTAGATACTGTGCTTTGCCACCTTTTTAGACAAAATTCATCACAATGGGAATCCTGTTCCTGATTTCGTGCTGTGCTCCTTATTTTAGGCTATGTTTCTACTCTTCTTTTTAATAAAGAGGAATTTTTCTGATTGCAGAGAATTAAATGAAGCATGTTAGTGTTTTTCTCCTGTGCACTGGGCTATTTTGCCCTTTTTTGGTTGCATGAAGGTACAACTGTCAGCATAGCCACTGCTGTCCTGCAGTTTTTGTGTTGTTCCCAGATTTGTTCCTTTCTTGGTTGGGACAAACTAAGCCAAACTGGAGAAAAGTCTCAATAAAAGTAAAATAACGCGATTTCCAGGTTGCTGGTCATTGATGTGTCAATGTCCAATGTTTTTTATCCACAATTGCAGTCACACTTACCAGAGCATTTGGCAAATGCTTTCATCTTCTATTTGAATACTTGTTTGAGCATATAATTTTCCAAGTATTTAATTTCTTTGTAGTGTCAATAATATTTCAAATATCAATAGACAGAGGTCATTAGATAGAAATGTAGTGATTTAGGGTGTCCCTGGAGTGGATGGGCATTACAATCTAAATGGTAGATAGGAGATGCTTTTTCTAAGAAATCATGAAAATTTAATACAAATGCTGTGTTACAGTTCTGTATATAAAACTCTAATACAAGAGGGAGATGGGAGGATTTGATCTGTTATGAATTTTGTAAAAATAGCTTGGTTATGGAAGTTTAGTGAGACCCCCTATAGCCAAAAAATTGGAACTTAGTATGGTTTAACCTTCCTCTCTTCTTCTACAAAGGGAAGTTATTCTCTGAATTGTGTACTTTTAGATTAAATTTTGAGCACATGCTTTAGCCGTTTTGTGAGCTACTTTAAAAATTAATAATAGAACAGTACAAATCCAGCTAAGCATTCAGTGACTTTTACTAGAGAGGTTAGCTGGTCTTTCAAAACTTGAAATGAAAGCAAGAGTTGGAGAGGAGAAACCATGTGGTGGCTGTCCCATGAGAAGGGTGAAGAGACATCTTCAGCTACAAAGGGAAAAAAAACCAAACTCACTTTTGGGAAGGGTGGACATGATGTGGAATATGTTTTTTTTTAAAAAAGGAGACATGAATTAATGGTTAAGATTCTTGATTAAATTAACTTTCTTTATCCTAGTTTTAGTAAGTTGTTCCTTAAGGTTTTAGAACATGAGTTGGCATTTAGTTTAGTCCTGTTGTTGTTGTCCTTGGAAGTCTTTTCTGGTCCTATTAATTTCATGTGCTGAAAGAGTATTTATTATTTCAACTGAGTATGCCTAATAGCTGTCCCTCTTGTTAGAAAGCTGGAACTCACTGAATATCACATTTTCCAAGGCTCTCTATCAGGAAACTGTAAACTGTCTAATGACCGTTATGTTTTGCAACACAAATTTTGTAAAAGACAGCAGCAGACATGTTAAACAGATTTTTTGGGGTATGATGGATTTTCAGGGTGCAGGATTTAGAAATTTTATGGTGCATTTAGAGATGTGAACGTTCTGCCATGTATAGATTACTGATTTCCCACGCCCCTCCATCTTTCAGCTTTGCAGATTAAAGCTGCCTGTATAATTGCACATTTCAAAGATCCACAGGAAAGTAAGCTTCCATGGAATTCAGTGCTGAAGCCTCAGACTTAAATTTGTAAAGAATTAGCTTTCGTTGCTATGGGAACATATACTTCATTTAGTCCTGAAAGGAAAATATACAAATTTATGGTAAAAAATAACACTATTAGTCCACTTGGTGGGGCAGGAGGCACTAGAAATAACTATGTAATCTGGGCATATAATATCTCCCTATTGTATACAGCATGAGCACACTGAAAAAAAAAAAGTCTCCTTGTCAGTTTATTGCTCCATCATAATCTTTTTTTCTATAAGTTCACATTTGTTTGCATTGTAAAATCACAAACTGCACATAAACATGTAGTACAGTCATTTTTTGCCTTTATAAGGAATCACTGGGGACATCTATTAATTCTCACATGATTATCTTTATTTCTTTGCCATTCATAAGGTTTTGTATGAAGCCTAGATCTCAGCATGTTATTATTCAAGTAACCAGGAGTAAAGTAGAGAAATTTGTTGTTGCAATTGAGCTTATTCCTAGAAACTATTAATATGAGTGTGAAGTCAGTTCTGCTGTACAATTCTGTGTTTGCTTCTTAAAGAGGCTTTTTCTGACTGTGAAGGAAGTGGTGGCAAATGTCTCACAATTAGACTTTTTTTTGTCCTTGGAGAGTGACATAACTGTGGAGAGATTTTTCCCTTCTCTTGGCTACTGTCTCCCTGGTTTTATGAAAATCTCTATTGCTTCATGGGTAGCCTCAGCTTGAAATTTTATATATGTAGCATTAAAAATACTCTGCTTTTTAAGCCTGAAGAAGTTGTAAAATTAAATGAAATGCACTTTTTGCATCAAGTTAATGACCCTTGTGCTTTTGGGTGCTATGGCCACCATTCCATCTTTTGTGTGACAGAGAGCTTGAGTGAATTTATTTGCAAATGCTAGGGGTGCAAATTTATGCTGCTTCTCATGTGCAATATTTGTGCTGTTTTATGCAGATATTTATTATTCTGTTTCTCTAAAATTTTATTTGATACTCAGGTTCAAGTGGGCATACAAATGTAAAGATAAATACAATAGAAACTGCAACTATCATGTGATCCCCCAGGGAATTCCTTCAGAGATGCGCTTTTTATAATATTTTGATGCAAAAATTCTCTCTAACAATATCTTGGCTGCTTCAGGCATGCTGTAATTAATGCTGGGGAAGTCTACCTTTTAGCAAACCCCCAAAAATATCTGCCCCTGTCAGGCTATATGTATAAAAAGATATATCAAGAAACAACAAAATCAGTAAGAAATGCAGACAAAAATTAACATTAAAGTGGGAGGATGCAGAGGCTAAGTTACGTCTCAATTCATCTCTGCAATGGAGAGGAAGTATGAGCAAAATGTTTTTCATCTTTAAGGAATCTCTAGCATGATCTCCACTCCTGCTTTTGCTCTAAGCAGTTAAGGTTACTTTTGTTGAAATGCTGCCATTATCATTTAATCATCAGGTCTGTAAAGTGCTGTGCCCACTCAGCACAGAGATCATTCCTTGGCCTAGAGACAAACCGTTTAAGCAGTGGCAATGTTTCATTCCTTCAAATAAAATCCTCTTCCAAGAAATGAACTGGTGAAATGTTTCAGTGAAGAAATATTCCCACAGCATTTTATTTGGCTGTGGGTTGTATGGAAATGACCCCAAAATGTCTGATGTGTCTCTGAGTGACACTAATGCGTTCCACCTCTGTTGCCTCTCCCAAAGTTCACCTATTGAACCGCTGCGCTCGGGTCACACGCAACCCTTCACACAGGCAAAAAGCAGTAGCTTAATATTCTGCAGTGAGATATGTCTAAATTGCATTTTGTAAGCATTATGTCAACTAAATGCACGTAATGGCAATTGAAAGAATTACTTTTTGAGAAACCTGTAAACAAACTCTGTCATTGCCGTGGAAGAGAGACGAACATCTGCTCTTTCTCTTCCATTTGCTATCCAGGATGCAGTGCTGTGTAAAAGCCTTTTATTTCACAATAAAGGCTTCCTCCTGAAAATAAACCCCCTCCCCATTCTTTGTAAATGAATTCTTTGTTTTGCAAAGCAGTCTTAGAGGCCATGGGCTTGGTTCCTTTCAGGGGTCCCAGAAGGTCCACAGGGCCAGACTAGAACTGATCATAGTAAAAGGCTCTCATGGTGCTCACTTTGGGCATCAACTTCTTTGTTCCCTGAATTCTTTCTGCTGACAACCCTGCTTGCTTTTGTAGGCACACCTCATGTCATCTGAGATCTACCCCACCTTTCATCCCCCCCAGTCACTCTGTGTAGCTTTTGTACCTGATTTTTAAGGGGTTTAGGTTTGCCTCCTTTTTGATGTACTTAAAGGAAACCTTTGTTCTTTTAATAAGTGAGATGGGGGAGTGTTGCCTAAACTTAAGTAGATTTTTCACTTTGAAAACTCATTTTTGTCTGATATCCTGTTGATAGCTTTAGTAAACCTTACTTTATTTATTCCTCTCAACAGGAAAAATATTCAAGAGTTAGCAATATATTCAGGAATTTATGAACAGAATGAAGGCTTATCATTTTGGAAAAGTATTAGTGATGGAGATGTTTACAGTTAAGAAAGTGAAATGGCTTTTAAGGTCTGGCATGATTCAAAGGGCTGAATGACTGCTTCTTACAAAGTCAGCTTTAATAGTACATTTTTAATTAACCTCTCATGTCCATGTATGTATAGAAAAAAAATTCATTTAAATGGTAATGGTTTCTCTATGCTGTTCTCCCCAACTTTGGAACCTGGATGCCTGTGCTCACTTGCATTTATTCATGAACCACTGAGTGAAGAATGTTGCTGGCATTGCTTTTGGGATGCTTATAAAACATGAAGGAAGCTTCATTTTAAGTAGTAAAATGGTTTAATGAAACCTATGCTTCACAACTTCACTCATTAGCCAGGTACAAATCTTTTTATCCCTAGGAAATGGTTATGCATAGACTATATTCATTTCTTCAGAAAGATTAGAAATTGTCTTTAGATAGAAGCAGTGTCTGCTGGAAGGAGCATCAGAAGGAACAAGCAGAACCAATAATTGCCGTTCTGAGGTACCTTAGTACTTCCTGCTCTATTGTGTTTCCTGATGTCCTCAGAAGCACCACAAGCTATGGCAAACACTCTTCCCTTCAGGAGCTGGCATTTGTCTACCTTACAATTCATTTCATAAAAGATTTGGGAGCAGTATTTAGCATTTGTGTCTTGGCAGCTCCAAGGAATCATGTAGAGAATAAGATGATGGATAAAGAAAGAGTTGCAGGTACCTTTGTTGGGAAAGGCAAGTTCAGGTCCATGTCTGCACCTAACCTATGTATGGACATGAACCTCGTCTTCTGTAGTTCAGACTGGAGACCTATCCCCAGCAGGCTGTGACTTGCCTTTTCTCACAAATGGCAATAGATACATAAAAATAAAGTTACTGGTTCTTTGTCTTTAGTACCATTGCAAGTCCTGTTGGTTTGATTTGGTTTGGTTTGTTCAGGTTTTTGGGGTTTTTACTGTGAGTCCACTGACTACTAGCTGGAATCTGGACAGCTGAGTAGGTTCAGGAGCTTCTCATGTATCCAAGATGTTTCTAGGACTCAACAAAGATAATGATCAAGGGAATTAAAGAAATCATAATTATTGTACTGTAAGCTAATTCATTATAAAATTAATTAAGCAAGGATTTGTCTTTTTTATAATGCAAAAGAGCATGTGTGATAAGCAACAACACAAAACCATGGGTGTAGAATTAAGTTGACTAAATCAATCAGGTTTTTAATTCAGAGGTCACTAAATGTGAGCTTTTTTTTTCCATGTTCAAAATGTTTGTCTTATGTTTTCTTCATGTACCCAAGAACAACATTTCTAGCCAAGCCTCTAAAGATAAAATATCCTTGATTTTACGTATGCTTTGCTTGTAATAACAAATAATCTCAGCACTGAGCCAGAACTTCAGATGGCTTAAATCAACACAGACTTCAATAAAACTGTGTTGGTTTACTTTTTTTTCCTTTTTTTTTTTTTTTTTTTTTGCTATTAGATGTTTATGTTGAGCAAGCCAAGAAAAATTACTGGCCTACAGAAATTCAACACATTACCAAGTTACCAATATGTCAGATTATTTCTTTGGAGCAGATTCCTCTGATTAGCAGTAGGATCTAATTAATTTTGCAGCTTTAGTTTGTGGTAAATAAAGTGAAAATGACCACTTGGTACAATATTTCTTAAAACCATTTTCTGTGACTAGCACATCAACAACAAGTCATGTAATGACAAGATTTTTGTTCGAATCCTGGTGTTTGTGTCATATGGGACATGTCTGCACTGGGATATGTCAGTACAATCCAAGATTTTGTTTATTTATCATTTGAATTGATAGTCTCACTGTCCTTTTTGCTCTGCTTCTTGCACATCATGCATGGTCTTTTGCAGGCATCAAATAGGAAAATAACTTATGAAGGGGTGGGTTGGTGTCCCTGAGAAAAAGAGACAATCACTATCATAGAACGATATTAAACAGTGTCAAAATGAATGGGACCTTAACATTCCCAATGTGTTAAACAGGAAGAGAAATATAAGTATTTGAATTCTCTCACTGGCTTCTTCAGGAGCATAAGATCACATGTCCATGATCCAAGTGTAGCTGCAAACAGCAGTGCAGTACGTGTACAACTTTTCAGGATGCAATTAGTTTTTGACTTAATTCATGCTTTATTTGTAATTTACCATTCTGACACTTTTTAGCTACCTCAATTTTGTTTATGCTTTGGGTTTTTTTGAGCTTAAAATCTTCTCTTGCTTAGAAACTGTAGCATTAACACAAGTAATTAGTTGTTTCCTGAGTTCTACTTGAAATAAAGAGTAACCGATAAAGAAGCAAATTACAACAGCCCCTGGACATGTACTGGTAATGATTGTGGGAAGCTGAGGTGACTGAAGGTGTGGTGAAAGGTTTAAAATGGGTAGGAGAAGTAAAACCTTACACAGTGGCATCCTTATGGACCAAAACTGTTGAATTAATGCCTAATTCATCCATTTCTTTAATGAATATGTTTCTAATTCTGGAGAGAAGTAGTGTCTTCCAAAAGAGAAAGATTAAATGTTAGTTGGAGCTGGTTTTATTTGTTTGTTGTGATGATTGAGGGGAAATCTTGCTTTTAAAATTTCTTCACTATACCTTACTTTCCCAGGTAATTTGATAACCAGTTCAAACCTCTGCATGTAAAATTATTTTCTTGTGTTTTTTACACCAGAAATTCTGTTCTACTTCATCTGGGAATGCTCAGGTACTTGGGAAAGGAGGCCCTTTCCCTCTGCCCCACTGCCACCACAAAACATTTACATTTAGGGAAAATTAGGTATTCTGAGAGGCCTGCAATTACAGAAGCTGGAGTCTGGCTAGGTCAGTCAGATTACCATGCCTAAACAACCTCACTGATCATAAGTGGTCATTAGTTTAGTTTCTCTTCTTATCTGAAAGACAGAGCCTCCTACAGCACAGTGCCCTCTGCTATCAAACCCCATGTTTAGTCTAAGTTTGGTCCTATCTCTTTGTGGTCTAAATAGAAGTTTGTTTTATGAATCAGTTTCGAATTATCTTAAAATGGCACTAATTACATAACTATTACTAATGTTTTCTCATATGGAAGATGATGTTTAGTGAAGTCTATAGCAAAGAATTTTGGCAAACTTCAGATATTTCCTGTTTAAAAAGCTCTCTGTGCAAGAGAGCTTGCTCAGTTTTCATTTTTGCTTCCCAGGATTATATTAAACAGACAGTATGTTTCTTAGAGTTGACTTCAAAACTAATTCAAAATAGTAATAATTGTAGATTTCAGTTATCTGGGTAGTGTCATCCAGTTGAGATCAAATGTTTTCTGTTAAGAGCTGTGGGTTAACAAATGTGGTGTTTCTCTGAAATTGAGTTGGAGACTTTTTTTCTGCTTCCTTTCATTTTCCTACTGTCTGGGATTCAGGCTGAATTCATGTAACTTCATTTTTTCCTGCTGCTGTTGTCCCAAATGGGAAATTTTACTTCTACACTTGCACAAACTTGGTTTGTGGAGGGATTGTAAATATGCTGGACTCTGCTGACCTTTTCAGTAGAGTGTCCCTTGATTGGTAGCCAGCCCACCACTCCCCCACAGGTTAATGAAGCTGTAAATAGGGAGAACTGAAATGGCAAGCCAATCAAAAAGGTCAGAGTAGTATAGCACAGCACCACAGCTGACAAAATATATGAGGCATTAAAATTTGGATACTTCATTCCTAGTGACAAAGATTGTAATGAGAGCAGAAAAGAAGGCTCCGTGAATCCCTTCACATCATGGGGAATGTAATGTGGATGGGAAAAGATGCGAGCCTGCCATAGCTGAGCTCCAAGATGAATGTTTTAAATCTCTTCATATATTTCAGGGACCATAGAACAGCCAAGTTAGGTTAAAACCCAAGTTCCTTGCTGTAGGAATACATTCTTCAATATTCTTGCTATTTGTATGCACCAAATGTGCAAATATATTATCTCATACCAGTACTGTTTTTCAGAGGAGGGTGTAGAGTGGGAAGGGTATGAAATAAAAACAGAAATAGAAGGCTACTCAGGCTTTATTAGAATATATGAACGTGAGACTGTCAGAGCAGACTCAGTCGTATGGAATAACTGAATAAGCTCCTTCCTACTGCATTGGTACAGTATCATAGTTCTCCAATTACGTTCATAAGTTTTAAACTAATAAAAATCTAGTAAAACACAGAAGGATACTGCATGTAACTGCTGCTTAGCTGAATGGCTTGCTGTAGTTAAACTTAAACCATTGTTCAAAAAAATTCTGTCTTGAATTTTGTCCCTGTGAGGTAGCACACCACAGGAAGTCAGCAAAGATGGTCATTGAAAATTTTCTTTTAATCTCCAAATAATTTTCTGGATATTGCTGTTATTTATTCTTAGGTGATGTAGAGATGTCTCATCCTACTGTGTTATCCAAGAACTGTATTCCCCAGGAATTGTATCCCTGTTGTTTTGAAACGTTTCCCTGTCATGCTGGCAGCCCTTATCACTTCAGGAGCAAAAAATGTTAAGTGTATTTCCCAAGTAGTTTAAAGCACATTGATACAAAATTCATGCTCCCTGGTGTAAAACAAACGTAGCTGGTGAGAGCTCCTCGTTAGAAGGGCATGAGTGGTTACTGTGCCCATGGATTATTGCAGCTTTGAGTTTGTGAATCTCTCTCTCTTTTCTGCAAAGAGTGGCAGAGTATTTGCTCACAGGAGAGGGAGGAACTCACAGTAGCTTGGTCCAGTCCTGGGGCTGATTTACAGTAGATATATTGCTCTGTTCTTGCAGGATAAGCATGTACAGTTAAACGTGGCTTTGACAAATGGCTTGGTTCCTCTGGACTCAGAAGGAGCCTCCAGCCCCAGCCTGGAGGACCCCTCTGCTCCACTGGATTTCCAGGCTGGCGGGATGAGTTACAGGGACCTGTGCCAAGAGGTGCCTTCTGCTGCATTTTATCACTGACTCTAATCCAGCTGTCTGAAACTGTGCCAAGCTAATTAGCTGTTTCAGTGCCTGTTCTATCAGGAGCCCAAATAAGCCCAGAGAGGTCACGTTTCGAACGGGAGCGAAGCCTTTTCATTCATCTCCCTGTTTATGCAGGCCCAAGATGACTCCCATATGGGACAAATCCCAATTAATGCCTCCTATTTAAACTTGTCCTGACATATTTTAGAATGTTCACCAATTAACAGTAGCATTAAGTTATGAACTACTTTAGGTGAGGGTGGCAGTGGAGACAAAGACCCCTTGTTTTTCTTAAGATTGTCTAATCTTAGTTTGACTTGACTAGTACAGGAAAACCAAAGAAAAGATCTGCTGAAACTGTATCACAGAATTATTAATCTGGAGGATTTATTATTGCCCAAACTCACTACATACAAACCCAATCTCTGTCCTAATGCATCCCTTACTTTCAAATCCCAAGTGCAACCACTGAGGTTAAGAGCAGGCAGGAAAGAAAAATAATATTATGATGATAAATACAAGGGAAAAGAACAGTGAAAATAAATATTATCATTGGTGAATAGCTGCTTTCTCAGTTATGTAAGCGGAACCTAAGCAGCAAGGCAGCTGGCTCACACTCATGAGACTGTAGATAATGGAATTACAATGTCAAGATTTCCATAATAACTACTTTAAATACCTGCAAAAATGAAAACGACAGCATGATATTTTTAGCGCTCTCAGTTCATGAAGATATTGACTATGAAAGCCAAGTCCATTTCTTCAGTTGCTCCAATTAACTTTCTTTTGCTGGCGTATTTTGTTTAATTCAAATCTTTCACAAAATTACCAAGGAAGAGCAGTTAGACTGTTCTCTGTGTCTGTTGATGAAGCAAAGAAACCTCAGAAAATAATGATATTTATGGGTATATGCATTACCAGGGGTCTCATTTAATGATTTACATGATTTCAGGAGCATGCTACTGATGAATGAGTACAAATCTCAGCCTTACACAATTGCACTGTACCTCTGCATTCTTCCCATGGTGTTCCTGCTTCCACTGCCTGTGCACTTCCTTTTTGCTGTTTAATTTGACCAGCAGGTTTTTAATCACCTATGCCAGTATCTTGTCTTCCTTTCCTGATTTCTTACACCAGGGGATTGAGAGCTCTTGCACACTGTGGAAAATGCCTTTAAGTTTTGCCAGCTCTGTTCCATAGTCCCTGAAGGATGTTTCCCAGGAGATCCTACTGTCGAACTCCTTGAGGAGCTGGAAATTTGCTTTCCTGAGATTCAGTCCTGAATTTTGTTTTTGCCTGGCCCTTAAAACCACAAACTCCAGTTGCTTGAACACAATATGCACTAGGGTCTATTTTTGGCTCTGGATAACTAAAGGATGCTGCTTGGATGCTCTGTAAGAAAAGAAAGAATTAAAAATCCTGATCTAGGAATTGGTTTTGCTGCACCTGTAGCTGCTGCCATGCTCTGCCCTTCCTGCTCCTCTCTCATTGAGTGCTCTGAGAGTTTGTTTCCTATCTGTGAGCACTTGTCTGGTGATGAGGGTGTTCCTTTTAAGCCTGGTCTTCTCTGCGTATTTTTCTAAACCTTGAGTAAGCCTAAGGCGTGTTATGTAACTTGGTGAATAAATTATTTTTGTTTTTTAATTATATGCCCAAAATCAAGGAGTTTTATGAGAGAAGAAGAGACTCTACAACTAAACACTAGTTTGGTATTATTCTCCACACTGATATGCAAGGCAGAGCCTTGTTCCCAGCTCATAAATTTGATGGAGGGGGCTAAGAAATACGTAGTTAAATGTCAACAGGTTTGTCTGTATAGGAAAACAGGTTAAGTGACTACAAAACCTGCAAATAAACAAAAGAATATGTAGTTGCTTTAAAAAAATCAGTTGTCAAATGTAAGTTTGAAAGTGCAGCTGAACAAATTATGAGGTTCAGAACTCAGACAAAGCAATTTCTTCCATCCTCAGAGAGGGATTGCTGCTTCAGTCAGGCATGGCATTACAGAAGGTTATCACCACAGCTAGTCAAACTGTACTGAGTCATTCCACCTTTTTATGGAAAAAGAAGATAAATCAGAGCACTGTGGGCATTGCAGAAGCTATGTAAGCACAAACATGGTTTGTACCACGACCACAGAAAAAGTATAGCATTGAAAACATAAGGCCATGAGGTGAAATTCCATCTCTTGCATCTCTGCCATCATAGAACATGACATGCTGCAAATCACTTCAGACTTTCCTGACATTCTCTTCCCAGCTACCTGAGGAAAATGAACATTTCCATTAGGGCTCTAACAATGTTCTGTAGGGAGACAGAATATAAGAAAATAAAGATGGTGTAGAAAGTAATCTTACCCCTAAGGAGCTGCAGCTGGGCCAATTATCAAAGAT
>JAWWMS010000001.1:9877070-9920830 GCA_035048045.1 Chlorospingus semifuscus | reverse complement strand
CTGTAGCCAATAAGAAGAGTGTTATAAAAGAGTGGATTGGTGGGAACTGGAGTCAGTTGGCTGCTGTGAGGACAAGGGAGAGTGAGTGCCTAGAGGAGCTGCCTACGAGAAACATCAAGGAGGTAGGAAACTCTAGTAATATGGGACCCTTGCAATGTAATGATAATAGAACTCTTGCACTGTAACTAGAGCAATTTATTTTCTGTAATACCTGATTCTCTTGATACAACTTGAATCTTCTGTTGCCTCTTATGCTGTGAGGTACCTGTGTGTGGGGTACCTGATGGCAGGGAATAGAGGACATAGAGCCAGACTCTTCCCACTGGTGGCCAGGGACAGGGCAAGAGGTAAACTGTGCCAGTCTCCATCCTTGGGGACATTCAAAACCCGGCTGGCCACAGTCCTGAGCAACCTGCTCTAGCTGATCTCCAGGTGTGCCCTCTGCATCAGCCATTCTATGCGAGTCTGTGATTTAAAAAATCAGTCTGTTACAGTACAAGCAAATTTCACAGTTCCTGGAATCTTCTCTGGAAGGCCTCTAATGGAGAGGTTCTCTCCCCCTGTTTTTAATTGCGTTTACATATCTAAGGTTTAACAGCTCAGACTAAGCTTTCCTAAAGTATCTCCCGCAGGCAATTTGTTTTGTGAAATTCAAGCAAGCATATTTAAATAATTAGAAAATGAAAATTTCAGAAACGTTATGCAATGATTTGACTGTATTACATGCTGTGAAACAAGTGGCTGAAGTCTGGTTAAGTCTTGGCTCTGATTGCAAATATGTCACTGTTGTGTTATCCTAGTTTGTGCCATGGGGTAAAGTCTTTGACAAGGTAAAGCTTAAACCTTATGTTGGCTTGGATATGATCAGCAGAAGCTCACTGAGAACTGAATTTTAACAGATGTGTAGAATAGAGATACATATATTTAATACAGGTGGTTTTTTCTGCTGGGCATGCTCTGGACAAAGGGCTTGGACAGGTTTTCCAGAGCACTCTTGGAATATGGTGCTGCAGACTGAGGTGGTCCATGTGCAAATAAACTGAGTAAGGAGGACGTTATTGCTGTGCTTTCCATACCTTCATTCAGAAAGTCTGGAGGAGAAGGAAGCAGCGGCCTGAAATCTTGTTCCTCCTGCCTAGCTTAGACTATTCTTGTAGTTTTCATTGTTTCTGTGTAATTTCTTATTATGTCACAATAAGGAGTGTCCTCCTTGAGGTCAACATCCCTCTGTGTCGTGTCTCCAGCTGCAGTCTCTGTAATTATAATTTCAGGTTTTGTAATTTGGTCAGGTTTTATTTGAAACGTCATCTGAAAAACTTTTGGGTTTTTTATGTCTTTGGTACAGGCTTTTCTAGGTACCTTTGAAAATTGTAACTTCTCTTTGTCTTGGGGGAGTAAAACCACCACAGGCACCCCTGTTTCCTTTCATCACAGCAAGTACTGCTCAAACCTGCTCTAGCAAAGTTTTCCCCCACATTCTACAAATATTCTCTGTCCCTTTATCTCTCCCCAGAAAACCTGTGCTAGAACCTGCAGGAAAATACCTGAGTGTATCTGCCTTACCAGGAGTTGCTTTCTTCTCCTTAAAATTACCATTCTACCTTCATCTCTGTCTAATTTTCAAGAACACTTTTTTTTCCCTTCAAACTACAAGGTTGCCTTAATCTTATCTATTTTCTATGCATTGAGGGGGGAAAAAAGAGAAATATTTATATATGCCATACAGATTAAGTCATGTTGTTTCAACAGTTTCAGATGGGGAATATTACAGGTGTTTTCCTCTTCTGTACAGAAAATTCAGGTTTTGGTTTCCAACAGATTTCATCTTCATGTGTGAAATCATATCTCAGCCTTTTCAAGTCATTGCATAAGAACTACTGAGAAGTAGTACAACTAGATATTCTAATTTAAGGCCAGGCTATCCATCATTTCCAGTGACAAGGAAATATAGTATTTCAGTGAAGAATAAAAGCTGTGTGTGTATAGAGAACATAGATTAAAATTTAAACATTTCCTAACTTTGAAGAAATTGTCTTTACTTCAAAGTGTTTATGAATTTGAACATGAAGGCACTATAAAAATATAAAACACTGAGGTTGAGACCCCCAGCTCTGGAGTTTGTGACTGGCTTCTTGAATCTGCATGATTTATTTTTTTTACATTTTATTAGTAATGTTTTTTACCACGCAGTTCTGTAGACTTTGTTGTTTGGAAAACTGGGGGCATAGTTTCAATTTTTGATAGAAATTACATTTTATTTTTGAGTTTTGGTTTTGAGATCCAGATAATGGAGCAGACATATGTGAACCACAGCATCAAAATTTAAGAATTCAGTGTATGTTTTCTCAGGATCCTGGTTAATTTCTTAGTTTCTTTGTCCTAGCAGTTCCCTAATAATTGAAATGTTTTACTAAAATAAAGTTTTCCCTGTAGTCCATTAAATGCTTCCTCGTCAGTACCTCCTTTACCCCTTTGACAAAACTTTCTGGCTCCTAATTTTCCATAAAGTAGCTAGACACAGAGCTAAAAGCTCATCAAATGCATTCCAATTTTTTTATTTCATCTTAGTGCTCATCATTAGTCATAAGTAGTACCTGCAGATAAGTCTTGATTTCCTTGCTCTTTTATATCTCTCATGTTTTATGATACACAAAGCTGTGTGATACCAGCTCAGCAGAATGTTCAGCCTTCCTGCATCTGCTTAATCCCTTTTCCATCATTTACTCTTAAATATTCTCTTCATTTTGTTAGTACAGTTCTTGCTGGTTTGTTTTCCTGTCTTGTATTTTTGAAGCAAATCTCTAAGAGTACTTTAACTGTCATAGTTTAAGTTATGAACATAAATTACAAGTGGTAAATTTTGTTTTCAAAAACTTTAGTTAAAGTTTGTTGTGCACACCTTTTTTGGGTTTTTCGGTTGGTTTGCATATTCCTTTATTCTCTGCCTGCACTGAGGTGACTGATGATGAGAAGAGTTAAAAATGGATGCTGAGAATCTTTTCTATCTTGCAGTAACCCAGAAGGGTCTGCATTTTACCTTTCTAAGGGGATTTATTTGGAACAAGCATTTTGGGAGTATACCTTTGAAAGTCCATTATGCAAAAAGAAAGAGAAGTTTTGCCTTTTTAAAAGTAAAAAGATGAGTGGAAGAGTTTTTTTCTTCAACAGGCTGTCCCTAGAAACAGCAGGTTTTGGATAATTTGGTACAAATATCAGAGCTGTCTCCTTGAAGTCCATATTTATGCAAGCAGCAAAAAGAAGGCAGATTTCTTTTTGGAACTTTTACCAGTTGAAGTAAAATGCTGTAAATGCTGTAAAAAAAATTGCCATTCAAGGAGGCCATGGGAGGTAAATCGAGCAGATTAAGGTTAATAAACCTGCCAACAATTAAGGCCTTATCAGAAATAAAATCAGGGGATTATAAAGTAAGCTAGGTAAAGCCTCTCTCTGGTGACCAACAGCCTTATTTCTGTGGTACATTTCAAGGGAGGCTGGAAGCAAAGAGCTCTGGTTTAGGAGCCCAGCTGGGTACAAGTGGTCAGTGAGGCAGCAGCGAGCCAGGAGCAGCCACTGCCCTGTGTCCTGCGCTGGCTGTGTTGTCACCAGCACCTCATCCTCACACTCCCAACAGCAGCACCCCCATGAGGAGCCTGCCTGTGATCGAGAGAAAATAACATGTAGGAGTCCCTAAAAATGATGAATTAAAGCCAGGGCAATGATCTCATAACTTCAGTAGCTGTCTTGGGAATATGAGAGTAACACATACCTTGCTCCTTAGCCAGAGCTGTGACCATGCTGCTCTTTTTGCCAGAAATCTTTTCCTCCTTTCCTCACTCACATCCTAGAAGTCAGCTCCATAAAAAAATATAAGCTGTTATTAGGTTTCCATTTATAGTACCAAGTTGGGCTTTTAGCTATTCCTGTTTGGATCAGCGAGCTGCCTTACATTTGCCACAGTATAATAATTTAGCTGAGCAGGATCCCCATTGTTGCTTATAACAATAGAATTTAAATTGTAAAGCATTGGGACTCTTTTCAGAAGGATCCCTGAAGATGGCTATTAATTAGTGCAGATTCCCTGTGACTTCTGAGTAACTCTAGCAGGGCTGGTACTTAATATGGAGATACATTGGACTGTATAAGAATTAAATAGCCATTGAATCAGGATGATAGATAGGAAGTAAAATCTGGTTTTTCATAATTATTCAGGAACTCTGAACTGCTCTGCTGACTCTATACTACATATATATTCATATATATATATGTATACAACATAATTGTATACAATTCAATTTAGAAAGCTAGAAATGCTGAACGGTTGTTGTCAGACAATTTATCATGCCAGACAAATTCCTAGATGCAAATTTTTGTCTTATGGAACATATTCTCAGCTGATGTAAATAAATCTTTTGGTTCCACAGAGTATTGATTCAGGTAGTGTAAACCCAGAAGAAACAGAAACATTCACCTCTCTCAAATACTTTACAGTAATTGCTGATTTTTCAAAATTAAGAAGTGTGCAAGAAGTAGAGACCATTAGACTGTATAGCTGGATCCTTTTCACTCTATATTTTTAAATAAATTGCTTTATGTAACTTCCATTGTTTCTTGCTTTACACACAGCTTCATTTTATTAGTTTACTTTTCAACAATATATTGACTATTTGATGAGTTTCATAAATTATTTTGTATGTCAGAGCAGGCAAATAATTTTTCTTAGTCACCCTGCTCTAATTAGTGCGTTAGGAAGTGATGTTGTCAGGATTGTGAACACTGCAACATAGGAAAAATGGCTACTGACATAATGCCTAGATGCATATATTGCAAATGCTCTTGTGTCTCTGTCATCTAATTAAATATAGTCCTCAGGTCAGAGTATGATTTGTTGTCAAGTGACAATTTAAGAGGCTAGAAGAACATGTTTGTGCTGAAACTAGAGCAGGAGTTCTTTAGTGTTACTTGTAGTGCATGGGCGATGATTTTAATGGCTTTTTGACAAGGCTTTTGCTTTAATTCAACAATATCATTGCTCTAGACAATATCAGAAACTTCACAGTGCAGGCTTAGTGTGTTATAAATTTGTTTTTAGCATATTGAAACAGAAAATCTCACATAAATGCATATATTGACAGAGTATCCACAGAGAAAACAAATAAGGATTGTAAAAGGATAAGTAAAATTACCAGGAACAACTGAAGCTATGAAGTTTTGCCTTGCTTGTATAAAAAAAACCCTATTGAAATGCGGGAAAAAAAATCAAGTTTTTTATTTGTGTTGCTTGGTTTTGTGTCTTATCTTCTTTAAAAGATGTCATATATCCTACTTTTTAAGCTGCTTTGTTATTTTTTTTTTCCTTTCAAAAGTGTTTACATTAGAAAGAAGACTCTGACACTATTATTAAGGAGGAAAAAAAAAAAGCACACCTATGTAGTCTGGTGACCTTTTCACTTAGAGGAATCCATTTTTTAACTTTTGCAGTATCCAGGATTAACCAGGGTAAAATTGAGAGTATAATGTTAAACCAGGTTATATGCCACAACTGTGTGACAAAAATGAAGAAACTCCAATCTCTTGGCACAAATCTTTGTTGATTTTGTAGTACTCAGGCATTGACAGGAAACAAGGTAAGTCTCACAAGAAAATTTGTTGCTGGTTTGGTTTTGTTAAGTCTTGATATGGATTGTTGAAGTATATACATAGTACTTTGGCTTGTGAATATAAATGTCTCACAAAGTGTAGGAATCATATTTCTTTTTTCCATGGTTCCCTGAGATGCTTCATGACTGTTACAGAGTTAATCAATATCAATGACCAGATAAAGAATATATTTCCCTCTCACCTGTATATGCTTTGCTGGTTTGTTTTCTGCACAGCATGACAGGCTGTCTTTGCAACCTTTTCAAAATCCCACTTCACAGATTTGGAAATCCTAAGAGTTTTTTTTCAATTATTGCCAAGACAAATAAACCTTGAAGTTAGTGACACTTTTGTATAACTTCATCCTAAAAAAGTAAGGCCACCCAAATACAGAGCAATATTATCCAATTTATAGACATAAAAATTATTAGGTAAATCTTGGATTTGCATAGACATAATACGAAAAGCAGCAGCTCCATTGGGGCTGTTTTAATTGTATGAACATAAGGCTTCTCAGAGTGAGTTGATTTACATGAACAGGCAAGAGGCTGAAACCGTCTAACATCATGTGAAAGAGTGAATGAGTTCTAAACTTTGTGGAAATGTTTGTCAGGAGTCAGTGGAGGGGCTGTGAATGGCGGGGTCTCCAAGACCTCACATCTCTGCCATGCTCCTCTTATCTGGGACGTGACAGTTTTCTTAAATAGTCATAGAGCTCTGCTTGCTAAGGTTACAGTAAATTTAAAATGCAACTCTGAAACCTAGAATTTTTCTTTTTACATTTTTTCCTTTGGTGTTCTGTGCTCAAGAGGAAAAAAAAGGTGCAGTATTCACCATCTTTATACTCATGTTGGCTACTCATGAGCAGAGCTTGTGACATTTCTGTGAAACAGTTTAAGCTAGACATGAAAATATTTTTACACCAAGGCTCCTCTAAACAATGCATTTTTAGAACTCAAAATCCCTGGTCTAGGAGGGAGAAAACCCAGTGTGTTTGTAGGCAGTGATTGCTATTTAGATATGTCCATCTATCAATTTCAAATATGGTTAGAGTTCCCCCTTTAAAAATTGGATTGATCTCTCCATTATCTGTGAAATCTTTCAGACTGAATGAACTTCATGTGTTTCCATGTGCCAGGAGCAGTTTAGCAGATTCAGGACTACAACAACAGCTGAGTAACCTTCTCACTTTACTGTGGACAAGATGATACATGCTAGCTTTCCCCAAGGATATTTTCAGATCTCTGGCCTGACTCCCTATCTGAAAGGTGTTTATAGCAGAGAAAGGGCACTCAGGCTTTGGGGGAGGTTGTACCAGAAATTGTGCTAATCCCTAACTCTGGTTGTAGTGTCACCACTCCAGGGTTAGGCAGGGAGAGCAGGAGGGGGACTTCTTCAAATTGGAGTGGAAAAGTATGGCAAGAAGGGTATTTGAGAAGCCAGTGGTGGTATGGGAGCTGGGTATGTGTCCCGTATTTGTAGAAAACCCATTTGAAGTTCTATTATTATTAATTATTATTATCAGCAGCTGAAAAAACTAGCTGTGCTAGAGGAACTATTGTGTTCATAAATCCTGAAAGTCATAGCAAATTTTCTATTCATTTCGTGTTATAGTGATTGCGTCCTCAATTAGTTTATGAATCTGGATATTTATATATATGTATATATGTAGCAGAGATAGAATAATATCTAAAAGATTAAAGAGAGAAGGAGAGATGAGATGATGTATTATTTACCATACAGGACTAATTTTTAGAATAAGAATTCAATCCTTAGTACTTTGTGGTAGCATATTATTCAACAGTGCCTCTAGACAGCAAGGGCTAATCTAAAATCTGTGAGGCAGAAACAAGCAGCAATATTTCACAGTTACAGCCCACTACATCCTTGGTTTATGTGCTTTTCTCTACCTGTGTGTGCCAACTTGCTGGCTATTAGTGGGATTCTGAATGTTGCTAAGGAATAATAGTTTGACAATTTATCTGATAAATATCCATCTATCAGAATTTCATACAGTCCTAATTAAAACTACTGATCACATTTTATATGTGTACATTTATATGTGGAATAAGTGTAACCACATTTCATAAACTGCATTGGGATTATAGATCAAAGAACAGATTTTCCATGTCAAAGGAGTAGTTGCACAATTATTTTCGTATTTTATCATAACAGATGTGTAGGACTGCCTCATCAAGTGATGTATGGTGCTCTGGTTTCACAGCAGGCAACTGAAGCAGTGCCATTTTTAGATCAGGGAGGATCCAGCCCAGCATATATTTTTTCTTTTCCAGTAATTTATAAAAAGCATGAAGTTCTTAATCCATCATTCAACATGGAGAAAAGAAAAATGGAATATAGTATTACCTTGACCTTTATAGCACTCTGCTAATAAAATTTCCTGAGCACTTATCCTGAGCACTCAACTTTCAGGAGTTCAGCATCCTGTTCAGCAGCAGAGAAAGGGGCCAGACCCTCAAACCAGAGAATGTTCAGTGTTTCCAACACACATAACATCCTCTGGTGTCCTGCACTGGAACTTCTGGAATTGATGTTTCTGAGTTCTCATTACCTCCATTCCAATAACATTATTATTTCCTTTTCATAGACCTAGCAAGACTCAAAAACGGCAAAGCTTAAAATAAAGTCCTGGTATTTGTTTCCACTTAGGTTTGGCCCAAAAGACAAAAAATCTGTCCTCTGTTTTGCAGCAGAGAAGGAAGTGCCTGCTTGCACACTCACTTGAGACAGTCTTGCTTCTAACACATACATATCTTAAAATTCATGCCTTTAGAGGAACTCTATAATGTAATTTTGTTGGTGCTGTCCACCCTATCAGGGGGTTTGGTGTGTTTTTCAAAGGGTCAGTGGGAATTGCTTTTAAAGTGTTACTCACTGACAAAGTTTAGTGTACTGGCTGTGTTGGAATGCCCAAGAAAAGAGTTATGATGAGTTGTGTTTGCTGCTGTACAAACACTCAAGCAGGAAAGGCCAGATAAGAAAGACTTGGGACTTTGGGATAACTGCAGATAGTAAACGTACTGTTACAGGACACATCTGACCTCTAAATGCTTTTTCTCTTATTTACTCCTGATTTTGGAGAGGATCTACCCTAATGTAACTTACTTGGTGACTCCAAAGTCAGACTAGAGGTCAGGTGGAACTAAGAAATAATTTGGGTTATTACTATTCTGATGTAGAAAATTAGATGTCCCTGAATATTAGCAAATAAGGGAAGCTTTTACACAGGAATCAGTGTAGGGTGCTTCCCATTATCCATTCCCCACCTTGTGCATGCTGAATCTGCAGAGCCAGTCACAACTTTTTCAAGGATTCTTACCCCTTTTATACCAGTGAAGTTTAAAAAATATTCAATCTTTAGTACAAACTCACATCTTTATTACATGAAATAAGACACAGAATTTTTTAGATGGTTTACAACAAGGAGATGAGGAGATCTATATAGGCATAACTAAAGATCATGAATGTTTCAAAATGAAATGCTTGTGAAATCACTCTTTGCCATCCTTCACGGGAGGCTGGTATAAACTGCCATAGCTCTGCTGAAGTCAGTCAGTGCCCTGAATTTCCTACCTAATAATGCTCAGGATATGCCTTGAAGCACCTGAATGGAAGAGTGGCAAGTGACTCACACTCAAAGTTTATTTCTTTATCTCAATCATAAATTTAAAGGCTTATTTCCCCTTGGAGTTGACTGAGGAAGTATTTAATCACAGGACAACAGGGAGAGCTAAAGCCAGTTAAGAT
The DNA here is from genome assembly GCA_035048045.1 of Chlorospingus semifuscus. Classification (NCBI taxonomy): domain Eukaryota; kingdom Metazoa; phylum Chordata; class Aves; order Passeriformes; family Passerellidae; genus Chlorospingus; species Chlorospingus semifuscus. The sequence goes on along the minus strand of JAWWMS010000001.1, from coordinate 9,911,425 downwards.
GCCTGACATGTATTTCATGAAATATTTAGACAAAGTACATTAAGGAACAGATGACTTTGGAATGAATGGGAGCACTAATGCAGTTGGCTGCCTTTAACGCAGTGTGCTCACTGAGGATGTGCTCTGAAGGAACTGCACTGCACTGGAATTCACTTGCATGTACTGTATCACATGTGGCTCTGCAGCTAAAGGAACAGGACCTTGTTTTAATTTTGGGGCACTTCCTTGCTGGCGAATGGAATATACACTATTCCATGTTATCTACACTGAGCTGAAACTTTCAAGTGAACAAGCAGAATAATGTGACAGTGTTCACAGGGGTCTCAGGTTGAGGGAAGAGATGAGGCTTCAGAAGGCTTGATTTATTATTTTATGATACATATTTCATTAAAACTATACTAAAAGAATAGAAGAAAGGATTTCATCAGAAGGCTAGGTAAGAATAGAATAGGAAAGAACGATAACAAAGGTTTGTGGCTCGGACTCTCTGTCCGAGCCAGCTGACTGTGATTGGATTGGCCATTAATTAGAAACATCCAACATGGGCCAATCACAGATGCACCTGTGGCATTCCACATCAGCAGATAACCATTGTTTACATTTTGTTACTGAGGCCTCTCAGCTTCTCAGGAGGAAAAATCCTAAGGAAAGGATTTTTCATAAAAGATGTCTGTGACAGAATAATACTGAAGAGGTTTTTAAAAAATTAACTGTTTAGATTTATTTTTTTTTAAGTATAGTGAGTGGTCTGTATGTCACAATATATTTTGAAAAATTTATTCACCTCAGTAGTTTTTTTAATTCCCAGAGCTACTAATTGAACTTGACTTTTCCGTTAAGATTAAATAAAGAAAAAGACAACCCAGAAGAAATTTTTAAAAAAGCTGATGTTGTAACATACATTAACCAGAATTGGAATATTTAAATATTTAAAAAACAAATCAAAAGAGATTGGCAGGTTCAAACTATATTTTAGGAATGGAAAATTAATTACATGAATTTCTACTTAGCTGCCTGTTGACCTCAGCTTAGGTTCTATGTTGTTTTCGTGTTAAGATCTTGGAGACTTAGTTTACATTTTGACTTTCGATATTCAATCACTTTTGGTTTAAGTTTTATTTGAATCAATAACAACAAGGATTGAAACAATCCGAACTACCTGATATTGCTACTGGTGCAAGCTGCAAAACAGGACACCAGTGAGCAACGTGCCCTTGCCAAAAGCAGACTAATGGCATGCTGGGTGGCATTAGGAAAATATTGCCAGCAAGCTGAGGGGTGATCCTTCCCCTCTACTCAGCATTGGTGGGACCTTTCTGGAGTGCTGGGACCAGTGCTGGGCTCCCCAGCACAAGAGAGATGTGGCTAGAGTGGAGTGAGCTCAGGGAATGGTCACAAAAACTATCAAGAGGTTTGAGACTGTGATGTAGGAACAGGGACCTAAGAAGTGTTCTCTGGCTTTATGTGCCAAACAAACAATTCAGAAATGCTGAGCACCCTCTAAATCTTCATCTTTGAAATTCTGTGGACACCTAAGAGCTAATTTGAACACTTTGGCTTCAAATGTTTTCCATAATACAGGGTTAAAAAGCATGCTTGCCCTTAATCTTTGTGCTATATTACCATGTGGTTTTTGTTTGTTTGTTTATTTGTTTTTTACCTTATGGCTGAAATTTTAAGAAACCCCAAACTTTTAAAACTTGATCCCTCTCCAACGTTCCCTCCCATTCCCTCCCTCTCTTCTTTACCCCATTGTGCCCTCTCACCATTTTTTTTTTCCTAGCTCTAATTGACATTTATGAATTTGATGGTCAAGTGACAAGGGTTTTGAAAAAAAATTAGCTACTGAGCTATCAGGAGGATCACGTTTCTGCACAAATCAGTGCTTGGGTATTCTCCTGTCATTTTAATGAGGCACATTCCTTTGAGCTGGCAAGTCACAATTCCACCACCCAGAGCCTCACTCTGAGGTATTTTTATAATGTCACAGTTTTTTGTTATAATCCTTGCTAGCTGGCACCATTTGGCACATGCTTCCCTGCAGGCTATTTCTAATCCCATTACTGTGGAAGTGACTCAGTTTGTAGCTTTTTTAGCACATTTGAGGGAACATCTGAGAGACACTTTGGTCTCCATCAGAAATGGCTGCATTTATCTAGAGTTTCCAGCTGTGTTTAGCTGAAATCCAGGGAGAAAATGCTGTTTTAAAGGTAAAGAGTAGATAAAGCAAATTTAAATGTTCACCTTGATAATTAGGAATGCAATGATGTATGGAAAGCTGCCAGGAGAGTTTCATAGTTTTCAAATAGAAGTATAGATGAGAATAAATCAGTTGTTTGGCTTTTTAAATTCTCACTACTTCTTCAGGAAAAAAAAAAGGAAATAAACTGTAATTTACGTCTAAATTCTCCTGCTGCTACTAATTAAAAGTAGTTTTTTTCTTTTTTAGAAATATCTAAAGTTTGCTTGTTATCACAGAATTGTTGTTAAACTTTATTCTCTTCATTCGTCAATCTAATTCATAGTGAACTATCTCAATGAGAACTTTGGAATGCTAAAGGTTTTGAAACTGTAGGGAAATAGTTCATTTCTAATTTTAAAGAAAATATGAACAGCTATCCTGGCTCCAGCTGAAGGTGCAGTTATCCTGGCCTTCTCTTTGGCATGTGTCCATTAGCAGATGATTAAGGAAAGAGTATAAAAACAGAATTATATTCCCTGTGCCATAGCTTCTGATTTTGGAAGCTACAGCCTTTTCTGAAGCAGAGGTTCATATGTGAAGCTGAGGTATCCCTCTTTGTGGTTTATATAGCTCACAAACCTTTCTGTGAATTCCTTTAACTGCTTTCCAACACATTCAGTTTCTGACATATACATCCTGTGCTAAAAGGTTCTACAGCTGCATTACCTACCCTGTGGCAAAAAAAAAACCCTCTACTTGCTCTTTTCTGAACGTCTCTGTGATAACTTAAGTTGATGCCTCTAGTTGTTGCATTCTGAGGAAGATAAAATCTTTCATATTTACTCACCATATAAATTTTATCAGTTTCTGTGAAATTGTGCCAGACATGTCTTTCCCCAGAGTTATCTCTTTCCAAAAAGTGTTAAAAGATTTAAACTTTGTGACTTCTTTATCAATTTTTTAGCCCTTCTTTTTATTTCTTTTATTAGTTCTGTATCCTTTTTTTCCCCCCCATAATTGGGCTACCAGAGCAACATACAGCATTCAAAAGGCATATGTTTAAGAGATTTATCCATTGGTATGAACTTTTTATTTTTTTCTATTCTCCTGGTATTAACTCTCCATCAGACTGCAGCTGAACACTAAATTGATAAGTATAGCCAAATATCCACAAGATCTTCAAAACCTCTTTTTTGGGAGGTGGAAACTTGGTGTTTTCCCTGCACATCTCTGTTACATTTACAAATATATTACCTAGGCATCCAGTATCATGAGAAAATTTTGACTTTTAATAGTCCATGTAAATTTCAAACCACCATTAATAAGAACCAGTTTGTTCATCTCCATATCTACTCTCTTTTATAGATTTATGAACATACTAAGCATTAAGATGCCTTTACATAACAGCTCTGCAGAGCTCTTCTGGTAGTGAACTTCTCCTCACAGTAAACACTGGCTATTTTGTTTCTTGTTCTTAAACCTTTATTAGTTCATGACCTGGTCATGCCTCTTATCTCTTTTGTAGCTTATTTTCTAGAGGAATTTATAGGGAGAGACTTTGTCAACAAAGTGATGTGGAAATCCATGTGCTCTATATTGCCCTCATCACACTCGTCTATTTACAGCTACTTTCCCCAAAAATTCCAGTGGATTTTTAAAAATTTATTTCCTTCCATAAAAACTGGTGGTTATTGCATCCCTAATACATGAAATTTATGTTTTCATCCAGCAAGTGTAATCTTTTCCAATGCCTTTTATTGCTCTCCCTGATGTGGAAGTTAGGACATGTACAATGTTCAGGCATTGCTAAAGCCTTGCTCGAGATCTGCCGTTACTTCCCCGTTGTTCTTGACTCTGGCACAGGGAATAAGCGGGGGAGATGTGGAAAAGGGGCACAACACTGTCCCAGGAGATAGATGAGATTCCCTGAGACCCCAGAGAGAAGGAGTCCCAAGACGGAGAAGGCAGGTTTTGTGCTTATGGGGCTCTGAAGTAGAAACCCAACCTCTGACAGTAGAGGCTGGAGGGCTTTGGCCACAGAAGCAGGATCAGGTCAACACCTGAGATGCAGAGGTGGCACCAGGACCTGCATCCAGCCAAGAACCTGAGCCACAGGGCAGTGCTGGGAGAAGGGATGAAGCGTCAGGATGGAGACTCTCTGAGGCAGAGGATGGAGGGCCCTGCCTGCCATGCTGCCCAGGAAGGATTGCTGCTTGCTGGGAGCCTGGACATGGTGGAGAGGAGGCTGAAGTTCATCCAGCCATTGGTGGTTCCCCCACATCCAGGGAAGACCCAAGGCATGCCAGCTGTGATTGGTTTGGGGGAGAGGGTGTAGGGCAAGGCAGCTGGGGGTTGGATTTCCACCCTAAGAGGAGAGGCTTCAGGATGGGATTGACTGGGCCTTCCAGATCAACACCTAATGGGCACCTGAACTTCACAGCAGCAATTTGGCTCTTGCAAGCACAGGACCCTCCTTAAGGCTCAAGGATTGGCAGCCACCAGTGTGAGTTGATGCCTCCACAGCCTGACAGCTCTCCACACAGAGGCAGCTGACTTAGGGCATGAGGGCGGGGAACTGGGTGTTGTTTATCTGGGCTTTACTAAGGCTTTTGGAACAGAACACTAAGTGATCCCCAGAGATGCTTTCATCACTCATTTGTTCTGTGTGAGGCTGTGATTTTTAAAAGTGGTGAAATGCATCACACAGGAGTTCTAAAACTGTATTTTAAAGTTCCCTTAGAAATAATCAATGAGCCCCATTGAGTCCATTCAGCTACTTATTTTGGTTTGCATTTTATTGAAAGCCACTTTTATTGATACTTCTGTTTGAGACCATTTATTCAAATTTTCCTCTGTTAAGAAATATGTAATTGTGAAAATATATCTGTGTTATTCTGTGGTGAAGGGCACAATGAGGTTATTTAATTTTTTTTTCTGTCATCTCTCAGCCTTACAGGCCCTTGCCAGCTTACTTCTCCAAAAGTATTAGAACTGGCTTTTCTGGGCATTTTTTATGATCTTAGCAAATGTCTCAAAACCTTCTTGGTCTACCTTTGCTTTGAAATCTAACTTGCCCCATACTATGCATTCTTTGTTTTCGTTTCTTTTGATTCCTATGCTCTTAATTCAGAAGCATGTCTTACTTTCACTAGGGACTGTGTGTCGTTGTCCGAGGTTTTTCTTGGGTTAGATTTTGGTGTTTGATTTTTTTGTGGTGGGTTTTCATAGACTGATATTAGTGGTTAATACCCAGTGCACCCTGAACCTACAATGTGCTGTTTTCAGACAGACTCCATGCCCCTTACAAGGATCCCGTCCAATTAGCCCATTTCAATTTAGTTTTAATAAGATTCCTTATTCTTATGTCCTCCAAATTCTTTGAATTTTAATATACTATTATGAATTTTTTGCTTGCTCCCTTCTTTAAAGACAGCAGTAGTTGGAGTATTTGAGTATTTTTTTAATAACTTCATCTTGAACCAGAGGCACTGTGCCTTGCTCAGAACTACAAGATTTGCTTTTCCCTTTTTGGTTTCTTTAACCACTTCTCTTAAAGACAATCACCTTGGATGTAACTTTAAGTTCTCTGCCACCACCTCTTGTGACAATTACCAGTTTTTGTGAGGCTATTTTCTCAATATTGCCATGAGATTGAGGCACATGGTCCCACATGTGTTAGTAGAAGCAAGGTCAGAGAACATTATCATGCATGTCCAAACAGCTGCCATCTTGCTTAGCAGCTCAGATGCTGCCTTCCTGCACAGCTAATGCAAATTTTAAAGCCTGATAAAAGATATCTTTTCACCTTAAATTTATGGAGAATGTTCTTATTTTTAATGAGCTCTAGTTTACACCAGATTGTGGATCATCCCTTTAATTCTGCCATCACATTACTTGAGCAGAGACAAGTGCTGCTTTGAAGTGTCATTGTGCTGTGGAAAATCTGACATTCAGAGCTGAGTGCAAGATGTAGCACTAAGAAAGTGGAAGATGTAGGCTCCCAGATAAGGACGTTTCTCTGAATTTTAATACACACCTGTATTTATCCTTCCAGTCCCTCTGATTCAAACATCACAATGTGTGTTTTGCATCAGAGAAATTAAGTCTTCTTTCATTTACAAGTTTCACAGGGAAAGTCAAAAGTAGGTCAGAAGACAACTTAATGTTGTGCTGTTTTTTTCCACCAGTAAAAAGGAGTGAAAGAACCACCTTTTATGATCAATATCGTGCCATTCCCTTTTGTATTAAAAGCTGGGTGTTGCACTCTGTGTCGACTCTGCACAGCACGTTCCTTTACTTTAAAAGCCAAAACTTTAATTACTGGATGGAGAACCTGAGAGGTTACCAAGACATGCATTATTTGGAACTTGCCTAGGGATGCAAGACAAAGAAGTTGTTTTAAAGAAAGAATAAACAAACATTTAGATCATGCTTGGACAAGAATACCTTAATTCTCTATTTTATACTTACAAATGATGCAGAGACATAAAATAAAGGGACGAAAATGGCCTTCCGGTTGCACTTAATATTGAAAAGAATATTTATACTTATAAATATTCTATTCTATATTCTATACTTTAAAGAATAATTTAAAAAAACTAATGGCATGGCAGAGGAAAAGTTCCTGCTGCATAAGAAAATTTATTTGTACCTTAATGCATACTAAAGGGTACATTGCTGAAAAACAATTAAACCTAATTGTTGAAACTCAGGAGCCTGGCAAAGCGAGGGTTATAGTGTTAGTATGATTAATAGAGCCTTTTTAATTAGGCGAACCCAAGGAACTGCAGACTTTTGCAAAAGTTTTCAAGTAGAAAGACAAAGTACAGGTTTTCAGTAGTATTTTCCTAGTGTGATCATTTACAACATTTTGGTGTGAGTCAAAATGAAAGACTCAGAATTTGCAAACTGATATTATTGATCACTGCATACTATTTTCTCATGGGACCCTCCATAAAAACTACCCAAGTTTCAGTTTAAACTTGAGTATTCTGAAAGATCTAAAAGGGAAGAAATCAGTGTTTGCAGGAATTGTGAGATGATCTCTCCCCTTAGATTATAATAGAATAAAGATCAGAATGGAATCATAAGACCTTTAGGCTGAGAAATGCTTCTAAGATTGAGTCCAATTATAAACCCAGTGCTGCCAATTTCACCACTTGACTATGTCCCTCAGTGTCGTATCCATATCCATTTTAAATACCTCCAGGGATGGTGATGCCACTCTACTGGGCAGCCTGTTCACTGGACCAGCTTTACAATATTTCCCATGTACAATTTTTTCCCAATATCCATTCCAAACATCCTCTGTTGCAGTTTGAGGCCATTTCCTCTCATTTGTTTGCTTGTTTCCTAGGAGAAAATCCCAATCCCCACCAGACTAACCTCTCCTGTCAGGCAGTGGTAGAGGGTGATAATGCTCCCCCTGAGCCTCCTTTTCTCCAGACTAAACAACCCCCCACTCCCTCAGCTGCTCCTCATCAGAGTTGTGCTCCAGACCCTTCCCCAGCTCCATTGCCCTTCTCTGGACATGCTCCAACCCCTCAATGTCCTCCTTGTAGTGAGGAGCCCAAAAATGAGCACAGGATTGAGGTGTGACCTCAGCAGTGCCCAGCACAGGGGACAGTCACTGCCGATCCAGGCCAGGTGCCATTGGCCACCTGGGCACCGCTGGCTCATGTTCTGTCACTGCTGACCAACACCCCCAGGTCCTTTCATCATGATGGGCCACTTTCCAGTCACTCTGCCCCAGTCCTGCAGGGTGGTTATGGTGACCCAAGTGCAGGACCTGGCCTGTGGCCTTGTTGAACCTCAGCCCGTGGGGAGGCCCACAACTGACTTATCCCAGCCAGCATCCAGCCAATGTTTAGCCAGGGAAGACTGCACCCATCCAAGCCATGAGCAGCCAGTTTTTTCAGATTACTCAGTCCTGCACTAGCTAACATGGTGGCATTTCTGTTCATTGCTCTGTTGATAACTATATCATGGTTTTGTAAATATATTGTAATACAGCTCTCACTTTAGTGAGAAAGACAGTAACTATGGTAATTTACAGCTGCAGGATTATTCAATCCTCTCTTGTCTTCCAGTGAACTTTCAAAGACAAAGTAAAAGCCATTGTTATGCCACGCTGTGCATCAGAAAGCAGAAAACAGTATTAATTTCGTTTATCCTGAGACTTTTTGTATATAGAATGGAAAGGTTTGCAGAACTGGTTTTTTACTGTACTGATTATTCCATGTAGGTCATTAGCATTGATGAATCTAAACATGATAGCTAATGGTACATATCATCAGTACTTAGGAGCCTAAATTTTATATTTAATGGCAGCAAGATCCAAATTTGGAAGACTTAATTCCAGGTCCTAATTCATAAACTTGGCAGTTGTCACTATGATTTGTGGCACTTGGTGATTTTAATTATGGAAACCTAAAGCTCCCTTCTCTCTCTGGAAACCCATGTGCAACTACCCCAACCCATCTCCCTTGTGTTTTGTGAGTAACAACTGGAACTGCCTTCACAGGACTCCTTTATTGACTCAGAGAGCATTAGATTAATTCCTCTTTCTATTCTCTTAAATCCTTATCTGTGTTTGTGTAAATTATTTTGGGGAATATTAAATTATTGACATAAGGAGTGATGTGCATTAATATAGTTTACCTAATCACTTGAGTTAACTGCCATTAGGTAAAAAACCCATTTACTTAATGGTGCTTTGTTTTTATTTTTATTGTTGTCTAGAAAATAGCTTTTTTAAAGTTATTATCCTGAAGAACTTAACATGTGAAGAGACTGAAGTGCATAAGCATTCTGGGGAGAAACTTATTGGTAATTAATACACTTCATAGTTTTCTTTTCCAAGACACTTAGCCTAATGACTATAGAGATAAGGCAAAAAATGCACTGTAATATTCCACTGTCTTCTGCTTTGTGTTTTAGACTGTGTATAGTGAGCTGTAGGCTGAGGTACAATCAACTACAAGAAAAATTTACTTGTGATGATATATTTTTTTTTAATGTTACCACTGCCTTTTATCAATCTCATCTGCAGGAAATAGAACAAGAATTGCTCTATTTGATCAATCAAGCAAAGTGCCTGGCTCCTAAATGGGGGTTTCTGCACTAGTACCAGGACCAAATCTCTCAACTGTAAAATGAAATAAATTGAATTAAGAAAAAATTAAAATTACCTGGCTTCCATTTGGAATGTCATGGTTTCAAATATAGTGCTGTCTTTCAGGTAGACTTGTGTTCGACAAACCTGCTGTTCATATTTACTTTAGTTCTATTTTAAAATAGAAAATAAACTATTTTTAATGGGTACCCTTTTTGTATCATACATTTACAGTTATATTTGATGCATTTGACTAGTTTAGACCATATTGAGAATGGTAGGCATGCTACGCTATCATACCTTGCTCATTCTCAGAGCGTTAGAAACAAATGTTTAATAGAAAAATTGCTTGCAGTCCCTAAGTAGAAAATGCATCAGAAGGTTCTGTTCTTGTGTCAGTATTTCACAGGCTTCAGTTCCGAGGTCTGATTGTGTTGTGAACAGGAATGGAATTAGGAATATTCATGGTACCTCAGTTGCCAGAGTTGGTTAGGGCTGACAATGTTTCTGTCCTAGTGTTATTTTTCATCATGCTCTTGTTAGATTTATAAGTGTTCAGTCCTATTTGCTTTAAAAATATATTTTGTGATATTTTCAGGAAGTGAGGTGACTATGCCTGACATTAAAATTTGGGAAATATGAGTGACATTTTGACGTTATCAGGAAATTATTTCTACAAATCCCCTGAAAGTGAGGGTTAGTAGAAAAGATGCAAAATTAATTTCAGCTGTGAATATACTGATGAATGTTGTTTGCAGGTTTACAAGCTTATCACAAGTACATGCAGAGATAACGTGGATTTAATATGAATTGTTGAAAGCAGGCGTGACCTGGTGCACATTAACGTAAGCAGCAATTCAGGCTCTCTGCTTGTAGGAAAATATTGCATGAGGTGAGGACTGTACACATCCATTTTGGAAACAAGTATGAAAACTTGCTAAACAATGTTGCACCCAAGACACTGATAAAACTTCTAGAAAGATTATAATTCTATTTTGTAGATTTCTACCAAGTGATATTCACTTTGTTTACTTTACCCATTTAAGATTTCTAAACAAGTCTGTTTTCCTTTGCCCTCTAACTTAAGTTTGTTGTGAATGTTCCAGCATAGAAGATATTCAAAAAATAAACCGACAGATTATTAAGGGGTTTGATTCCTCTTTTCCTAAAAGACTTTGAATAATGAGATTGTAGAAAACAATGAGTTAAGAATCCAAACTGTAACTTTTATTAAAAACATCCATTCTGAGTGCATAAACATGTGTTTATACATAGTTTACCACAAATATAAATAAAGCTGTATGCAAAATACAGTTCACACATGTTATTCTCAAGAAAAATAATAGAAGGAAAAATGTGTATTTTATACCATATGTAAGAAATTAATTATTAATGTGACCTGAATATATAATATGTTAGTTTGATATAGCAGCAGATTATATTAGTCTTTTTGCCTAAAGTCTTGTGCTATGAAAATGCAAGAAAGGTTTTCAAGATGTTTGTAGCCTAACTTTTGCATGGGGAAGCCTGAGGCTGTCACTACCACATGTTTTGTCACTGCAGCAGAAGGGGATTTTGTAACCCACGTTTTCAGGACTCAGTAAGGAATATTTTTACCACTGACTTAAGGAGGTATGAGGAAATGTTCTGAAATATTACTTTGTGTACATTAGAAGAACAGACTGCAGTAATCTGTTCATTGTCAGCAGAGAGGAAGGAGATGTGAACAGTTATTTTGGAAACATGAACTGGGGATCTGACATCTGAAATAAAAATTATGGTCCAAAAAACCTGCTCAGATGTTGAGACAAAGTGTTTAGAGCTGTCTAATCTTCCTGTGAAGCTCTCTTTTAAGTTTCTTTTAAGTTCTTGTCAGTTAATAAGTTAAATGTCATGTGGCAGGCTTAGAACTGACCCAGTCTCTGTTTCTGCAAAACTAAGTCAGAAACTACACAGATTCATACCTAAATACCCATCCAGTCTGTAAAATTTGAACATTTCTGGAACATGTCAGATGAAAGAAGTCTCTTATAAAACAAAATTATAAAATATTTATTCTAAATAATTTTTACATGTTTTGTTTTCAAACTATGTTGAAAAGCTTTTAGAGTAAAGCCACTGTTACGTAGTCCTTATCTTCTAAATCAGTAACTTGTTAGGCTGCTTTCCTAGGCATTGGAACAACAAAGTTTGATTTTACTTCTAGTCAAAACTGTTGTCTTTTTCTGAAAATGGGCTCTCTTCAGAGTAATAAGTTTTTCAAGAGGGATGCTCTCCAAAATTAGGTACAAAAACAGTCCCTCAGCACTCATATGCCCTAAGGAGACCAAGTGAAAGAGATGTGGTTCTTTAGCATATTAGACTTTTCATGTTCATCAGAGGTTCAACATTTCATTCTAGATCTCAAGTTTGTTTCTGTTTTTACCAATTTTAAATGTCTAGAAGTCCATAAAACAAGGTTTAGAGGCAGGTTTCTCTTCTTGGTTATTTACTATAACCAGCAGGTAAATAATCTGTCCCTGTCTTGTGGAGCATTTTGCATTCCCTAGGCTTCAGTGCCCTCATCTCAAAAGCTGGTTGTCTTAGTCTTAAAGTCCAAAATGTTCCTGTTCTGGGACAAAAGGAGAGAGATCCTTGGAAAGGTCCATGCCCAGGATTAGCACAGAGCTGCTCAGGAAGGTGCTTTGAGGAAGGGTAGGATTGCCAGCCCCAAACAGCAGCTCTGTGCTTCTACTGAGAGCTCTTTGATCCTTCTTCCCAAGGTGTCAGCTCCTTACAGCGTCCACAGAACCAAAAAATGGCCCCGGTTGGAAGGGAACTTAAAGGTGATTGTGTTCCAACCCCCTGTCATGCTCAGGGACACCTTCCACTTTCCCAGGTTGCTCAGAGCCCCATCCAATCTGGCCTTGAACACTTCCAGGGATGGGGCAACCACAGCTTCTCTGGGCAACCTGTGTCAGGGCCTCACCACCCTCACAGTAAGGAATTTTTTCCATTTTTTTTCCCTAATGGGGTGCATGCAGCCAAACAATGAAGAACAGAAGCAGACAGTCCAGCTGTTTTCTCAGACTGTATGGCAGAGGAGTGTAAGCTTCCTGAGTGTCCCTGGTAAATCTGCATCTCTCACACAGTGGCTGGATGCTTTACCCTAGGGTTTGGCTTTACACTGAGTTGCAGATACTTAAAATTTTGCCTCTTGCAGTGATCTGTGTAGAGCTATGATGACGAGCGCAGATTTCCGAGTCTCAGGGGGAGATGTTCTGGCAACTGGGCTGCTCTACCCCATTTCAGACACTGTTTTGCGCTTTAGAGCCTGTACTTTCATTTCTCTGTGACCACATCTTGACTTTGTACCGACATTATGTGTCTTAAATTTTTCATGCAGTAGATGGAATCGTTTCTCTTTGATGAGTATTTAAAGAATACAGCTGTCCTAAGTAGGAGACTGGTTCAGAGGAAATACAATGCAGCCAGCCACTGCCAGTTTGAGAGATCCTAATGTCAAGCAAGAAGGAGTTAATGTGGACTTAAATATATCTGAAAGCAAACACACGTAATGATAATGACAAGTACTTATGCAAATGAACTGCTAATACTCATCCAGCCAGAGGTGATTAAGTCTTTTAGGCCAACTGGAGATTTCACCCAGCAGGGACTATGTGGTAAAAGACAAAGGTTTAAATAACTTGAGGGGTTATAGCTCTAGTGCTGCACTTAAGTCACATTTCTCTGAATTATCCTTCCTTAAATGCCTCTTCCCTTCCCCCAGGAAGGAGGTCACAACTCCAGTTACCTTGTAAATCTTTGAACCTACACATTTTAAGGCCTGTAAGAGCTCTGTAACCTATCCCAGAGTGATATGCTGGTATTAAATAGACTGGAATAATGAACGGACCTAAGGGATTATCTAGTCTGATACTTAATTATGTAGACTAGGATCAAGGGAGAGAAATGAAGGAATTACATCTGTCTCTCACTCCTGTGGTGTTTGTCCACAGAAAACAGTTATTGATACCGTTCTATTAAAAGCCTTGCAAAGGCAACACAGGCTGGAGTGAAATTTAGGTCTGTAAATGGTGAAAAGAAGTCTTCAAGAAAAATGAACTATTTAATCTGAAACAGAGAAAAGGAAAAATTATTAGCTGCTGGAATTCTGTTCTTTTTTTTCATTCCCAATGCTTCACTCAGTGTATCATGTTTATGTGGTGTTATCATAGTTAGATGCTATTGAAAGCCCTTTGTTTTGTACTTCATTGGTGAAAAAATCTGTTCTTCCCTGAAGAAGAACATACAAAGACATCTATAAAAACAAAATAGAACATTTAGTAATTAAATGGGTTTTTTTAAGAAAAGTTGTTGGATATTTTTGCATATATTTAAGGCAGAATTGGTTTGTAACAAGAAGTTGTACTCCTCAGACGTATTTGTTTATATAAACACATATATATGTATTTTAGTATAAATTATCAAAGTTCTGCTTGTCATTGAAGGCTATATTACTAAATATATTTTCCAGTCAGGCAGAAATTGGATGCTTGATACATGCAGCTACCTTAAACCTTTAGTCAGAATTATTATTAACTGGTTTGTGCTATTGTGATCAGTATTTCAGGAAAAAATAGTTGTACAGGCTTATGGCTCAACAGCTTCAGGAAAAAGACAGTAGTTAACAGGTGTTATCAATCAGTCCTCAATCTGGTCTTCATAGCTGGGGGAAGAGGATCCAGCTGTCTGAGGTTTTCTGATTAAAAATTCCTCTTTAATAATCTCCCAGTCTTTTGCTTGTGCCCACACATGTTTTATACTTTTCAGTGGGCTTGGGGAAATGAATGGATTAGTAGCATCATGCATCTGAGTCAGCAAGTTAATTAAAGGCTGCATGTGTAAAATGGAACAATGAATTATTTAGTGGATAACAAACATGATCTAAAATTCCATTTACTCACATTTCAGGTCAATTTTTCGTTTCAGAATCCATATACCAAAACCTAACACTTTTGCATATTGCTAAAAGTAAATGTTTGCCAACAATACACTTGCTAAAGTTTCAAGTGGAAGTCTGCTAGGGGCTTTGTGACTTTACATTTGAGATATTTGCTTTTCTTCCTATTTCCCTTCCCCAGAGAAATTTCAGACAGTGCTGAGAAGAGAATTGTTTGTCTGAAAATAAGCACTAAACATAAAGCGGGTTATAGATTTGGACCCAAATTACACACCATGCCTTGTTTGGAGAATCTCTTCTCAGATTTTGCTATGACTTTATAATGAACCATCTGAAACTATAAAGATCAAAGCCCTGATTCAAAGCAAGATCTGAGTTTCACAACACAAAATACATATACACTCACTCACACATCCTTGTTCTTGTTTTTCAAACATCTAATTAAGGCAACTTGAAGGGGTTTTTTACCATGTAGAACCCTACGGCAAAAATATTTCTCATGATTTCACTGGGATTTTTGCAGTGCCACGGTAAATCTTGACAGAATATTTTCCTGCAAATGGGCTTCATTTCTGACCATTTAAAAAAGTACTCTGGACTGGTTTTACTGTCGCACATACTCTTCTGCACCTTTATTATCATTCTCAATATGAAAGGCCTTGTAAATCTGCAAGACCGACTTTCAGCAGTTCATTTAATGTATGATGTCCTAATTAAAAACAACTCCTCAATGTTTCTTTTATTTAGAGCCAAAAGAGGCCACGGATCTATTGTTCACAACTGGCATCCATTCGGTGCAGGAGAGTGAAATATCTACTTTCTCAAATCGTTTTATGCAGTGTAGTTTTAATTTGAATGACTGCAATCAGTGGTAGATCTTTATAAAGCACATGACTTGATGTTAGCAGTTTTCTCAATGAGCCATTATTTAAAGAAATATCTTGAATTGTCAAAGACTAGAAAGACCATAATATTTTTTCTTCTTTCCCCAAATTTAAGGATTGAGATTTAAAATTTTGACAGGATTCGAGACTTGGCTTTCTGAATGTTTTGAGTTCTCTTTTCTAAAAGCTTTACTTCTTCAAGAAATTTTAAGCTTTGCACTTGTTTCTCACTTCTGAAACTCTCCTACTCAAGCTCCTACCCAAAAATGGCAAAAGACTTTCAGAAGCAGAATCCTGTAGTTGTTTCTGTACCATTAAGTTATTCAGAATTCAAATTTTAATCCTAAAGGAGAATGCTGGGCAAGTTCATGTGCATCTTCCTTATTTTTCTATCCTAGTAATGGTATATCCACCTTGAAGAGAAATTTACGGAACTCTACATCCCTGTCATTTGACGCTGGAACAAAAGGGAGAAATAAATCATCCATTTGACAAAATGCTATCCTTTCTCCGCCTTTTCTCCGCCTTTTCTCCGCCTTTTCTCCGCCTTTTCTCCGCCTTTTCTCCGCCTTTTCTCCGCCTTTTCTCTGCCTTTTCCTTTTCCAATTTCTTTTCCCAAGCTGTTCTAGAAACCAATCATTTTTTGCTGATCTTTATCTAGATTTTGCAGTTTTTTTTCATTTTTATGGTCAACCCTTCTGGACTCATAGCTCTCATACTCTAAAAACAATTTATAACATTGCTAATACTGACAATAAGCAAGAAAAATCTATATTCAAGATTAGAATTCAAAATGTTTCTTTAAATTTACTGAAACTTATATAATAATAGAGACTAGTTCATAGATACTGAATATACTAATATCATGCTTTAATTTTAGCAATTTATATTTGACAATTTATTTTCCTCCCTCATTATGCAGGAAAAATGAGTGTAGGCTGAGTCAAACTTTATGAAAGTTGTTAGAGTTTTTGTCAGGTTTTATTCCTCCAGAGGAAGTATCTGGGGGAAATGGATAATTACAATGCCAATTTTTATTATCAAAATAATGCGCAAAATTTATGACCTGATAAATCTGTCCTTGGATGGAGATTCTCATTTTGATAATCCCCCTAAAATGAGTAATAAAGCACCTCTGATAGTAATAAACCATTTTTCTTTGACATTTCATGATAAGTGTAACAACAAATAAAGGAGGAACTTCAAAGACTGCTTACTTCAAAAGCTCTATAAAGTCCATTTGAATAAAATCCATGACTTTCATAAAAGTGGTGTTGAAAATGTCATGAATTAAATTAATGGTCTACATCTCCTTGCTTCATATTGCCTGTATTTTAATCATAATTTATTCTTCCGCACATCCTGCATGTTGTTGATTGAAGGAAATATTAAATCCAGCTGAGCTTTAAGCAATTTTAAAAGGAATGACTGAATATAATTATACTTGTTAATAGTCCTGAATCTGCTTTTTTATTTGCTGCTGTCTGTCATATAACAGATCAGTAAGCTTTTCTTTTTATAACTATCGTTAATCTTTCACAAAGAATCAAAAAATATCCATTCTATAACATCCATTCTATATTTTGTTAGTGTTCTTACTATAGCCTTGTTTAAAGGTCCTAAGTGTACCAGGAAAGTGAACCACTCAGATTTTATCAACTTCTGGGGGAAAAAAAAAAAATCAATTTTTCCTAATAAAAGAAAATAAATTTTTGATGCTCCAGTTACAAAGAAAAGCTTATTTGACAATAGGTTTGATTGATTCTGAAACCAATCATTTTAGAGCATAAGGTTTTTGATAGTTATGAAGAGCAATGATAATGTAGACCGCAGTGTCCAGCTCATTATTGTTCTTTTTTGCCATGCACATTTTTTTGTGTATGATGGGACTTTTTTGGTGTAGTGTCTGTTATACTCAGAGGAAAATTAAGGTATCATAGATTATCCTGAGTTGAAAGGGATCCACGTGGATCATCAAAGTCCAATTCCTGGCCCTGCACAGCACACCCCAAGAATCCCACCATGTGCTTGATGGCATTTTCCAAACACTTCTTGAGCTCTGTCAGGTTTGGTGCTGTGATCACTTCCCTCAGGAGCCCATTCCAGTGCCCAGCCACCCTCTGGGGGAAGAACCATTTACTAATATCCAGCCCAAACCTCTCACAACACAGCTTCAGGCCATTCCCTGGTCACCAGAGGGACAAGATCAGTTCTGCCTCTCCACTTCCCCTTCGGAGGATGTTGAAGACCAACAATTTCCTCCCCTCATTCTCTTCTCCAGGCTGAGCAGACCAAGCGACCTCAGCCACTCCTTACAGTTCCTTCAAGTTTTCCCCCAAGTTCCTTCACCCTCTTTTTAGCCCTCTGTTGTTAGCGTCCTGAGGAAAAAAGGGATCAAGAGTGCCCTGCTAGGGAGAAGATCCTTTCCTTGGAATACTTGATCTCTCATGTGCTGGAGAACGTCACCACACACCATGACTGCCAGGGAACCAGTTTTCTCCCTGTCAAGTTCCTCCAGCATTTTCATTGAAAGTTGATCATGAAATTTTCTCTACCTTGCTGTAGGAGTAATGACAAGAGCTAGGAAGAAGCCTAGAGATCCTAGTGAGCTCCACTGGGATGGGGGCAGGACAAGCAGGGAGGTGGAGGAACTTCCTCAGGCGCTTGGCTGAAGTGAGTGAGCCACCAAGCCTGATTCACTGCATCACCAGGATCACTGATGCTGCTGCTAATGAACAGCAGATTTGCTGGTGCTCTCGTGAATAGTGCTGCATCACTTTCTGGGTACTACTGACTGTGTGACCTACCAGGGAATTTACGAGAGATCTGCATAATATTTCATTATAGATCTATGTACTTTTTTTTTTGGTATTGTTTGTTTGTTCTTTTGTTGAGGGGTTCTCTGTGTGTGTGTAGGATGCATTGCTGTGCATATCACTATATTTTTATCATCTCCTTCCCAATCTGTCCTTTTTTCATATATTTTTTTCTTGCATGTCATCGCTGGCAATGATTGTGTTTTTCTTTGTCAAGTCTTAATTTTATCTGAAGTGATAAAAATGGAAACAAAGCCTCAATTGGATAAGAATACCAGGGCACGCAGCATCAAAACTAGTACTGTGTTATTTTTCAGTAGCAGATGAGTTTTCTCTCTAAAACTGACCTTGCAATTTATCCACTGGGGAGCTAGATAACACAACTACACCCTTTGAGATTATAATTATTGCTGTAGTAATGTTGGACAGATATTTATCTGATTCTTTTCTGAGAAGGAATTGATATTTTAATATAGTATTCCCAGGCTACATTTCTGTTAACAATATTAACAAATGTCTGCAAAAGTCATATTGAGCCACAGAAGTTCCCTTAAGAAACCTCAGCCACATAAATTTGGTAACTGAATCCATGTGCAGTTCAGCTACAGAGCAATGATACCCCAATGCCTGAATGTTTCTTTGAGATCGCATTAGTTTCCTCTTGGGATAGCTGGAAAAGGTCAAGATGCATAAAGTAAAAGAGGGAATAACAAGGAAACTGATCCCATGTGTCACCAAGTAACCTTTCTTATTCTTAAGTGACTCCTTCAAGTTAACGTGGTCAGACAGGAACCTAAACATGCCCATGGTTTTCTGGTAAGGCTGACAGTGCCTGGGAAGGTTTGTAGCACTACAGGTCCCCTTTTTGTCTGTGAATTCACTCAGCACCAGGTACTGCTTTGTCTGCCACTGGAAAAGCCTGTCAGCCTTTGTGTTTAGCCTAAACTGTGCTCCAAATATATTCTGGGAGAGATGCAGAGGGGAGGAATGCAGAGAAGAATGGTGGTTTGCAGCATAGCTACACAAACAATAAGGAAGTTTTGTATTCTGGGGCAGTTCTTTAAGAATGTCTCAACCAATATCTCTCACAAAACCTTAGAAACATGATAACCTAAAGAGAACCCATCAGTTTAGATGATATCAATGCCATAATAATAAAGCTCTACATACTGTCATTTTGGGTGGGCTGCCTTTTACTTTTGTTCTATAAGATGTCTCATTTATGACTTCTGCTTTCATCTATGATTTCTCCTTTCTTTACTGTAAAACAGTTTCTCTCCACAAATTTATTTTTTTTTTTTATATTTTGCACAAAGTACAAGGGTGTAAATCTGAAACATACTTTTAAATTAAAAATTGCTTGTAGAGATAATTCACAAGGAATTTTTATGGGGTTTATTTTGAATTTCTATTTGAGTTATGTAGAGGCATGAAACATTTATGGGAAAAGTAAGATGTTTTGTACAGTCAAGTGCTTCAAGTTAAAGATGTCACCAGTATTAAGCTTTTTTATGCTACTTCATATTATTCTGCCACCATAATTTTGTATTCAATGGTCCTTTAAATAATCACTTGAGGAAACACTGAAATCAGCTAATGAACTGTGTGCTTTAAAGTGCCAACCATGTCTTTTTGATAGGTATCTGTGTCATATAAGTCAGATTTTTGTACCATACACTGACTCTGACTGTATAAAGCAGAAGGGAATTATGAAATAGTAGTTTTATACTCATATTTCATTGTCTAAAATTAGGTGTATTTTAGATGACTGACATTGCGTTTTCATGTGTATGGCTTTGGCTCTACATGTTTACTTTTTGTGGGCTCTGAGTGGAGAGAAAATGAGAAGAAATGTGTAATCTTTCATGTACGATTTAGAAGGGGAGATGTGCCAAGAAAACAATGAAGGGGAGAAGAATCATGTGTGTAAAATCAAGGAATCCAGAAAAGGAGAAATCTGCTATTGTAGGGATTGAGTTCCTAAATGTCATAGACTGACTTGTCATATTTAAATTAAAATAGAAAATTTTACTCTTCTTTTCTTAGATAACTGAAAAGCTGTGAGGAGAAATCTCAGCCTGAATTGATGTAAATTTTGTGCAACTATCCAGAATGAAGTAGTTCTTGGATTCATTACAAGTAGAATAGCCTAAACATGAGCCAGATTAATACTGTGTGTTGAGCCATGTCTGCAAAATGTGCAGCAAGGCAGAAATGTATTGTTGCCAGACAGCAGTAGTTCAGTCCCCACTATTCTTAAACTATTATTAAGAATAGTTAAATAATGTTTAACAGTACATCATCAGTACAAACCTCGTGCTTATGAGTAAATGCCTAAGTACAGGATTTGAAACTTCCTTAGTTTAGAGCTCTTATGTCACTATTATCTTGCTTCTGTGAGAATTGGTATAAAATATGGCCTTTTTAGATGATCAGCTAAAATACCTCCTTTTGCAAAATCCAAAATACATTGTTTGTTTCTTTGTGTGTGGGGGTTTTTTTGGATTTTTTTTCTTTTTAATTAATTCCAAAGTAACAATCTGTAGAAGTAAAAGCCTGGCCCCAGTGACCCTGACTATGTGGCTCTATTTTCAGCTGTAATTTTTGTGTTTCAGCCCCAATGTAAGACACTCTGACTGTGTGATATTGCTAAATAAGAAAAGTGCCAGTGCTGAGCACTGCCAAGGACTGAATCCCTGTTAAGGTGTCGTCTACACACCTTCCCTTAACAAAAGAATTATATATTTTATATTTTCTTTTTCATATTTATTATCTGTAAAAAACTATTGTGTGCTACCCAGGAAGAAAGTAGGCCCAAAGAAGAGTGTAAAACACAAAGTAAGGAGCATTTGAGATTTCTTTTGCTTTGTAATAATCACTGTATTGTTTACCATTCACCAGATCTTAAATTTCCTTTTGACCATTTCACATTTTTCAATCCTGTGTGTAGTTAAAGCTTGAGCACATTTATTCAGCTTTAATTTAGTTCTGCACAACCCCAGGCAAATCCAAGCCCAGACAAACCCTGGGCATGGCAGATGTGTGACAGAGAGAACTCTTTGTTGCCATTTAAGTAGATTTTTACCATGCAGAGTCAGGCATCAATCTTAGGTCCTCGGAATTGTGGTCTGGTGATATCTTTGTCTTCCTCCATCAGGGTGTTATATTCCTACCCACATGATTGCAATTGTACTTCTAGAAAATACAAAGGAATTTGAAGTCTTTGATAATCTGTACTTACTGAGATCTAATTGCCAATCGGTGTGTCCAGTATTCCCTCAGATATGGTTTCTTTTTCTTTACGAATGAGTTCATGTTTAGTGCTGCTGACTCCCACTGAGAAGTGATCCATAGGTTCTCATGGGTGACAGGGTCTCACATCTCAGGAGAGGCTGCTGGCCAGAATTGCAGGACTCAGTAAAGTGACCTGACATACCCAGGTGAGCAGGTTTTGTTCATCACTTTTGAACTGACTCTTCATCATGATAAAATGTATTTTCAAATCCACTGGCCTGTGGCATCCCCTTTCTGCTAACAGAACAGCTATAGATTTTACTATTCCCCTTTTTCAGTGTCTTATTTGGTACAAACTTCTCCCCCAAAACCACTGTGCTCTGCTTCCCTGTTTGAAATACAATGGATCTGCTTTTTTTTTTTTTTTTTTTTACAAATGACATAACTAATCAGCTTCTGAGGGGAAAAAATCGAGACAGCTAACACATATTCATTACCGGGAGTGTTGTGCAGGCTGCATTTTTTCCTCGCAAGATTGATTAATTAAATATTTATGAAAGAGAAACACCTGGCATACTTCCATAAACAAATAGGTCTCCTGTGGGTTTGCAACAGCTGAGGAGAGTTTTGAGGGACCACAGGGATCTCAGGGTAAAGACTTCCTCACAGCTTGAGTTCTTACACATTGC
The DNA here is from genome assembly GCA_035048045.1 of Chlorospingus semifuscus. NCBI lineage: Eukaryota > Metazoa > Chordata > Aves > Passeriformes > Passerellidae > Chlorospingus > Chlorospingus semifuscus. The sequence continues at coordinate 9,889,564 of JAWWMS010000001.1, read as the reverse complement.
TGTTTCTCATAAATATGCACCAACACACAAATAATTTCTATTTTGGAGCCAGAAAGTGCAATATCAACAGATGAAATCTAAATGACAGCCAAAGGGAAAGGTAAAGATTAAGCAGAACAGAAGTACTGGATGTAGTGAAAATGGCTCTTTTTTATTTATCTGAGTGGGGTCTAAGGAGGCTCAGACAACTGGGCCCCTTTTTTCAGGTATTTATCTAGGGCTGGTAGTTAAATCCTGAAAGCCTTAGACTGAAGAGATCTGTTGAAATCTAAGGGCAAGGGTTAAGAAATTATGCAAGACACCTAAAAGTGGGAAATTCATTCTGTTCACTATTTCAGCTGCTCTTCCAGATGGATCTGCTTTATAGATACTTCCCAGCCTCTTCATCTTCAGTGGAATGTTTTCACTGGTATGTCACTGCTTTAAAAATAAAAATAATTGTGCCACTGACTTCAGGTACAATTTAGCTGGCATGATTGCTTTTATCGACCACTCTGCTTTACTGTGGCCAGTTTCCTACAAGTGATTGTTTTAGTTCTTGGGAGTGGAAGTAATGTAGCTGTTAGTGTCAAATTCTTGTGCAATATCTTTTACATGTGCTTACATGCCATGTGCTTGCTGTGTGTTGTATTGTACTTCATCATTCTCCAGCTATGATTTTTTTGGGGAGGAAACCTTAGAAACTGGCCAGCTGCACTGAAACTTAAAAGTTTAAGGTTCAGCCTGTACAGGAAATGATCAAGCCATTTTAACTGGTTTGTGTTCCTGAAACCAAAGTCTAAAATTACTTATTGTGATGAGAATTTCTGATACTGGTCAAATATTACTTTCTCAAACACAGTAAAATATATAGGTTCAAAAATTTTTAAGTGCAGCTTATAATAAAAATATTTTATATTTTTTTATTTTAACTTGGTTTTGTTCTTTGCCACAGCTGGACAAATACTAGAAGAAAACAAAGCCTTTTTCATTTTTAAATTCTGAAACAGAAAAGATTGTTTATAAAAAGAAAAAGGTGTTTTTGAAAGTTCAGATTGTTAATCATTGAATTAATACAGATGAAGTTTGGGAAATTTTGGGTGTATTTTTATTTGGTTTGGGGGGATAGTGCTGCTGTTGTTTGCTTTGCTTTGGTCAATAGATTTTCTACCTGTCAGTATATTGTATTTAATTGGAGTATTTCCAAGCTGTGAATTGTTTTAAGGATTAAGATGGAGAGGATCATAAGCCTGTCAGTCTATTTAGGAAAAGAAAAAGTGAAGGTTTTTTGATGAAGTTCTGCAAACACAACTGGTTTGTAGTGATAAAGTCCAGTGATGTGTATAATAATGTGGAGATAAAGCAGGACTGTATTTAGTATAAGAATAGATGGCACTTTGTCTTCTAGATAACCTCCTTAAGGTGAAATGGTTTTATTGCTAATCCTATGATATTTGGTCAAAAAGTTAATGAAACGAATATGAGCTTTATCATGAGCTGTAATATATCAGAGCTGAGGTTTTACATGATTTTACTTGAACTGAGCATACTTTCACTATGAGTTTTTAGGGAAGGTTTACTAATACAGAATGCAAAATCACCTTTTACATACCACCACTTTTTGTGAGAGTAATCTCTTTTTTTTTCAGTTAGTTTCACATATTTTTCCAGAAATAATAAGCATTAATATGTAGCATACAGCAATGTAATAGATTTTAAAAGGGTGATTACAAAGACTTATTTAATCTAGAGCAAACTTCTTATGCACCTGCAGTTTTCTTTGTTTTCCCTAGGCATCCATAATAACAGTATAATGCATTCCAGGGTTAACCTGTTCCTTTAACAAATGTGTTGATCCTGCATTCTGTAAAAAATCTAAAATTACTCTTTGAAATTAATGTGCATGCTGGATGTCTGAGGATTGGATAATTCCATCTTTAACCATCAAAAATGCATTGCAATTGTATATGGTGAAGGTCTTAAATGTTCTGACTAGAGAGAATATTAATTCTGAGTGGTAGCAGATAGATCTTGATTTAATGAAATGTCTTTATTTCCTGCTAACAGAAAATGATCACAGGATTGTTTAAAAAGGATGAACCATCGAAATCACCTTGTTAGACATAAATACTTAATAACATTCACTATAATGAGATAAAAAGTGATGGTAGTGAGGTCAAGTGTGAGAGGGAGAGAGTTCAAAGACAGTGTAGACCCTTCAACATAATATAACCTACTTTTAAAGGGGAGAGAGGAAATGCATTGCTTGATGAGAAGAAAAGCCCTGTGTAAGCTTGATAAATATTAAGGGTTTGTGTGTAATGAGAAATGGAATCTGATGAATGAAATGTCATGGTAAAATCATTTTAATCAATAGTGGAATGTGGCATTATTCAGACCATAGTAATATGTCATCTTTTTATTCTTTCTTAGTGGTATGCTTTCCTTCCTTTTCTTTTTTAATAATTTTGGTGGTTTGGGTTTTTTTTTTGTTAGCTTGAGATTGGTTATGCTAATGTAGCAAAAATATTGAATGTGTAATGTCACAATTCTATACATAAGCCTAGGAAAACAAAGGTAGTATGTGAAATAACAGCATTTTCTAGGAATATTTATGTATTCAAAATTAATTCACTTGCTTCCCTGCTCCCCAAATGGTACTTTTAAATATGAAATTCTGAGTGGATTACAGTAGACGTCATGTTTGTAGTGGGTGCTTTTTCAGACTCTTGGGTAATGTGATAGTAACCCCAGTGTAAGTAACTGTGGATAAATTATGCACTATTGCATGCTAGTTGCCATTTACTTTGTTTCAGTGTTTATTTTAGCATAATAAAAAATGAGATCTTTATTTTTTCATTATTGAGATCTTGTGGTACAGCAGTAGCAACGATGACTTTATAATGCCTTGTGATGATAATGCTTTGTCAACCTGATGGACTATTTCATATGAAAATGCAGGAGTTCATTTTGAGCATTAAGCAGAGAATCTGTCACGTTACCTTTGTGATCTCATGGAGAAAGTATTGGAGAAGATTCACTGTAGCTCAAGGTTTGTTTGTTGCAAGAGCAGCAAGATCTCCTGACTCCTGCCTTTGGTCACAAGAGCAATTTAATGTGTGAACCTCCCAGCTCAGATTTTGGAGCATGCAGCAAACTCAAATCTATATTTCACATCCCTTTTTAACTGTTTGTGAGCTAAGTGATGAGAAAAAGCATCCAACCAGGAAAAACTGTGGGGTGACTGTACCTGTTGGAAAAAAATATTGGAAATATGTTCCCTCATATTGGAAACTTGCCATGCCTTTGCAGCATCTTGGATGTTGTTTTTAGAAAAATAGATTAAGAAAAAATCCTTTGATGGCCTTAAGCTTTTGTCATATAACAATAGTCACATTCATGCTGAAATCAGACTGGGAGAAGTAATGCAGAAAACAACTAAATCAGGACAGGAAAAAACTTATCCACCTCTTACTATATTGTTTGTTTGTTTGTTTGTTTTAAATTTGTCTTCTTATTTTTGTTCAGTGAATTTCTTAAAGTTTGAAAAAATAAGATTAAAAATCTTCAGCATGGAATTTCGTCAAAGCAGCCCAGCTGATAAAGGGCATCATACAAATGCTTTTCTGTTTTTTGTTAATTTGATTGTTAGCAACTTGTTATTTGGCAATACTTGAATTGATCTTTTTCCTTTATTGTAGCAGCAATATGGCCTGAATATACTCAATATATTAATACCAAGTGCTTATTTTTGTTTGGATCAATTTGATTTAATGTCATTCATACCATTAACATTTTGCGGAAATAATATTGACGGAAGTCATTGATCCCTCTTGCAGAAACCATTGTATCAGTTGTACTCAAGATTTGCAAATGTTTGATCCTGTGTTAGCCACAAAAAATGTTTGATATTGTCCTCAGGCTCGACACAGCCAAGTAATCATTGATTGAGACAGGGAGGAACAAAACCCAGAGACAGGAATGAATTTGGAAACACCGGGCTTTAGTGAAAGGCCCACTGATCCACTCAGGCACAGGCACCTCATTTCTACACCAATTTTGCTGTAGAGGGCACAAAAAGAATGTTAACCAGGCTGTTTTGGTAACTACATTTTTTATCTTTGTACAAATACTTCTCTCTCCCTGGGATTTTGGATACGGTAGCGCAGGAGACACCATTTCCTTCCCTGTGTTCGGCCATTTCCAGCCCAAATTAACTGTTTCAGTGCAAGGAAGGGAGAGATGTGTTTGTTTTTGGAGCTGCCCAGCCTGAGGAGTCTGGAGAAAGGGAGCATCCCTTCCCCTGGCTGCCTCCCTGTGTGTCACCCAGGCTGGCATTGGGACAATTGCATTTGCAAATGTACTTTTTTTAATGATTTCTGAGTAAAAAAAAATAATTCTGTAAACACAAAAACCCAAAGGAAAATGCCACTTTCAAAGGTATGCAATGCTGTGTAAAGCCTCAGAGGGATAACGATGTTGTTATGTGGCTGACATGGGAATTGCACTGTCCATGCTGTAGCAAACTGAAATGTTATCCATTCCTTCAGGGAATGCCCACTAAAAATTTACCTTGTATTTTCTGACTTTGGACAAAGACTTTAGGATATTTTAAGATGTTTATAGCTGCATCTCATTAACACTCCTGTTGAGATAATGTAGTGGACTTTTTAGTGTTTTTTTTAAGGTTACAGATTAAAAACCATGTAGCTGGGAGATTCCTATCACAAAGCAGGTAGAGCAAAAAAGAATAAAAGATTCCTCATGCTATTTTGCAATAGGAATATTTTAAAATAAATTAGCTCTGCTGAGGGTCTCCGTACTCCTGAAACTCAGTTATTGGTGATCCTGAAGTCAAACAGAGCCCATGTTGTCATGATAGAACAATGCTTATAGCTCTATGCTGGTAATAATTTTCTGCTTTCTTGTAGGAAGGCAGGAGAGAAATAAATTAAATAAACTTTTTCTATTAGGAGGCAAGTAAGATTTTTTTCATGCTCTTTTATTTCTGTTGCATGAAAGGTCTTCTATGATGTTCTAGAATGATAAAAGTCAAACTTTAAAATGTAATTGTTAAACTTAAAAATTATTTTTATAATATGCTTGGTTTTACTGTTGTAGATGTGGCAGTTCTAGGCAGCACTGCAAATACAGGAATAATTACAGACTTTTTTAAAGTTAGTCTGTATGGAAGCTATAAAGTGGTTGAGAAGAGTGGTAGTAAAGTATAAACAGGTTCTAAATAGTTTGTGTAGGCATTGAGGAGTGGGGCTTTTTTCCTCTTTTTTTTTTAATTTGAAGTCAAATTTCTTAGAGGAGTGCCTGCATTAACTTAAATAAGTACATGTAGTAAAAAGAAGGGAAGAGTGAAGGGAAAGATATATTAAGTGTGAGTCTGTGTATTTCAAAATTTGAGTGTTAGGTTTGGTTCAATTCGAATTTTCTGCCCATTACTTACCCAAAACAACACCCTTCTTGGAATTCAGTATGAGTTTAGGTTTGCATCATGTTCACAACACAAATGCAGCTGCTGAAGTTTCCAGAATTGTTAATTCAGAAAGTTGCTGCTTTGTTCAAGGTGTGTCAGCCCCTCATCTTTTCTATTGTAATTAAATATTTGTAACCTTACCAAAAATCCTTTAAATGGAAAAATGCATGGCAATTTAGCTCTTTTTTCTTTAAGATAAGTTGGTGTGGCATTGGAACTTCCAAAGGAAATTTTTAGCACATCTAGCACTAAATATCAAAACTACATTGAGTAATGTGTCCAGAATTCTAATGTGTGTTTAACTGAGTTTCAAGGAGTATGAAATGACACTTACTGTACAAAGGACATTGTGGTTACTATATAAAGAATCAGAAAAATCTCTACAGATTCATTATGTGACTTGCCATCTGCTATCAAAAGACTGCTGACTTCTGAGAAGATCTTACAGAGTGCAGTAATTGCTAACCAAGGCTATTAGAAACAATTTTGAGATAAGAACTCCAATCATTAATCCCTGTAGGAGCTATATTACTTTTAAGAAACTGGCCTGCATATTGGAAATTTTTGATGAATTTATCAGAAACACATTTCAGGTTTTGAAGTTGAAAATTAACCTGACCATTCATTACTTTTTTAGTAAACCTTGAACAAAGCTGTTATCTAAATTTCAAGCATATATTTAGGCATGGGGGAATCTACTGTGTGTGGAATCTTGCTGTTAAGAGTGGATGCTGTAAGGAAAATTAGAGCTGAACTCTGTGACCATAAGCTTTTTTTTGACTTGAAGAATATTTCAAGAGTATCCCCAGTAGTTAACACCCATTCAAGGAAGCCAATTTGAATTAGTCCTGGGATGAGATTCTTATTTTCCCTGTTGATGCCACTTACATCTTGCAAGTACCTCTTTGTAGTTGCTTCAGCATTTAAGGAGCAGCATGGAGAGAGAAAAGCTTGAAACAATTTTCCTTTTTGAGACAGCTATTGAGATAGAGAAATGGCTTGAGAAATGAGAATGTGCCTAAAGTTCTGAGGATTAACTGAATTTGGATGATATAATTGGACAAAGTGAACATTTTTCATGAATAGCAACTTGTGTGTTAAAGTTGTGGATTTTTCCTGGCTTAGTTCTTCCAAACACAGAAGTGTTACATAAAGTGGGGTGATAACAGCAGCTGTTTGTACTCCTGGAAAACCTGCAGCTGGTTTCACAGGATGTGCCAGAGCAGCCCCTCACCTGGCCACTTAATCAAGGTTCTTGGTGACAATATAATAGTAAGAGAGCCCATTTCAGTTTCTTTCATTTTCCAGTACATTCATGTTGAGATTAAAATATTGAAGATGGGCCAACAAGTGTCAGTGTCGAAGGTACTAAAAGCAGTGCTAAGGCATGATGGATATCTAGTAACACATTATTGCTCTCTATTATCTGCTCTTGCCTAGATGAGTGATTTGTTCTTGGCTTCCAAATAAATAATGCAGAGCATCCAAAGAGGCCATCTCACAGTTCCTGAATCCAACTTGAAACTGTGATGAACACAGATATTACTAGTTGTTGTTGTTCTTTTTTAAGTAACAAAAAATAGGGCAGTTGTTGGTGCCTCTTTTTGATGAAACTGGAGCAGTTTGGGAAATGTAGATTAGTTCCATCAAGTTCCTCACCATGGGTACTAAAGAAAGCAGAGCTAATTATGGTATTTTTCAGATTTAATATTATTATAGATTTCAAATGTAAAAATACCTCCTTCTCTCAAAACTTTCTATTTTAAAATATGAACATTAAAAACCTTGCCTTGAACAGAACATAGTTTTTTTCATGTGACTACAAGAATTCAGTTATTTGCTCTGTTCTGTGTTACATTTTTCCTCTTGTATCCCTGCACTTTGTAAGATATTTTCTGATTTATATGCTCAGTTAACATTGGTGATTTGAGAGAAACAAGGTTTACATTTTGTTATTATTTTCTTCTCCAGCTGACAAACTGATGATGTATGCTAATGTCTGACTTCGAGACAGCTTTTTGATTAAGAAGTGGAATTAGCAGATAAATTAGGCTGCTAATTCAAAGACTAGCCAGACTCCTCAGATAAAATCAAGTTGCTCAGTTTCTTTGTCTCGCCTGTCCTTTGATATTTGTTTACAGATGGGCAAGTAAATTACTATGCCACAGTTTAAAGAAAGAATGCAACTCCCCCCAGAATTACCATGGTGTGCACACATGCACTTCCCTCCCCTCTCTTCCACCCCCCTAAGAAATTCCAGTGTTTTGGCCAACTGTGGTTCTGCTGACAATATGTGGGGTTTTTTATTTAAAGGTGGTTTCAAGGCACAGGAGAGCAACTTTACTTAAAGGGTAGCAAACTACTTCTCCCAAATAATATAAAGAGAAGATTTCTGATGTTAAGCAATTTTAAACATTTTTTCTCCACTTTTGGTGTGTCTCTTTTAGAAAGGCCAAATATTTAGTGTCATAATTTGGTCTCTCAATGCTGCTCCAAGTTACACCTCAGAGGCTGGAAAGGAGATCCATTTAGCTAGCACTAGGAGTATATAAATTTAATATAAATTACTGCTACCAGGATTAAGAAGTCAGTGTCTGTTAGTAGTTAAAAACAAGTGATGTTAATGAACAAAATAATCTGTTATATCTAGCACAAAGAATACCTACAATTAATTCCAATCTGAAGAGCTTTCCCAGTGTTTAGTTTTAAAACACTGTCTACAAACTGAATAGGGAGAACTCTGCAGGATGTAGCATAGACAAAAGAATGCTATCTTTCTTTTTCCCTTGTAATATCAGATTCAGTTCTGGTTCTTTTACATATGTAATACAGATATTGTCATAGTAAACTAGGAATGTGATCGATCTGAGTGATATGATAGCTTCTTTGCTGCTTTTCTGAACAAAATCCCAAACTACTAAGAATTTAGAGAGAGTTTGTAATGGAGAAGAGGAGAACATGGTCTAGGAGCAGTCTGTATTTCCACGTAACTCTCTAAAAATATTGTTGTGTGCCAGTCATGATTAATAGGGGGGATGAGGGGATGTAATGTCATGCAACTCTGAGAATCTTGCAACCATCTTTAGAAAATGTTGCTTCTTACCAAAATTTTGGAAAGTTAATGCTCTTAAAACCTTTCAGTCATTTTCCATATGAACCATACGTGATCCTTTTGTGTGTCACTTTGAAAAATGAATTCAAAGCTGGATCCACTAATCTTGTGTGAGCTTGCACACATGTGGAGCTCTTGAAATGAAACATCACTTTCTGAATGGGACAGCCACATTTTGAAATAATTTGGAGCTTGGAAGAAAGTCAGAAACTGGCAATAGTTTTGCAGGAAGTGAATAAAGGATGTAGAAATCATAATATAAAAAACTCACAAGCAATTTCTGTTTGGGTAGTTCTTGAATTAAAATGCATGGAAGTCACTATGGGTAAAGATGCTTTTTTAAGCTTTCCCAACAGTAAAGTGATACTGGTGTGTGAGCACCACCTCCCTTCTGCCTTACCTGTGTTATTTATTGTATTACCTATGAATGAATGTCTGCTTCATTGTCAATATGGCTTTTAGACCTGACTTCTGTTTTCAGGAGAAATTGAAAGCTGATTATCTTCCTTTAATCTCAGAAAGCCTTCTTAATGGTGTAATGAGATATAAATCCTGCCTTTTCAGAGGGCATATGTACACAAAGTCAGTCCCTGCGGAGGGTTTGCTTTTGGTTTGGTTGGGTTTTTTTTTTTTTTGTAAGATTGTAAGTAGATACACAGAGTAAATGATTTCTGCTACCTGATGTCTTCTCACTATTTCTCCCATTTGATGGAACTGTCAAATACAGAATAATACTTTTCACAAATATTTTACAAATTTCTGTGGGTTAAATTCACATTTTCTAAAATAAATGGAAAGTAGTCGGGACCATAGAATCAGTTCTCTCTCTGTGCTCTTCAAGAAGTTTGGTAGATTTAATTTGCATCTTTGCAATCTGTTTCTTGACAAACTTTATGGAAGTGTTTCTTATGTGAAAAATAGACTAAAATAAAACTATCCAACTTAGTACAGCTCCCGAGACTGAGTGTGAGTTCTGCTTTAAATGGGTGGAATGCTGGATTCCCACGGATTCCTTTGTCATGCGGAAGGGTTGTGGGTGGCTGTGTCCCCAGCACCGCTTAGGTAGAGTCCTTATCCCAAAATTATGTCTATAACAGGGATAATGTTTCCTGTGTTCAGAGGAAATGGATTGTGCAATCTGTCTGTTGGCTGATTTCCTTGCTTACAGTATGACTTTCAACATACTAATGAGAACTCTTGGTTTTGTTATAGCAGAACTTATAAATGGAGTATTTTACACCACAACACAAACTAAGAGAGAATCTGTTCTTCATAAAACTCAGAAAAATATAAGTGACATTACTGAACTGTTTTGTGGAATCATAGATTTATTATTCATGTCAGAGTGAGCAATTTGATAATGCTGACGACTTCCTGCAATGCAGAGGCTATATCATTTCAAAAAGGAATTTTTTTTTCTTCAGCCAATAACTTCCTGTGTAGTCCAAGTATATCCACAAGAAGATAACTACTCTGGGGATTTCAGTAGCTGTCATGCCTCTAGGAAATTGTTTATTGTGATTTTAACTGTTTTAGAAACTGAGCTTATCTAATTTTCCAGATTGAAGCCATTGGATCTCTGTTAACTTTGTATTTCATATTAAAAATCTTTGCACTGTTAGTAAGGCTGTTTCCTTGCCATCCACCAGTGATAATGGGGATAGAATGAGTCAGGATTTAGGGATTAAAACTGTTCTCCTGGTGTGCTGCTTGGGAGGCTAAAAAGGACTGCTTGATAAGGAGGAGTGTATGTATACCTTTGGGATACATTTGAGTCCTTCTCCAGGGAATGGGTCATAGGCATGTTTTCACTGGAATGCTTATAAAAATTTTCAAAGGTTTGCTGAAGGAATGCTCCTTGTAAATGGTTGCATTTGCAACCACTGTAGGTGGTGTAAAACATTTTTACACAACCATGATAGGTGGTGTAAAACACTTTATAAGTGTGCATTAATGACTGAAAATTCATTCCCAGTCTCTAATACATAGGCAGTGCTGAAGTTGATGCCTTAAGTTTTAGCTTTCATATTTTCCAGATTCTGTACTGCATTAGTATATAACTCTGACCTTCATATGAAGTGTTAGCAAGTCCTCACAGTTTAGTCAAACAAATGAATCCTTTTCCAGCCTGAGAACCAAGGACTGTGCTGCAGCTTCAAGTCCAAAAAGTATAAACAACAGCAAATTGAGGAGAGCAATCTGGGAGGATGGGACTCCATAACCTGAAGTTATAATTGGACAATTAACCCTAATATGTAAACGGACCAAAACTTAAAAAAGTGTGAAAACTCACTTGTGGAAAGTCATCCATTTTGGGTTCATCTTGGGTAGGGCCACAGCCAGGCTCTTGTACTGCCCAAGGTGAATCCTTTGAAGGCCTTTTAATAAATACCCGCTTTATTCCTTTCTGTCTAGCCTCTGTTCTCAGTAGCCTCCTTAGGCACCAAAATAACCTGCCTGAAATTAAAACAAAATTTGTCTGCTTCTCTATTGTAACCATTTCATGCTGCATCCACCAGAGAACAGTCATGGTGCAAGAACTGAGACACAATGAGGTTTCTATCTTCTCTGAGGGTAAACCAGAAATTTTCCCCAAATTAGGTCGCATTCTTAGTGAAACAGAGAACTTGTGCTGCAGCCATTATTCTAACAACATCCATCTGCAAAGTTGTTTCTCTGTTATAACCATGTCTTGGCGCAGAAGTTTGTGAAAATCACACACTCAAAATAAGTAATAAGGTTATCAGAAGATGGGAGGAGAGGCTGCTTGGAAGGAAACACTTAGAGGAGCTAATCCAATGCTAATGCATCTGTTAAAATGCTGTTAATTTTAGGACAACACTTAGAGGAAAGCAAAGAATTTCAGTAAATGGTATACGATTTTTTTTTTAACAATTTTGCTGAAACTTTATTATATTTTCTTAAGAAAAGGCTTCCTTAAAATTAGCATGCTGAGCCTTTACCTCCTGTATAAACATTCCCAAATAAGAAAAGGTAGAATGACTGTAATGTGCAAGCAATAATCATTTCAGCAGGGGACAAAGATGCATCCATCCATGTGCTGTTTGGAAACTGCCATGCTCTATTCCATGTTCTTGGCAACATCTGTGATGGCCAATCAACGATTTTTCAGCTCTGGACACAGTGGATCTTGCAAGGATGGCTGCAGGCAGCCACTCCTCCGCTTCTCTCATGAGTTGGTTTTCAGCACTGAACTGTTCATATTTCCTCCAGGTTTGGCTTCCTTCCCAGGCTGGAGCAGTGAGCTCTTTAAAGGAAAGCCCTGCTGCAGCGTTCAGGGGAGTACATATCCTCAGCAGCCTGGGTACAGTGATAAGCATATGTTGTTGGGAGATTTTATGGGTTACATGGAAGCAAGTGCTTTTCCTCATTTTTTATGGCTGAGGAACCAGTGTATCCCTACCTTAGCAGGTAATAGGTTTAGACATTTGCCTTGCCCAGGTTTTCATAGAAATCTGGATCCTTCCATGTAGGTCTGCCCCAATACACGGAAGTTTAGTCCTGGTCCCAGGAGAACGCAAATAATTTATATCACAGCCAGGAACAGATCCAGGGTCTCTTAATTTCTATTCTGTATTATTAATGTCTTGCAGATATCTGTCATGTCAAACTTTCCAGGAAGCCCAGGAGTTGAGTTTGGTTTTTAATAGCAGCTATTACTCTGATTTCTTAGAATTAGCTTTAATCATTTTAGAAGAGCTGTACAGCAATCTGAAATGTCATCCTAATGCAATATTTTGATATAGCTCTCTCATGGCATATATGTTAACTCTTAGTTGCAGGCACAAACAAGAACAGCCAAGAAAACCAACAAAAAACAAAACAAACAAACAAAAAAAAACAAAAACAAAAAAAAACTAAGTGGAAAAGGTGTGAGAACAATAGAGAATCTGC
>JAWWMS010000001.1:9851147-9877060 GCA_035048045.1 Chlorospingus semifuscus | reverse complement strand
TCTTAGTTGCAGGCACAAACAACAACACCCAAAAAAAAAAAAAAAAAAAAAAACCAAAAAAAACCCCCAAAACTGAGTGGGAAGGGTGAGAGAACAATAGAGAATGTTTCTGCTCTTTCTCACTGCACTAATTTCAGCTTTGTTTCTTGGATGTTTTCAGTTAATTTCTTTCCTGTTCTGATTTCTAGGAATAAATAATGAGAAGTCTCAGTGCACTATTTAATAGTATATTTGGTTTCTGAGAACAAAGTAAAGTATCTGTCTTAGTCTTCAAATCTCTTCAAATCATGGTTTAATAATGGAGAATTATTAATACAACATAAAAGGTCTGAAGGCTAAAACACATGAATCTTTTTTACTGTTTACCCTAACTCCAAATACTTATATTTGTCTTTGAGCTTATTTCTAATTTGAAATACTAATTAAAAAAAAATCAACCATAATTTGAATGAACTCCCTATGCAAGGTGGCAATCCCATTTACAAAATGGTATATACTGTATATGCATAACAAAATAGTGAGACAAAAAGATAAAATGAAAAAATGAGGTCCATTCACACTTCCATAGAGCAATACTTGTAACTTAATCAGCAATTCTTGTAAATTAATAAGCATCTTGAATTTGTACTGAAATGTTTTTGGCCCCTGAATACACTTTGACTTAAAACTCACTTATCTACAAGCTTGATATGCACTTTGATATAATTTATATCATATTGCAAGAACTTTTATCTGAGTGACAAATGTGTAAGTATACACAAGTAAGTGAGAGCAAAATGCATTGAAAAATTAATTTTCTTTATGTGGGAGGTATGCTGTTGGGCCAATAAAACCACTTTTTGAGACATCTAGCTCATTTTTCTAGTGAGGATTGGGAAGACACCTTTTATCTGCTATGAAAACTGATTAATCTCTACTTTTGGCTCTCTTTACACCACAGGCTTCTGCTGAAAATTAGTTCTCACTTGTAATGTTTTCAGCCCCAACTGTGCTTGCCCTTGAAATCAGCCTACTGTCTACAAGTATTTTGGATTGAAATACATACATTTCTTCTTACAATTTAATGAAAGATTTCAGCCCTCTTGGTTTATTGATAGACCATCATGCAGGCTTCACAGCTCTGCTCATTGATAAGAACACCTACTGATAAATTTTATTAACCTCCCACTTTGAATTGTTATTGAATAATTAAAATAGTTAGATTGCAAAAGGTTATAACGTGTATTTTAAACTGTTCCCTTAGTTCCTGCTGGTGCTGCTTTCACTGCTGCTTTTGGTGATTATTGATGTGTAGAAAATTGTCCAAGTTTGCTTGGAGGAACCCTTTCTTGAGGCCTGAGCATTCAGCCTTCTGCAAGTAGTTTTATACTAGCTGTTAGTTTTGTTTATAGTCTTTCGAGGATCTAATTAATCCAGGATTGAGACCATCAGAAAAAACTAGAAATTGTGTTCTACTCAATCATCATTGCTTTGTATGAATTGTTTCTCAGTTCAGACCAAATATTTTCTCTCCCCTGCGTGGGCATGAAGACAATAGCAATGTCAGACCATTCACAGAAATGAAACTGAGCTGCATGAGACATTCTACTTGATGGTCTTGGCTTTCCTGGAATGTTTCAGAGTTTGTGTGTTTCTCAGACTTGAATTAGTGGTTAGGCTGTATTGCCAAGAATATTTGCTGTTTCACTCCCTGTTCCTGGGAAGAATGAGAACTGAATGCACTCAGGCAGCTTTTGGGTCTGAAGGGGCTGGGATTTTCTTTACTTGGACAGGTGTTGAATCTGGGCTGCAGTCTGTTCAGACCTTTTGTTGTCAGCTAGAGAAATAGGAGAATTTACTTTTACCTCCTTAAACTTAAATGTTGAAATATTAAACAGTCATTATGATTTGGAGCAACCGTTATCCGACAGGAGGAATGTGTGTCCCACCAAAAAGAGAGAGAGACACTGTTGTTTATTACCTGATCTTTTTTTACTAGATATATAAAAATACTTACCGATTACACATGTCTATTGTTTGGCATCATTTATGTAAAATTCTAATCTCAATTGCATTATTCATGAGAGATGTTTGGCCTAATCTCAATGTATTGTTCTTAAAATGTTTTTTTTTAAAAATGGATTCCTCTGATGAGGTATTTCTCTGCAAGGTGGGGAAAGCACACTTGAAATGAGTTACTGCTAAAATATCCTGGCATGTGTGATATTAAGCTAGAGGGTAACACATGAAGTTACCTCATGTTGTTTAGCAAACAATGGCTTGAATATTAGGTGCTGCACAATAGCATACAGAGAACTTGGCAGTGAAGTCTGTTATCAAACTTTTCTTTGAAATAATCTTTTTTCATATTTAAACAGGAGGGGTGTTAAGACTTCAATATAAAAATCTGTCATTTTTAAAAATCTGATTTTTTTAATGGAGTCTGAAGACCCCAGATTGAGATAAATGGATATGTTGGGTAGAATATCTTGAGAGTACTTTGGTTAAAACATCCTTGATATTCCTTGTGTCTACCTTCGTTTATTTTTCATTTGAAGCTAGCTAATATATTTTAAACAAATCTCACTTCCAGCTTGTTTTCAAAAAGGAAACCAGTCTTCCAAAAATAACATGACAAAAGGCATCTGTGCAAAAAGGGTCCATCTCATCTACACATCTATGGATGCATATACAAGAGGGCTGGATATGCAAAGGGGAAAATCATGTTTTATCAGCTCAGCTGAAAATAAAATATTTGTCTTAGGCACTGGTTTGGCTTGCTAACTAACTTCTAACCTAATTTCTTTTTAGTTTAAAATCCATGAAATCAGGGGCTAAGAATGAACATGATAAGACACTTTACTGCAGTAGCAAAACCAGACACCACTGTAATATTTTATGATAACCCAGGAAGAGAATTCACTGTTAACTCAGGACCATACATAATAGAATACAAACACAGATAATGACTCTAACTCCTTTACTTTACAGGGTGGAGATTATAGTAGCAAAGAAAAGGCAGGCTGGACTGATTGTCAGAAAAGCATTCTTTCCAAGTGACCTGGTGACCCATCAATTTAATTTTATTTTGCTTAAATTACATGTATTGAGATTCCAGCCATGAAATTGATTGCATAATGGCACTCCCCCTGAGCCCAGAGGAGTCCTACTGAAGCAGGGATGCTGGAATATGCCCAGGCTTTTGTGGGTTTGGAGCCATAAATACAAGTGGAGCTTGCAGCAGTCCCTGCTGCCAAGGAATTTCTGCATCTTGTTCCTACATCTTGGGTTATTTATTGTTATTTTATTTCTGGGGATTGCAGCTCAGGACGCGTGTATCTCAGCCAGAGAGGATCCTGAAGGCACAATGGGCCAGCTCTAGTGAGCCTTTATTGATTTAGTGCTTATTGGGGAGGCAATCTAGTGTCTGCTGTCATCAGGTGGTGAGATAGGAGGGCTGTGTGCTTCTGAGTAATGGGGTGGAACAAACTCGAGCTGTTTCTGAGTCTCCTTTCATCTTCTCATGTGTTATAATGCAGTGGCCCAGTGCAGAGAGGATAAGTACATGGATTAGATTGACTGGGTCCACAGTCATTAGAGAAGTGCATATTCCCCTGGCCATTAGCAGATGGAAGAACCATGGATAATCGGTGTGAGGTATTTAGTGTTGCTCATCCTAAAAATCCTCTTAGCCAGGCCTTAATTTGATCACCTTTGAGGATCAAACGAGTTCTCTTCATGTGAGTGCTGCACTTCCCCATTTGTTAAGAAAGCAGAAAGATTGGAGGTAAGAGATACTGCTGGAGCTGGAAGAGAAAAGAACATTTCATATATGAAATTACAGATCTATCTATTTTCACTGGAAAAGAGTGACAGAGCAAGAATTTACCTTTTCTTCTCTGCATACTTATGTTTCATGTGTATGGTTATGAAAACCTATCAAATCTAGATTACTTTTGTGTCACCCTCAGGTGAACCAGAGAAGCCTATCTGAATAGATAGAAGAAGGTACTTTCCCCCCATTCATTGCATTCTATCTTTTCTCACCTTATCTTTAAGAAAGCAAACTTTTCTCACAGGTCAGGAAAGGAGACTAGGAGCAGTTTCAGGCATTTCTTCACAGAACAAGACCACAGAGTCTGATTAACATTACTGATGTCCAGTAAATACAAATATGCTGTGCACTTTTTGAGACTTGCAGATAAAACTTGACACTTTGCAGCTGTCCAGGAAGATTCTCAGACAAGAGGGCAAGCAGCTTCTTCCCAGTGAGACTGCTGAAACTAGGTGGCTGCAGTGATTAGTAAGATTTACACAGGCCATTAGTTTAAATCTGATTCGCATTGTTCTCTTAAAGCCCTCTTTGGCTGTGGTAGATTAAATGAAGTAGTAGTTTATGTAGTTCCTACTGGAAAAAGTGCTCATATCACCAAAAAGAAAAAACAAACACAAAAAAATGTTTAATGTTGTTTGCTGAGGAAAATTCAATGAGGCTTTAAACTCAGACCTCCATTTTCCCTGTCATTCCCTCCCTCTGTCAGCCTCCTTGTTGCTGTTTGAGTAATTATTTTGGTATTCTATTGTCTTCCAGTGCAGTACATAATAAGTCTGTAGTGTTGAAATGCTTTGTGGTAATACAGTGCTTCACCTTTCAGTAAAGCTCAGGAAGAATGTCAGATATAACTTAAAGAAAAAGGGGGAAAAAAAAGAAAATTGATAGCCTTTAAGATTATCAGAAATTTTCACACTCATTTTAAAGGAGAAATTTCTGCAAATGAAGCACAAGCAATTTTTGGGTTTTGTTTGGTGTAGGTTTGGTGTTTTTATGGTGTTGCTATTTATACCATATCTGTGTTATACAACATAGGAAATAGGTGTTGCTCCCACCATCCCAACCAGGAAGAAAATTCCCAATATCTGTTTAGAATCAATGTCACACACTTGGTTACCTGTACCCAGCAATCCCAAGGGTAAGCAAAATGCTATGGCAGAGGAAGGAACTTGCATATGGAGTACCAGGGAAGCTCAGCCCTAGTTTTTTGGGCCCCTTTCTGTGGTTTTCAGGGACAACTTTCAGCCAGACTCTGTCAGGACCATTTTCATTCACTGTCAGAGGTCTGACTAACAATGACTTTCTGCTGGGACCATCTCCCATTTCCCCTTCCTTTCAACTTCTGTATAATTTCCTTTGTCTTCCATTAATTTCATCTGGTGAATCCTTACTTCTGTGAAGGGTTTCAACAATACAGTTGTTGAGCTACTCAGTATAGTTTTTTTGGCATCCCTTGAAATAAAAAAAAAATACTCTTCCAACTTGGCACAGTGCAAATTCACAGACCATATGGCATCTTGTTGAAGTAACTAGATTTGTTTTAGTTTGCAAATACTAACTTGAGTATTAAATGCCAGCCTTTTTTTCTAATGCAACAGTACTTTGGTGATGACAAAAAAATTAAATTCCACCTTCTGCATTCCTTTAAGTCCCCAGTAGCCTGGAAATTCAGTAAAAGCCTAGTTCAGTTTGCCCCATGCTGGGGAGCAGATTGACCTGGCTGGTTTCCCCCTCTTTCTCATCCAAAGAAGTTTGTTTTCTGGAAATTTTTATCCTAGTTGATTTGTTTGTGGCATCAATTTTAATTTCCATTTTAAATTTAAAAAAGCAAAAAGAGGTGAAATTAACTAATCCAGATTTTAGATGAGTTTCTAAGAGATAGTTGAATATGAAACAGTCATAGTAGGTCTTTTCTTACGTATGGTTGATTGCCTAATTTTTATGCTATCTCTTTTTTCCTGGGTAGCCTAAGGTATCAGAGGAGGAGTGAACTGTGTTTGCCAGACCACTACACAGTTAATACTGCAGTTATGTCACAGTTAGTAATATATTCCTTGTGAAAAATATATACTTTGGTGCAAAACTAGTTGTAAATATTTCATCTGGCAATCCATTAAGCAAACTAGAAAATTTCTTATTATTAGCCTAGATTGTCTTTTGATTTTACTAATTTCTTAAAAATGTTCACCATCACCTTAGAGAAGAAATGTGAGAAGGCAGTGAGTGAAAGCCCAGCTTTGAAAACCTTATTGTGAATGCTCTGTTGGCATTTGCAGAGATTCAGTTAGGGTTTGAATGTTAAAAATCCCAGATTAAACATAAATGCCAATGTAATATTGCTGACTGACCTCCCAACACCACATTAGTTTGAATTCTGAAGCTCAATTTTAGCAGGCCAGGTGTTAATATGAAAAGAATCCGAATCTTCTCTCTCACATACTCTTTTCAAAATTACTGTAATGAGCTGCTGGTAAGGAGGAATAACTTCTCCTGTCCTCAATTTTTTTCTGTGTATCCAAATGATGACAATCTTTTAGGTCCTTCTTCAATGATAAATCTTCAAAAAGAATGTCCTCAGCTTCCTATTATGCATGCAAGCCTGTGAGTCCTGACCATCTTATCCCAAGTTGCCTATTTACAGTCTTGATGAAACACTGATTAGCTCTGATTAGCTAATGGATCTCTGATTAAAATGTCTAATTAGGAAAGTAAGTTATTTTATTCATGCAGTCAAATTAACTTCCTTCCACAAAACCAACATGAGACAGTTGTACATGCTGTGTAAGTACTTGATTCTGAAGGTGCACAGTGTTTCCCAAGCAGTGAGAATTTAGAATATTTAAGTTCATTTCATTAGGTATTGCAAGTTATGCAAGCTTATACCACTTTAATGAAAAAGTATTTGTGCAAATAATGTTTTCTTGAAAACACTGGTTCATATTATAAAGCAATGAATATCTTGATAGTGCTGTTTTAATCATGAATTTGTGTTGTGTGCTGGTTTAAAATAGTTGAAAAGTTACATCACTGGGTATTAACTGACGTGATAGCTTTACTTCAAATATTTTATTGCCAAGTAGAAATTTAGCAATGTTTTCAAGTGATTTTTCAGTAACTTTTAGAAATTATGATTTTTGAGTTATTTTTGAGTGGTTTGCTAACCTGATGATAGAATGATAGAATATGCTGAATTAAAATGCACAGGTTTCCACGCTTTTTAACAGTGTATTGTAAATTTTAGCTTGGCTGTCCAGTAGTAATGATGGATAAAGTGGATTGATTATGCTGTCACAGTTGAAAAAAATTAATCTAGTGCAAAATTTAATGAATCAATGGGACAACTCTGTCTACAAACTGATGTGTCCAGCAGCTCTGTCAGTATTTCATAAACCTTGCCAAGCTCAAACAAACTAGGACCCAGCTAGGGAAATTTTCTTTGTTTGGAGCTCTGGAGTGATACAGGGGGAGTGCAAAAGTTATAAACAATTTCCAATTCCCAGGAATTGGATATTCTTTTAAACAAGTTGCAGAAGTTACATTCCCATTTCCACAAGGAGAATGGGAAATAATGGGGTCTATGGGAGATGGAAACAAATCAGCTTCTTTTCTTAAGAAATGCACAGTTAATTGCACTTAAGAAATGGTCTGTACAAATTTAATGAAGGCTTTAAGGATGTGGATTTATGGGGCAAGTGTGGCAGCCAAATTATCTATCCATGGATTTAGGAGTCCCTTAATACTCATAGAGGTGATAGACCATGATGGCTCTGAGGAACTATTAAATCCATCAGGTCGAAAACAACTTCACATGACAACTTTTACACCCACATTAAAAGCTGCCAGACATTTCTCCAACATCCTGGCTGCCAGAACAGCTGCTTTTTTCTGCTAGTCAAACTGCACCATTCACAAACTGTGTTCCTGAACAATTTTTGACATGCTTTTCATTGTCTGACTCTGGTGTCAATAAAAATACTATCTGATATGATCACAAGAGAATTTATCAGTTCTCCACTGAGAATTTTGATTTGCCATTGTGAAAGAGAAAACGAAATGGAGGAGGAAAAAGTATAGGGCCATTAGGAGTCAAGTTCCCTGAAAAGAAGTTAGAGTCTAAGAAAATATAAACCTGATAACCATGGCACAATATATTTCCAATGTCTGGAATTTCTTCTGGAAATGAGGAGAGAGAAATGAAAATTCCTGTTACAACACCATCCTGGCTTTTTTTTCTATTATGTGCCTACTATATATCACCCCTTAGAGACCCATCCACTCCTACTTCATCTGTCTTTCTGGTAACCCTTGTGCAGAGTAATGTCACAAAAAGAAATAAAGGGGCAAAGTGGAACACCACTGATAGCACTGCCCAGGGGTAATTTAGTGGGCCATGACAATATTCTTAAAAGAAATATATGGATGCCTATTGTGGCCAGGGTATAGAGAGAAACAAATCACTTCTGCATGAGCTGTTGGTGTGGGAAGCTTCCAATTCTCCCTCATTACGTATGTTATTAGAAAGCTGAGGCAGGCTCATAATCACATTGAGCCTTGTTTGGGATGTTAGTCAAATCATTTAACCTTGTCACCTCCCTTTAACCTCCTATCTCAACCCAAGAGTGCTGACAAGATCAAGGAACATAAAACACTTCATATCCTCTCGATGGTGGAATGTGATACTGCAGCAGGAGAATAGCTTTGGATTTAGCTCTGTTCTTTTGTTTCAACTGGCTACAATATAATTTGCAACTGGATGGAGGAGTTAGAAAAGCCCATAATGAATTAAAACTTTTGTAAGCTTTTGAGGTAAGAGAAGATGTGTAGTTACATATGGAAATATCTGTTAGTGAAAAAATGGCAAATATCAACAATGTATTAAAAAAGAAAAGAAAAAATAAATACAACAAAACCAAGAAAACACAAATAAAAACCAAATCAAACAAAACCAAAACAAAAAACAAACAACCCAAAACAAACATGATAAATTGCTAAACTACTTCTGTGAAGCAGGAGAGGCTAGAGAAGCAGGAGAGTATCTAGTAACATACCAGGTTCTAAGAAAAGAAAATACCAGATTGAGGAAGTGAGAGAGAATACTTAAATACTTAAATTACATGATTTTAGAAGAAACAGCTTGACGGGCACAAGCTTTCACTGGACTGGATGTACCAAGTGTGAGAGAAAGTCTTTATTGGCACTGTTGAGTATCCATAAGACTCTTCCAAATCATACTGTGAAAAGAGGCTGGAAATAGAGTCAGGGATGACTTGTTCCTAGGAGACTCATTTTGGTGCTGTAAATCCAGCAGCCACTCTTGTGTCAGGAAAAAAGCACTGAATTTGTATTGCCTTTGTCCAGCAGTTGGAAGTGCAGGCTCAAACAAATGCCTGTGGAGGATTCTCATTACAAACTAACTTTGGTGGTTTTGTCACATAGTTTGTTATAAGAGATTTGATTTCATCTTTGTTTCATGAACTGATCCTACCTGCTTCCACAAAAGCTGCTTTGTAAGCAGTAGCTCTTGCTGGGCTGAGTTCATGCAAGTTGTAAAGAGTCACAGAATGGTTTGGGTCAAAGGAACTTTAGAGATCATCTTGTTCCACCCCCTGCCATGGGCAGGAACACCTTGCACTATCCCAGGTTGCTCAGAGCTCATCCAACCTGGCCTTGGACCCTCCCAGGGATGGAGCATCCACAGCCTCTCTGGGCAACCTGTGCCAGGGCCTCACCACCCTTCTGGTAAAGAATTTCTTTCTAATACCTACCAGGAAAAACTATTCTCTTTCCATTTGAAATAGTTCCCCCTTAGTAGAATTCTCACTAACATTACAAGTAAAAATTTTTGTTAAAGACTATTTTTTGTAAGACAACTTGAGAATGAGGGGTTTGTTTTGGTTTGTTGCTTAGGGGTTTTTTGTTTGTTTTGTTGCTCCTTGTAATTACATTGCTCTGTTGCTAGGATTCATCTCCTAGACAGTGTTTTCAGGTGTTGAATATACACAATTGAAAATAACATGAAAATTTTTAAAGAAAAATATATTTTGAAGTTAGATCTCTGGGAAATTATGGGAGCCACAGTTTAGCTGATTGCTGCCTTCTTTTCTCACAGAAATTTGGTTCTTTTCAGAAACTCAATGTACCACAACAGCATTAGAGGGGAAAAAAAAAGAAAAAACATATGTAAGCAGGATTTTTTAAAATTTCAATGTTACCACTTCCAGGTTCTGGTCTAACACTAGAAAAACATGTTTTTTCTTTACAATTTTACTGTTTTCTCTATATGGAAATGTATATTCTTAAATAATACATCTTATAATGAACCTTTACTGCAGCATGACCAGGGCAGCATTTGCTCAGCTGTAGCTGCTGCTGCAATATACCTGGAACAGTTTTTAGCAGTGTGGTGTCTCAGAGGGCAGAGGAATAAAGATCAATTGAGTATTACTCTTTGATTTTGATAAATATTCGATTAAAACAGGGACTATGAACAGCAAGAGCTCTACCAATATAAGCTCTTTTTTTGTTTGTTTTCATCTTGTCCTTCTTTGTATCCAGCATTATATTTTGTCCTTTGTAGTCAGAATTACCTACCACTCCTCTTGCAGAAGAATTTTACTATCTGTTAAGAAAAACAAAAGAAAAAAAATGGTGCTCAATGGGTTGATTATAAGTCCTCCAGGAAAACATATTTATTACATACTCATGTTGCAGAATTGTGTCTGGGAAATATCTGCAAGGGGTTCTTTAAGTGCATTGTATTGAAAGCCAAAAAGCCAATCTGCATGAACTTTTTCCATTTTGCATTAGAGGTGCAAAGAAATTCAATATTTAAAGCTAAATACCACCACAGGCTTCATATATCTCTTTGTAATCACTTAACCACAAAAGTAATGACCCATAAGGAAAAAATCTATCATGATATTTACCATTTCAGCTGGGTACAATTAAATTATATAAGTTAATGAGTTCTCTTAGTGACTGAGACTACAAAAATAATTCCTTATTTTTCTTTTGCTTTTTAAAACAAGGACTCTGATTACTTCCCCCCGCCTTCATTTGATGGTTCTTTGTAAAATCACTGCCCTGAAAATGTCAGCTTTGATTTAAAAGGAATGCAGATGTTAAGTCTCCTTTTCTCAATGGATGTACAGATCTGTACAGGTTTTTTTTAATCCATTTGGAATCAAGGTACAGTTCTCTGTTCTCCTCTAGTGATGCTTAGTGTTGGTAATTTCTCCTTAAATCTTCTGGAACAGCTAGATGATTTCTAGCCCACCTTAGCGTGGAAAAAAATAGGGAATGTTTTCTTAAATTATATTAAACTATTTTTAATTCAGTGTATTTCTCGTGATTTGGGAAAAATAGAGAGGCACTAAGGAGCTTTTAAAAATCAGTTGAGAGTATTACATAAACCCTGGTGTTTTGCTCTGTTTTCAGTGTTTCTGATCCCTTTTGGTTTTCCTTTCTGCCTGCCCCAAGCCCTTCTTTTTGCCTTTGGAGAATTTCCTTGGAAGAACAATTATCTGAGCCTAAAGTCTAGGGTTGGTCTGGCTGCCTACTTTACAAACCAAGAGACAGAATGGACTTGGATCTGTGCTGCCAGCAGAAAATTGTCTTTGGTGGTGGAATTCCATATTCCATTGTATTCCACCAAAGGCATGATGAGAAAGATGTTTGGAAATAGTACCCCATATTTCAATGCAAATCTGCCACAAACTGGAGGAAAAGCAGCATCCTGGTACTCACTAGACATTTAGATAAATAACCAAATCCAAGGATTTTGTGAAGATGGGGGGGGATTCTTTAGTAAAATGTCATCAATCTACTGTTGCCTGTGTTTATGGCACAAGAAAGGAGGGAACACTTGTGATTTGTAGGAGCTTTGCCATGCCTGTTCCATGGGACATCAGCAGCCTGCAGGAACTCAGGGTCTGTCCTTTGCAATCTTACACATTTTGGCAAAGTGGAAGGTGGGCTCCAATGGCATGCAGTGTTTGCAAGTATGTGCTGAGGATGCTGCAGCTTCTCTGTGTGTGATTTGTGTGTGTATGGTGAGTATGGAAGTTCAAAAGCCTTCTGGGCAGATACAGAACTGTCAAAGGGGGAAAGAGGATAGTGGTTTGTTTGGGGTTTTTTTGTGTTTGTTTGTTTGTTTTTTGGTTTTTTGTACAAGGGGTTTTTTTTGTACATCCTCACAAAGTGAGATGGATAAGTCCAGAACACCATAAGGCCTTAAAGGCTGAGGGGCACTTTATAATATCAGAAAGCAGCAGAAATGCATCTGGACTCCATTATTAATTTTATCAGGTTTGTTCAGCTACATTTAAACAGCAGTAGAAAAAGAGACATGAGTACTCTGCCTTGCCAGTATATTCAGGGGAAGGCAACCTGAAGTGCCTGGAGACTTTCTTATATTGTGCTTATTCCCTGGATAGTTCCTACACAGTGTTTTCTTCCCATAATTTTTCTCTCACAGGAATCTTACTGAATTAAAAGCTTCTTGAGGAGAACTGTGCCTGAGAAATGTGCCTTGTGGTCTGCTTGTTAATCGAAATGTTTTGGTAGAATACTGTAAATTATTAGCTTCAGATTTGATGTTGGAGATAATCAAACCATTTATAGAGGTTAATTCTGCATTCATTGTGAAGAAAGGAAGGAAATAATAACAGTGTGTGGTATTAATGGTTAGCTTTCCAAACTGGAAGACAGTGAGATCTGGGGCTTTAAACTTGGCTGCACAACTGATAGAGCAAAATAAATCCATCTATCTTACAGTGTGGAATGGTAAAGGATGGGTAACTGATTTTGATGGAAACCCACAGGTTATAGCCTTGTAACAGAAATAATTGGTCGGGCTTGTGAGTTTGTACATGCATTTGACTTTCCTATTCCTCCATCCTTCCAGCATAAAAAGTTGTTGTAAGGCTAACTGACTTTTTTTTTAGCTTCAGCATTAACTTCAAGCTGAATTTTGCCCTTTTAATTTATTTGAGGCCAATTTTTTAGCTTTATTTAATTCCTTTATTTCTTTACCAAGAACCTCACAATTACTTTTTCTTCCACTCATTTTGGACCTTCTCCAAAACTTATTAAAATTGATGGGGTCTTTTTTATGTCTGCTATTAAAGAGAACTGAAAGAAAGCATAAAACTGTCACAACATTATATCAGCTTTACATATTTATGAAAGGATAGTAAACTTATTATGCATGATAGCTGTATTCAGTGGAGATCTGTGTTGTAAATGAGTTTAACTACAGTTTCTTATCACTGAACAGTTACTACTGATCTTTAATCTGTCTTTAGGATAGACAAATTATGCTCAGTATTATTATTTTTGCTCTCCATCTTGAACTCTTTGCATGTAATATTATCCCTTCTGGAATGATTTACTTAGATTTCATATGATTGTGATTCTTGAATAGCGTTGTAGAAGTTAAACAAAACTAGAAGTTAGACTTCAGGCAGTAACAGTTGTGTGATATCTGCTTTAACCTGGTGGTTATTTTAATAATGAAATCTTCCTGAGTAAAACATGCTATATTTCATAATATTTAATGTTTTAAAATGTACAACATGTTTCACAACAATAGAAACAGGAGTATATAATAAGAGAGTGTGAAATATTAAGCCTGTTCTGACTGTGGTACACTAAGTGTGCTAATGTCCAAACTAAGGAGTATAAAGATAATAAATTAAATTTTCTCCATGGGTACAGAGATATTTTTCCAGTTTATGCAAGATAGGAGAGGACTGGTAGATGATCAGCAGGAGGTAGACAAACTCCCCTGGGCAATCAGTGTCATCTCTGGGGGCAACCAAAGAGCTTCTGCTTCAGCCTCCCTCTCTTTGCTTCTCCCTCAACTCCCTCACATCTGTAACCCATCTTATTCCAATTACACCAGCAGCCAAAATACTGCCCTCGACCCTGTTTGGTTTGACCTGAAGTCACCTGGGGTTGCATTTCTGTGGTTTTGCCTATCAGGGGTTCATGCTACTTCTTTGAGCACTTTGGGAATAAGCACATTTGCAACACCTAGATTTCACGTGGGGACTTGAGCCAACTGCAGACATCGAGTTGAGAACCTTCCTCTGGAGAAATTCCTGAGGCTCAGAAGCTCTCAGTGAACACTTGTTCTAAAATTAGAAGGTGCTCCCTTTTCCCATGGCAAGGACTTTTGGTTGGAGTCTCTATTTGAAATGGACATATCCTGAGTTGGTAATGGATTTTCATTTTAATGTGGCTATTTACGTACACCTATTCATTCTTCTGTGACCACACTGACTGTCCACAGCACAATATCTCAATATAATTTTAGTAGTAAAACACTAGGCTACTTCTTACTTCAAGAAAGTTTTGTGCTAAAAATTTTCAGTTCTCATAACAATTGGGTAGGAGCAACAGGAAAACAGATTATATTCCCCCCTTCCCCCATTTCCTAATCTTCCACCCCATTAATTAAATGATTATGTAATTAATGTTTCCAAGGAATAGCAACATTTGTGTCCAAAAAAATAATCCATATACAGTGTGACTTTTTGCCATGTGGTAAATTTATATTTTTGTTTTAAAAATCCTATAATTTAATCTTTTTGTGTTGATGGGCACAGATGTGTCTTTGCTCATCAGTATTTGAATGCTTTGCATAGATACAAGTCACTATGTGTCATTTTCCCCTTAGGCCTTAGTTTAAAACAGTCGTAATTATAGCCTTCTGCAATCAATTTTATAATTTAATTTTTCAATTAATACAGAGCCCCTGAAGTATATATTTTGCTGGTCCATATTCTTCATGTTTTGACAGTGGTAATTACAAGATTTGCCTGCATATTTAGAATTTGCCTTGGTTAGAAATCTTTGAAGGGATTTAAATTATTGTTCAGGAATTTGCTAACCTTAGCCTAAGGTCAGGAGGAAAATTCACTTACATTCTTCCACACATGGTGCTGCTCACTGTGTGACTTGCAAAGATCTGGTCCTGGCTGACACCATCTCACTGCATCTAAAATTAATTTCAACTCAATCAATCCTCCAGTTCCTCATACTTATCTGTATCTAATCCATTCTCCTCTTTTCATGCGGGCACATGCATGTGGAGTTTCTGTGAGCATGAGGCAGGGAAACAGATGGCTTTAACAGCAAGATTTTCCACTGACTTCTAGTTAATACAATATTTTCTCAGGAAAATAATCTCTCACATGATTTATTAGGTATTTCTTGAACAGGAAGCCTAGTAAGTATCCAAGTCATCTTCATTTCTCCCCCAAATATGTATTATGCCATCCAAACATAACACTTGGTAATTTTCTGAGGAAATTACCTTTCTTGTAGCTCTCGCCTTAATAAGCACATTGTTTTCACTTTTCAAGGCACAGTTGGGAGTTAACCATAGGCAGAAATTGGTTTGAATATACCTAAATTGCATGGAACAGGGGTTTGGCCTAACCAGCAAGAGTTTGCCTAGAGCAAGCAGTTTCAGAGGGTCATGGTTCATTGGGGATGACCCCTGTCCAATGCCAGTTTTCCTTCTTGCACATACAGTTGTGGGGAAGTGAAGGAATGCCTGAACACACGTGATTTATAATGGTGCTTGTTATTGAGAAGTATACATGCTGCTAACTCCTGCTAATGGCTTCATAAAGCTGCAATTCCAGCCTGTGCTTCCACTGATTTAAAACAAACTAATCCCAGCATTCTCATCTTTGCTTTCACGACTGGTGGAAGGCACCAATGCCATTGAAACCCGGTCTTTACATGTGAAAATAGAAGGATAAACCCTATGGAAACTCCTCTCCCAGAGGGACCAAGAGGTTTGGCACGTTCAGTTGATGGAAGCAGGTCTAGAGATGAGCACAAGTGTTACTCTGAAGAATCACTCCTTCTGGCATGTTTCCATGGTCTCCCAAAGGAAAGGCAATCAAATGTTTAACAGGAGTTAATCCCTTCCCCAATTACCATTGCAAGCTGAAGCTGCAGCGACAGCCAGGAACAGCAGAGAGGTTTCCTTCCTCCAGTCCATGGAGAAAGGGGCTTGACACACACTCCCTGGAAACCTCAGCAGCTCTGAAACTTCTATTAGTGCTCAGAATTGCTGCTACCAGTGATGCAAAAATGCCTTTCCCCTTGCCAACAGCAGCAGGAAGAAAACACACTCTGACTGTGTGTGTGTGTTTGAGAAAGAGCATTTTGCTGGTAAAGGATAATAGAAAAAAATATTCAATGGACAAAGTTCTCCCAGGGTAACTCACTGCATAGTCCAAGTCATGCTGGTGGTATCACTGCTGAGAATATGATGCACATGAGAGTTGAATATCTAAGTTTTGGGTTGATTTTGTTCAACTGAAAGGGCAATGCAGTGGAATTCTTGCAGAGACCTGTGATCTCTAGCATTTGTTTTGTGTTTTTTACATATCTCATGCGAATTGAAATAAGAACCTAGAATAAGCACTGTTTAATTTTAATGACTTAGTTAAACAAATGCATTTTATCATTTCATCAGGCTTATGGATTATTTTTTTCCTCCATCATTGAGCTGTACAACACAAATATTGGTTTTGCAGATAAGGAATTCAATTAGCATTTCAAAGGTGTCAGACTCCCTCCCTCTTCTAGCAAGTTCTTAATAGCTTATTTGGGATGATTGGGAGCTTCAATGAAATCAGGCAGCTTAACAAAATTAAAGGACATACATAAGGAAAGAGAAGGTAATGTTTTATTTTGATATAATACAAAATTCATTCCAGAAGCTTTTGAAAATCTGGGGAAGAGAGTAGCCATAAATATCAGGCGTAATACTTTCCCTAAGGCAGGTAAACAAATGCATTGATATCTAGAATTTTCGGATTTTAGGAAAATTTTTGAACTCGGAAAAGTATCTGTATATGCTTTAACTTCTCTTCTACTACTTAGAATTAGAATTTTATTTGCAGTGCATTTATTAAGAGAGCTAAATTTGCCCTGAACAAAGGAGCAGTGTGGTCCTGCTCTATATTCCAGCCTAAAAACCTTCCTGGCCTTTTGCTACCCTGCTGATGGAGGAGTACCCAGAGTGCAGGCTGGGCAAGAGGCCAGTAACACAAGGTGCTGCTGGAGTTATCTGCTCTGGGAGAGAGCTGCAGATGCAGTGGCATCTCCCCTGGCACATGCTCACAGGGGATGCACAACTGCAGCCATCTGCCCTGCAGTGCCCAGCTGGGAGCAGGGGTTGCACCAAGCCCAGAGAGGTTCCCCTTCCTCCTTCTAGCAAGGCTTAGGCTAGAAACTGCCAGCACTGGGGCATCCATGTGGTGCAGTGGATCAAGCTTCCAGTTTTATCTGTATTGCCAGAAAAAGAGACAGGACCCAAAAGTGCCTTGGGCAAAGCTGCACTCTGAGGAGTGAATCCATTCTAGCGGAAAAGACAAATTCGGCTTTTCTTGATGATGTTCTGTTTGTTTGTTTTAAGGCTGCTTTTTATAAAAAGGAGGAAGAAGTGGGTTCTGCTCCTGCTAAAATTTCTAAAAAGGTGAATATAAATGAAAATGAAAAATAATACTACTCAGAGTGGCACATAGTGCTGTAAGAGGCAGTAAGTGCAAATTCAAGCACTTGTCTCAAGTTGTGCCTATCCAGGTGGAGATTAGAAATCATGGAGCACAGGCTCCCAAGGCTCTTTCACAATTTGTCTCCTCATATTCCAATGCATATTTTGCATGTAGTTAATGGATGTCTGGCTTCACCCCCACCCTGCCCTCATTAATATAAATCAGTATTTTATACTCACATGGTTCTGATGTTTATGTCTAAGATGTCTTTCAATCACTTCTCAGTATTATCTTAAATGACAAACTTCTCTTAAGGAAAAAAAAACAAACCACCAAAGCACAACAACAAATAAAATTATAATGTGTAGTGTGAATGAGATTTTGAATGATTTTTAGGGATGGTGACTTTGCTGAAGATTAGTGCAAAATATACAGAATTGCTAGCTGACATAAAGATTTATGTAACCACCACTTATCTTAGCATGTGTGAGGGCTGGCTTCTGCCTTAGTGGTGACCTACCTTCCCAGCCTTGCATTTAGTTAGTAACAGCATGATAACCCTGTTAAAATGCAAAATATTGCAGCCTGTCTTTGATGCTGACTTCAGATTAAATTCAACTTCTGTGTAGGAGGATACAACTCTTACAGACTACAAAGCAAATGTAGCCCTACTGGTTCTTGACTGCTCTATAATAGGAGTTAATGTCCCAAGTTTGCTTCAGAAGTTCTGCCTTGAAGACAGCAGATGTGTTGCTAAAGCCATCTGGCTCTTTTTTGAATATAATTTGTATGCCTATAAATAATCACTATGCATATGGGCTGCATTTCAACCGTGTGTTCCTCAAACTATGTAAGTTAAGATAATTTATTTCTTCTTGTCTTACAAAGAACTTCTGCCATACATTGCTGTCCTCTTGTTAATATTCTTGCAAACTATCAGAGGAAAAAAAACAACTTATGTGTACTAAGAAGCCAGAAAAGTTGATTAGACAAGGAAAACTAAAATACCCCTCTAGGCACAAGCAATCACAGAGCTCTTTTCAGTATTTTCCAGCATTTGAAGTAGCAATTTAGAGTCCCAGAGCTGATTCCAATCTCTAGGCTGCACGTGTGGCATTAACAGGAAAAGTGTTAGAGAAGGGATGCAAAAATCCTCAGAGATAATATTCTTCTGAAATTATTTCTGCTTAGTGTGCAAAAACTTGATGGGTGAACTCTTGTTCACCTTTCCATTCAGGATTCTCTTACTGATCAGCTGCACTGCTATGAGTCATATGCAAAGAAGATTTCCTAAGCTAGCACTAAATTTGGCTTTTCTCTAAAATGAAAAAAATAATCTGACAAATTTACAAAAAAGATATTTAAATCAATCCCCACTTCTTGCATCCTACTGTATGAAGTAGTGTAATTTTGCTGCAGAACTTTCCAATCTGTGTTCCTTAGCATAAAAAAAGATAAATTGAATATCATTTGTTCACATTTGAGATTACCCACTCTGATACCAAAAATAAGGAAACAAAGATGGATGCCATTGCATTCTAAGCAAAAAGAAACTCAGTTTTTGCACTTGTTAGCATCAGCAGAATAAAGAATTCACACGACCTTTTTAGATGACAGTTTGAAAATGCCTGTTATTTATTAGAAAATAGCAAAGGCCTTGTTACATGACTACTTATGAAGGAGCAAATTATTTATAATCTGCTTAGCTACATATAACCCACAATTAATTGCAGTAAAAAAATCTAATTTTTTCCACATTTTAGGATAAGGGAAGATAGAACTATCACTGCAGACCTGCTTAGGCTCTGTGAGGAAAGGACAGGAGATTGTTGTTACTGTAGATCCCAAGTGTCTACAATTCTGTTGGGTGGTTTCAGCTCAGGATCAATTCATGTGCTTTGTCAGGTTAAGTGTGTGAGCAGCCTTTTGGTTTAAAAAAATGCATTTACAAACTCAAAGACAACTTAGATATAAGAATTTTGTGGAAATGTAAGTGTGAAAGTATATTTAGATGATTCAGATGTTGAGCTCAAGAACTTCAGTTATGTTATTTGGCTTTGCTTAGATATGGTATAGAAAAATGTCTTGTAGTCCATTCAGATTTAGAAATTCAAGTGCAAACTGTTTTTTAAAAAAGATTATTAAGTAAATATACACTAAAAGCTCATACATGTAATGCAAAAGAATGCAATACTCAGCTTATCATTTCACTTTCCTTACACTTATTAGTTTTGATCAATTAACACTGGTTTCCAACCTTCTGAACAAATGCTGACAAAATGACAAAGATTGATTCTAATGAAGTTAAACACTTCTGTGTGCCTCTCAGAAAAAATAATTTTCTCTCTCTGCAAGGTTTTTGGAATAAAAAAAAATTCTGAAATGCATGGTGGCACTGCTTCTGGTAACCACTTAAAGACTGTCCTGGTTATGAGCTTTGGTTTTCCACAGTGATGCTGAACTTGAGGCCTTTTAGGATATTACTGCAGCAGAAGTCAACTCAGCACTTATTTTTGAGTTCCAGAATGATCTCCTCTATCTGAATACACCACAGACTGCCTTTGCATAAAAGTTGGAGGCCTTGAAGGGTGGTGGTGCATCCACTAAACAACAATTTTCAAATATAAATTGAAAATAGCTGTCTCCTTGATACTAGCTCAGTGATCAAAGCTAGAATTCCCATCTCCTTCCACTTTCTTCCCATGACTATAAACTGCCTGAAAATGTTTGTTTGATTAGACTTTGTGGTTTTACTTGCTGAACATCTGTAAAACACTTGTGTCTAAAACCCTTTGAAACCTCTTGCCTCCTTCTCAGATTCTCTCATACTTGCCTCAGTTTTGCTGTGTTGTTGGTTTCTGTTTGGAGCAAAGAGAAATAAGCATTTTGAAAACCATAAAATGGTGTGTGACCATGTTTTTAAGTGCATCTCTCCACCTCCACCACTCAGGATTGTAAGAATGGTGCAATTAGACTGTCAGTGTAGCACATAATTGAATTGTAAAACACCACTAAGACAACAGCTAGTGATGCTGATGGGGAGAATGGCTGCATGTCCCAGCAAACAAGGATTGGCTCTAAAAAAAGCATATCTCATGTAGCTGCAGAATGCTTTCCTCTAGCTAGGAGGGTTTTTCCCTAGTTTTCTATCTACTGCTCCAATAAAAAGACAAAGCTGGTGTGTTGGGTGATGAAAATATTCTCCAAGATACTTATGTCTGAAGCTGACAGGGTTTTCTTGCCTCTTTCATCCACTTCTGCCCTCTCTCTTGCTGCCCATTTGCACACATCCTCTTAGGAGATTGACTTCCCTTGTGTGGAGCTGTTCTCATTTTGATTGTCTCAACTTGTTCAGCATCATAATTGTCAGCATTCATTGCACAATACAAAAAAATGTATTTTGTATAACACACAGAATACTTGCATCCTATATTAATGTCTATTAGGCAGTGTTCTAGAGGCTTAAAGCATAGCCCCAGATTGGAGAAATTCAGTGTATGAGTGAATGATACTTGTACCATGCATGGCAGTCTGACCAGTTGAGTCTTGCTTTGGAGTAAATGTCCTCAAAGAACACAAAATCTTATCCCATGTAAAAGCAGCATTTCCATTTGGAAATTACATCACTAAATAATTTCAGTGCACTAATTATCCAGGTAATATACAACAAATTTAACAGCACCGTGTCATCCTTGTTAGGACTGTAGAACACAGAAGGGTCTGTGTTGGTGCTGTGTTTGTTGCTCCCTGCAGCAGCTACTGCAAGGTAAGTGGCAGACAGGTATCCCACCCCCTTGAACCTTGCAGGCTGCTGCATCAACCCCCAGGGCTGTGCTTGAGCACACACTTTTCCTCTCACCTGTGAGATGGGGTTCCTGTGACAGGAGAAGCAGAGCTGCTGTTTCAGGGAGGATAAATTCCCAGTCCCTGTCAGGACTGTGGGTAGTGCGTGGTTCACCTCCTGATGTTTTCAATCACTGGAATGGCCATGCCATAACCTCCATTTCAGTCCCTAGCTGAAAGTGCTCTGTTACTCCTATTTTTAACATTTTTCCTGCTCATTTTATTTTGGCCCCTTTTATTCCTGTTGCTTCCTAGTTCAGTGAATGTTTGAAAGGCTGTTTTCCTTATGGAAGGAGGCCACACAAAGCTCTTCCCATGTGGCACAATCTTATTTTTTTTCAAACTGTAAGGTAGCATCTTTTGCTTGCTTAAGTTACATGACAAAGTTGAGAATCAGAAAGTTAGCGTAAGGAATTAAAATGTGCCTTCATAGTGCACCAAGTTCAGTAACTGATCTTTTTGTCTTCACAATTTCACGAGCTTAGTAACACATTTTAATAATCATAAGAGATCTATAAGCCAGCTTGTGAAGTGACATTAGCACAAAGACCATATGGATGATTGTGAAATATCTTGTTGAATTTTTAGGAGTGTGAATTTGTCTAGAGTCATGTCTCCCTGAATACAAAAATAATTCCTCTTCTGTTCACTGTGAAGTCTTAGTTTCTAACAACACAAAGCTTTGCAAACTCTGTTTTGTAGATTTTTAATTCTCTCAAGATCAACCTTAATTATCACATACAGTTCTTTTGGTAAAAGGCCTGAATATCCACAGTAATCTACATGCAGTGTTATTGGTGTAATAAAAGTAATAAATTAATAGGAATATTGGGGCTGTGTGACAGAGCAGTTCTCAAAGAGCTGCTTTAGTTGTTGTTACTAAAGCAATTCTATCAGCAATCCACCCATCTACCTTTCAGACTTTCTTTATGAGCACACAAATTTCCACTTTTATGTACATATGCCCTTTTCACTGTGTGCCACTTTCAGCTGTTGATGAATTATTGATTTCTCCTGTCACAATTCTTTTGAGTTACAGTACTCATGATGCTGAAAAAGAAACAGGATTCATTATTGTACTTTTTTTTTAAAATGTGTTCCACTCTCTTTAGATTTTCTTAATTTCCTGCAAGGCTATATGAAATGGGGCATTGAAATGACCCCAAGGACAGGGCATCAACCTGCACCCAGATGGGATGGTTCTTCATAAATTTCAAATAAATTGAAGAAGACAGCAACAGAGTTTAGGAGTAAATTTTCTCTATCAGAAATCAGTTTTATTCCCATTGAGTTTGGAAAAAGAAGCTATATATTTCTAAGAAGATAATTATTTTGGTTTTACTTTGGATTTTCTGTTAGCATTTTGAAGGCTATAATGTTTTACAAGCCAGCTGTGAGATAACTGGGTGTGCTTACCTTTCTTTTACAGATAGCATACCTTTAATGGCAGCAGAGGGAAGTTAAGAAAGCAAGCCAAGAAATGTAAAAAAGTGAACAGTCTAATAGTTTAAAATTGCAGTATTAAATAACAGGTTTGATTAGACCTCCAAGACCAAGGATTTTGGTTTAAGTAACTTTCCTTTTGCTGCCATTGATTTATTCATCCCGTGGAGTCCCTGGCTGCTCTTGGACCTGTGTTTCTGCCCAGGAGCTCCATCCAAGGCCACCAGCACTGGGAGCCCTGCCCCAGGTCAGCTCTGGCACCCTGGGCTTGGCAGAGCCAGGAACACAGTTCAGAGAAGCACATGGGATTGTCACAGCAAGCAGGTGTGAGATGTGTTTGGTCTTTTTCTCTGTTTACCAGAGGCTGGTCTAAGACTTAGAACATGAAATTTAATTTAAACTCTACATTTGTACTATGAGTACTATAGACTGGGAGCTTGGTATCCAAACACAGTTTTATAAATATTTATATCTTGCCTCAAATACTCTGCATCACAGAGTTCTGTGGTCTATTTTCAGGCTGGGGAGAAACACAGAAATTCTTAACCAGTTTTGTCATTTTAAATGGAGTTGAATGTTCCTGTGAAGTTTTGGTAAAAGGGATTTCTTGCTCTAAGTCTATGTTGATTCATATTGATACTAGGCAACATAAATACACATTTCCTAGCAGTAGTAACATAATGCAAAGGACTGTAGTCTGTGCCAATAAGTGGATTGAATAATGGATGCATTTTAAAAAAACCAAGGGATGCACACTGATTATTATATGTAAATCAATACTGAAATTTTAGCCCAGAAGCATTTTCTGACAAAACTTGCAAGGTTTTGTTTCCATGAGATACTAAATGCCAATTAATATCTGCAAGCAGAATAAAATTTCTCTCTGCAGTACACTCTGAAAACCTCTTGTCAGAGAAGTAAATTGTTTGACAATCAACTGCAGGATGTGCTGGAGAATGCAGTCCAAGTTTATTGTTGTTTATGTATACTGCAAATCAAATGATTCCTGGCATAATAGAGCAAGAAACTTCAGTAAAGATCATAATATATGAGCAGATGACATATGTTTGTGTAAGTAACCATGTAGCCTTGCAAGCTATCTTCAAAACAATTCAGTTTTCTGATTGGAGACAATGGAATAAAAGACAGTGGCATACTTATTTCCCTTTTATTTGAATCAAACTCAAATATATCATTGAGTAGGAAACATTTTCATTTCTTGTTCATAGATTATTTCTATTGCTACAATGCACAGGCTATTCTGAAGTAATATTTAGTGGGTTATATTTTAGGATTCATAGAAAGTAGGACCTCAGGAGTAAGGAGGTTGCTAGTCCTTCACTTCACTCAAAACAGTCATGGCTGTTTGTCAGATCGATTCTTAAAAACTTCTCCAGGAAATTTATTCCAGTGCTTACTCTTCTTTCAATTAGAAAGGTTTTCCTACCTTAAATTCACCACAGTTCAGTTTAACTCTACTGCTTCTTATATTGTCTGCTGTAAATCTTGAAGCAGTATAAACATCCTCTTGAATTTCAAACCTGGTTTTCAAGGAGTTTGTTAACCTCTTCAAGCCTGATGCAAATTCAAAGCCTGTTTTCCTTTCCATCGTTCTGAACTTCTGTGAAATATCAAATTATGTGAGATTGGGGTAAATTCAAAGAAGCCCAGACTGATAATTTTTCTTTCTAATTTAAAGTGAAACCTTGACAATCATTCACTTGAGTAGATGTTTAACAGAAAGCTGGTCTAGCTCCCATTTTCTGTTGACTTGTTTTGCTGTGCAGCTATTTCACAGTGGTTTCCTCTAGACACAGTTGTGTAAGTTGTTTATGAGATGGGCATGTCAGATAGTGCTTTACTGAACTCCAGGCATATGGCATTTACTGCTTTTTCCCCAAGGAAAGAATATTATGGAGTCATAAAAGGAAAAGGGATTGTGTTTGGTGAAATTTATTCTTGACAAATACCTGTTGGCTGTTACTCACTTTATTTCTTTTCTTAATTTGTAGGTTACCTTTTTACTAGTGCAGGCAATCTCTTTCTCAGCTTATGTCATTAACTATAAATATTCTTTGTTCTTTCAAAGATGGTTATATGTCCAGCTATAGGAATGATTTATACAGGATAACAGCATTCTCAGTGTTTTAGGAACACTCAGTATGAAGTTTGGAAATTGTGGTTAATGCCAAAGTTGAACCATTTTTTGCTCAATGAACTAAAATTTGTGTGTTTTGACTTTTAAATTCCGTCCTAGGTATGCTAGAATTCAGGTAGAAAGAGTTTATATTGGTCATCTCCTGGAACCATTTTAGACACAGGCTTTGTTTAATTTAAGTCCACCAGGAATGTGTCCCTCTTTAGTTATTTATTTTTTTACTTTAGGCAGATCCTTCCAGTGTCCTTGATTCTTGGTTGAGTTGGGCAGGTTCTCTGCTGAATTATTTCTCTTAGATGATATTTTCTTGAAATATTATGTAAGCTTGATAGATTGCAAGACACAGAAATGGATGAATGAGAAACACAAACCTATGTTTTTTGTGTGAGATGATTTTCCATTTTTCTTCTTTTTTTTGATATTAAAATAATTTTAAACTAAAAGGCTATAACCTCTGATGAGTAAGATTCTTTGATCCAAGGATCTGTTTGCTAACAATATAGCTTATTTCCACCAAGATTTCTTAGCAAGTCCTAAACTCAGAGAGTGCCTCAGCTCTTTCTCGTTGCTTGGACAACAGGTCTTCTCTTGTCTCTCCTTCATTCTCATGGATTCGAAAAATATTGTGATACAAGACAGGGAATGACAGCATCATGCTGTAGAACATGTCATCTCCAGACAAGCTGTGAGGATTTTTCAATCAGGAATGCCTGAAATATTTTATTTGAATAGTATGATTTATTGCAATAGTGTCTTCATGAAGATTTTTTGGTAAATATTTAGGTAAAAGTTAATAAACATGTGGACCTCAGCTATAAGATGTGCATCTGTATCTAAAGCAAGAAACTGAGCCAAGACAACAGAGGTCTGAGTCTATTCTGGTTTTAATGCATCTGAGCAATCATGGCCCTGTACACTTGAGAAATTCAGTGTGAGCAGTAGGAATGGCACCCCACCTCTTTCATTAATATCTGCAATTGGTGCAGCCATGTCATTCTCTCTTAAAGGTGATCCATCCTTCTGTGTTGTTCTACTGATGTTGCATTTGATATTATTCAAAAAACCTTCTCTACTTTGAGTGATCATTTTTCCTCTGGCCAAAGAAATAATTGATTTTTATTTTTTTGATTAAACA
>JAWWMS010000001.1:9821671-9848759 GCA_035048045.1 Chlorospingus semifuscus | reverse complement strand
TTTGGAAAGGGTCTAAACCACTGCTACATCCTGTCTAACATGCCTGAAGTGTGAGCTTTGTATGTGTTGGTGGGTTTCTTTTCATCCTATGTTGATATTTTTAAGCATAAGTAAATTAAAATAAAGTAGAATATACTTTTCATTCTCTTGCTATTTTTTCTTATATAATGTGACATAAAAATCATTGGACATCTTTTTTTTTGTAAATACTTTCTTATCTTTACTGTTGCTTACTGCAAAAATGCTATACTTTTACCCTCCTTTTCTCAGATTATTTATTTTCTGCGTGTTTTTGCATTCTAGAGGTTTCTGAAATGTTTTTTACTCAGTATCCCTAGTGCATCCCTGAGATTATTGCAATTATCCTAATTTTCTTCACGTGTAGTGTGTGTATGTGTTTGTGTGTATAAATATTAACTGAAAATATTTTCATGCGCACCTCTGGGGAATTAAGTGTTACCCTGAAAAAAGGGTTATTTTAAGATGCTTTGGCTTTCATTCCTGGTTTCCTAAAAAAAAAAATAATTAAAAGTTATCCAGCAGCATCCAGAGTGCCAGCATGAGCTCCATTGGGAGAGTTTTATCCAGAAATGCACTTTTGTTACATACTTGTTGATTTTATCCAGGTTAGTAATGCACATAATTAATTTCACAGTTAAATACTTTAATTTTTTCTTAACTAACTTAAAATTTATCACAGTTGTGGGTAGTTAGGCAAACTTTCTCCCTTTGTACTCTTGTATTTATTGAGAAGGTACCCCCAAGAGGTAAATAAGGAATGGGATGCAAAAAGGGAGTGAAATTAAAAGTGTAGGTTACAATGTACAAAGCACATAGAGCATTTCTTGGGGAGAAATGAGGGAATTTGAGAAAGTTTTTTGCCTGAGACTGCTGGGCCAGAATATTTGACACAACCCAAGGAATGAGTTCTTACTGAAATAGATGAAGTTTCATCTTGTAAAACTGGGAGGGACCT
This sequence comes from Chlorospingus semifuscus, assembly GCA_035048045.1. NCBI lineage: Eukaryota > Metazoa > Chordata > Aves > Passeriformes > Passerellidae > Chlorospingus > Chlorospingus semifuscus. Next base: position 9,847,783 of record JAWWMS010000001.1, on the reverse strand, counting down.
GTGTCAGGTGAAGCAGTGACGAAACTGTGCCTCAGCTTCTCAGCTGGGTAAATGCAGTAAATTATTTCCTAGCAGAGTCAAACAGGCTGTGAACAAAGGAACAGGGGTTTATTTTCCCTGAGCTACCTTGCTTTGCTCAGTGAGGTCTTATTCAAGCTGTAAAACCAGGTGAAAATTACTTGGCAAATTCTTCTAATATGATAAGGATTTTTTTATTCCTTCCAAGAATTTAGGAGAAAACTAACTTGTCAAATTTTGATCTACCACTAAGGCACCCAGAAACATTATTGCCCTGATCCTCAAAAGCTAATGCAAACAGCAAAGTAGTTTAGGATATAGTTACTGTTCAGTTAAAACATAATTTTAAAAGCCCCTAATGATGTAAATATGGAGTCTGAAAATAAAGTTGGTTTCATGTATTTCGGTTGATTTGTATCAAAACCTTTGTATAGTGTTGCAGTGATTGAAGTTGAATTCAGAAGTTCAGAAAAGGATACAAAAGTAATAAATCCTATTCTTTCTAACTATGAAGCCATTAATAAATATGTATAATAAAAATGGCGAAACCATTTGCATTGAATCAGTTTTCTAGAGCTAAGTGGAACTTGTAACTAGCAATTGGGTTGTTTCTGCATAAATAGAAAAAAATTTTTTGTCCTTCTTTTGAGATGGATTTCTGTTTCAGGCATAGGGATATAGGCTGATTTCCTCATCCTACATCCCTATGCCTGAAACAGAAATCCATCTCAATCATCCTATTCCCCAGAATACACAGATCTTTTATATATTCTATTCATTCTGTATTACTTGGCTTTAGCCTGGGAAGCCAGGCCACACCTGCTGGGGAGAAACTATGCTGGCTTGAAAAGCTTTAAAGACCTCTAAAATCCATACATCAGGCCTTTAAATTATTTTTATGTTCTTCTGTGGCGAGGTGCATGTTTGAGGCCAGCAGAATAAGCATTAAAGTGGATATCATGGTGGGGATATTCAAAGTGTGTGTCATGATAGTGTAGCCTTGCATAATGCACATTGTAAAATATATTCTTGTGTTTCCAAACTTCTGAATTCTGAAAACCCACAGAAAGGGGTTTTCACATCCTTCTGCTTCTGTTCACAAATGATTATCTGTGTCTGTATAAAATGGTTGTGAAATGGGGTAAGGTCAGTAGTAGAGAGGGAGTCCTGGCACCACAGGATGAATGGTTTCTCTGTGGTTACAGGATGAGCATGTTGTTAATCTGCTGTTCATTTAATCTCATTCTTATAACTTTTCTGTTCCTGTACATTAACTACTCACTGCTTTGAGAATCTTAGGAATTAGCTTGCATTTATTGTTTAGAGAGAGACTATTATGCCTGTTTAAAGCCATTTTTCTTCCTGCTGATATGAAATCTATGCAGATGGTAAAAAGCAGAATTTTAAGAATGTTTTCACTCACAAAAACATTTGGAAAAAAATTAACAAAATATTTTATATATCTTCTTCTTTGAAGAAAAATATTATTTAGGCCAGAAAAACTGGAGTGGTTTACACTGGTAACACCAGTTGGGTCCGTGCACTTCAGGATTCCACTTTAAATAGTGCTGACAGATGAAGGTGCCTTATAAAGCTGCTCCCAAATACTGTCCAGTACAACCAAGTGCTATCAGAGCAATCAATTCTATTTCCAGACTAAAGTACTCTTTCCCATTTACTTTGTAATATACAAAATGTAATTCTATGTATGTAGAATTCAGATTTCATCCTAGATATAAAAATGGAAACATCATTTAGATTACAACAATTCATTGCATTATGTTTTCCATTTAATAATTTTAAGGTTCTTTTGCTCCTGTGGCATCAAACTTTGGCCACTTAATATGTGTATTTATTCTCTAGACTCTTTCCAAAGGCTTTTTTTTCATTATCAAAAAGGAGAAAAAGAAAGTGGTGGATTATAATGACCGGATAGGAAATGCTGGCATCGTTTAAATCTAAGTGGCTTCTTTCAAGTGTGTAATGCTTTAAAGTCCCAAAAATATTTCTTGGATTTTTATCTATTACTTCAAGTATCTCAGTGCTTCAAAACTGCCTCAAAAAATCCATATTTTCCTGAACTTTTCCCTTGTCAGGAGGTTTTCAGGGTCTCTGAATGACTTTTGTCCAACAGTCTGTAATTGAACCTGCTACAAAGACGATTCTGCTGTTCCTATACATGGTACAGGCATTGTGATTTGATATGCTCTAACACTGCTTTATTTTTACTTTTTTTAATGAATACCATAAAAAATATTTTCCATTTTAGAATCTCTGCCTTTCTTTGTTATAAGATATAAAAACACATACAAGCAGTGTGTACTTTCCATATGTAGGACACACTTCCCCTCTCCTGTTGTTCCTATTCAGAAAATCACATCTATCCCTTCATCTGTGTTATCTTGATCTCTGGGACACTCTGCTTTGTTTTGTTTGGATTTCATAGGAACTATCCTTAAATTCTTCAGTCAACTAATCAAATGGATTACTCACATGAAATGAAAATTATTGCATTTGACAATAAGGTAGAGTAGATGGTTCTCCTGTCTTAGCGCACAACTAAATGCATAGTAAAAAAATGTAAGTAGAAGTTTAAGTTAGGATGTGAAAGTTCTATTCATGGCATAGAGACAATTTGTGCACATGGTATCTAATTCTATATCTATATCTAATTCTTGAGTCACAATCAAATGAACTTGAGAAAGGCTGAGCAACAGCATTATCTTTCCAAAACAGAAAATAACTTTTTTGCTTCATCCAGACTCAGACTTAGCTTTCAATCCCTGAGTACCTTTTCTGTTTCCAGGCAGAGCTTCTCCTTTCCTCCAAATGTTATCTATTTTTACAATGCCTTAAGCTCAGAAATAGACACTGCCATTTTAACACCAGAAATAGAATTTTAAAATGTAACTACTGTATGAGGTATGACTGACAAGTCTGGGCCCTGCATAGTTTTAAATTCAGTTCTTTACCTTTTAGGAATGACATCATCTATGTTTCTTAAATTATATTAGCAATCTTTTTTTTTTTAAAAAAACTTACATGAAGGCAATGATACCACTATAATATGAATTTTCACTGTATCTGACTGCTTGTCTTTTAACATTAAAGTCACTGCAGTGAAGTAACTCCAGCTATTGAAAAGCAAAAAATGATGCTTAATGATGCTGATCATACCACAATATGTGGAAGTTGAGACAAAATTTGGAAGTGTTAATAGGCATCTTTGCCATTCAAAAATGCACACATTTAGAAACAGCAGATAAAAATGAGTTGTGGCAAATGCTTATTTCTATTAATCCTCTTTTTTTTAAATACAAATTTAGTGCTTTTTACTAGGTGTGAAAAAGCTTAACAATGCCACAGTACGAAATTCATATTCATATTCCAAGCTAATTAACATACTCCTTGTGCCTGTATCTTTGCACAAACAAAAAAGGATATTGCTAATGCTGGTTCATGGAGAGATTACAGAGGACAAAAAAGAAAAAAAAACAGATATTGAGCATTCTTTGCCCAGCGGTGTCCTGCACAGCTCAAAGGTATACAACTCCAGCATCTGATAGAAAGGACTGAGGATGGGTAAGATCAAAACAGCCACATCATCAAAGTGCAGGCAAAGCAGGGGCAGCTAATTGCTGCACTGCAATTAGTGACAGCAGCAGTGGCTCCCCCAGCCTCATCTCACTCAGGGGATGCATCCCAGCACTCAGCCAAGGCAGAGCTGGGGGCAGGAAGATGTGCAAGAAGCTTGCAGGAGCCTGTGGCTCTGAAGGGGTTATTCATGCTTCCTAAACCAAGTTTGTTAGCTTGGCACATCCACTGTAGGGTGTAAGTTCTAAAGGCAAATCTGCATCTACAGCTGCTGGTTTTGTTTTGAAAGCTCTATACTGGTATTTCCATATGATAGTTGCATTTATTCAGTCATTTATTGCCACAACCTTTACCTTGTGCAATGCTAAATGTTGTTCTTTACCACTCAAGAAATTGCATATTTTTAGAGATTAATGTGGGTATTTTATTAATACAATTTTGATTGACTCTAGTGGGAGCCTTTGGAAAAGACCAGTATTTCCAAGGCTGATTTTTCACTTTACTCACAACCAGGAGCAGGAATTGATAGCAACATATTCCACCAGAACCTCTGGAAGCATTTATCCAGAAGTATTCCTTGCACTGCAGCCAAAGGGACCATCCCAGGAGGCCTCCTCAACCATCCTTCCCAACAGCAGCTTTTTATTGATCCTCCAACACTTGTACCCTGTGCAGGAATTGAGGCTGGCAGAGCTGGTGGTTGTGGGGTGATTTGATTGAGGCCTAAACTTCTGCTGCACAAGAGCTGGAGATGGATTTTTAACAAGAGCATGCAGTGATAATCAAGGGTGAATGGCTCTAAATGGAAGCTGGAGAGATTGAGATTGGATATTAAGAAGAAATTCTTTATTTTGAGAGTGGTGAGGCACTGGAACAGGATGCCCGGAGAAGCTGTGGATACCCATCCATGCAAGTGTCCAAGGCCAGGCTGGATGGGGCTCTGAGCAACCTGGTCTAGTGAAAAGTGATCCTGTCTGTGCCAAAGGGGTGGAACAAATGATCTCTAAGGTCCCTTCCACCCCAAAACATTCTATTATTTTCAGTACAGGTCTCATTGGATCCAAGTAGCCCATGTACAGCTTCATGGTGTCCTGAGCCCCATCTACTGAACCCCTCAAGAGGCTTTGTAGGTAGAGAAATAGATTTCTCCTATAGAGACTTTCATGTTTATATGATGTGCAGGATATGCCTCTGAAAGGAACTATTCATTAGAAAATGGCAGCCTTAGGTTTTCAAGTGGACTTTGGGCAGGCAAATGCTTCACCTGTTAGTCAAAAATACAGATAGTGATTAAAAAAGCCCAGCAGAGTTCGAGCTCCTGCCTTCTGCAGCATTAATGTCTCCAGTCAATTCTTTGAACAAATGTAAGCAGTCCTTGACTCTCTCCCCTACATCTTAATTTTGTATCCCTTCTGCCTCTCCTGTGTTTGTGCACTCAGCAGCAGCAGTTAGGATCCAGCTTGTAGGAGAGAGAGAATCTCACAATTTTTGCTCATGTAAATCACGTCAGTAGCTCAAGGATTAATGCTGTGCATGCTGAAGACAGAATTGGGTTTAGCAAAGGAGATGTGCATGTGTAGGGGCTTGAAAGCCTTTTCCTAATCAATATCTGCAGCCCATGGTCAGGGAGAAACACTTGTGTGCTGTGGTGTCACAGAGACTACCTTGAGCACAGCTGATGCATGCCATAAATTTAAAGAACTGATGCAGGCAGAACACTGTTTGACAAACCAAAATGACTTTTTTTTGAGACATAGGAAGCTGAGAATTTGGTGTGTTAAGGTAACAAAGCAGAAGTTCAAATCCATCACCCTTATAGCAACACGATCCCTTTGGCAGAAAGCTCAGTTACACTGCAACTATTTATGCACATAATAATGTTATTCTTGGACTGCACACATCAGTTCTGCTTCTGTGTGTGGATTATCTCTTGAATCCTTCAACTTAATCCTCTGGCAGCAGCTGAGAGAGCCATGGTGCATCGAGGCTGCAATTGCTCTGAGCAGCTTGTTGGTGTGACCCTTGACTTTTCCAAATATGTCACCAGTGTGTCTGGCCACCTCCCTCTCAAACAGGCTCTGCACAGACTCTGTAACTCCTAGAACCAAGCAGTCCAATCAACCCCACAGCTCCTCACTGCAGCTCTCCAGAATGTTACTCTTTATTAGCGTAATGATCATTCTCTAATCTTTTATCACTACAAGAACTTATTTTATTTTATTATTTCACAGTTGGAAGCAAGATATGCACATAATGCAAGACACATAATGATTTTACATCAAAGAAAAGGTTTTATTTTGAATGTATGATATTGCAACTTCGTCTATTTTGTGAACAGTAGTAAATGGAATATCTTTGCTGATTCAAAAGTGGGATGGTATCCTCATTAAAAGAACTTTTTAATATGTATTTTAGTATCTTACTTAAGGCTGAGGGGAACAGAGATGAGTTCAAAGTGTATTGTTATTGACTAATACTCCAAACAGATGTAAGTAGTGCTCTGCTCTCGTAGGTATGGGATTTCTGCAGCATTCTCCATTTCCAGAATAGAAACCATGAGACAAGGAGATGCTATCAAAGGCAAGAGCAGACCCTGGGCCTTTTGAGTGCCAACAATGCACTTTATTTACAATAGTATCCTGCTTCAGTAGAAATATATTCATTATGATCATCTCTGCAAGTATTCACACCTACTTGGTTGCTCATTACACATTGCACTTGACCAAATATGCATTTTAACTTTTTCTCTCATGTTCCTCCTAACAAGTACTGAAATGTTGTGTGGTGTTTCTGACTTAAGAAAACAATGGGGTCATTTGCCTAACAGATAAATATTTGGACTGACAACAGTCTCAAAAGGTTTTATACTGATTTTGTATAAGGGCTGAATTTGGCTATGTGATTAAAATTCTTTTATCTTGGACATGAAAGTTACTGGCAATGACATATCTTAAAAGAAAAGGGGAAAATATTACATTTTTAAACCTAAAAATAAATATTGCTTTATTTCTTCTTCAGCACATGATTAAATATTCACCCAAAACAAAGTAGAACAAACTATATGTCTATAAAGAAAAATATAAAATTTTAATATCAGGCTTATTCATCTGGGTTGTGGAAAAGTCACAAAAGGACAGTTTTCTCTTGTCTGTAGATACTTTGGGAATTTCTAGGCACATATAGCATTATTCTCAGATGTTTTCACTACACTTGGGAAGAGAATAATGCCTCTCCACCCCTTTCATATTTATTGTAAACTGATTAACTGTTGTAGAAATAAGAGTGACACTGAACATGTCCATTTAGAACAATTTCCCTGAAGCTTTTTGCTCCATGTTTTATATTTCCCAACTTTACCTACATCTGCAAATACTTACCTTGATGACTAACATATCTCTGCATGTGTTCTTGCCTTCACTGTAATCTTTCTTCTTTTCTGTAATTAAGTAGGTCATCATTCAACACAAATAAGTCTTCCTTTTTCCTGCCCTGATTCTTTTCAAGTTGTTTTGAATTTGCAAGAAAATTTCTGCTTTTCTAAATGAATTCCATATAAAATATAGATTTCTTGTGGAGGAAAAAAAAAATCACTTTTTTTTCTTTTAGAGCCTTTTTTTTTTTAATGTATAGTAAGGAAAATCCTTTAAGGACAGGATGCTAAGGTACTCTTTTTGTGAATAAATGAAATTTGTGAGGAGAGTGGGAAGGAAAGTAAGTTTGCTTTTTTTTTCAGATATAGGAAAACAAATTTTATTCTATGTTTCTCATGGAAACAAAGAAAATGAGAATCAACTTCTATAACTGGATAGAATGAATGTGGTCAGTCTGTTCTCATCATTCAGTGACTGTTCTTTTCTAATTTTCTTTAACCATAATGTATTCTGTGAGCAAGTGGTTCTTTAATACACTTAATTTACCGAGCAAAGGTACAAACTTATTTATTTTTTACCTACTGCTGTGGCATCACTTCATAAGGCAAAAATCTTAAAATGGCCTTGATATAAATTTGATTGTGTATGTATGGATACATTTTATTACTGATAAAATACATTGTGAACTTTCTGAAAGCTATGCAACCATAGAAATTTGTAAGAATGTGCTGTGCTTTGCCTTTAAAAGTAAACTTGAAGAAAGTGTGGGTAGTGTTAGAGTTTTTAAAGCCTCTTGCCACAAGGGCATGCCTAGATACATACTGACACATTATGCAAATTTGTCATTGTGATTTACATCCTTTAATGACCTCAAGATGCTCCAGATTTACTTTTAGATGCACACAGACAATAAAGGAAGAACAGTACAAGGATGAAATTAGGCCAAAAGTCAAGATATATCAAAGCAACATGAGTGACAAATATGAAACAGTCAGGCAGCATCAGTCTTCCTAGATGTCCAGCTATGTTGAACCAATATAAATATTTGATGTGATAGAAAAAAACAAATGCCCAGCAGCAGCAGTATTTTCCTTAAGGAGGTGAAGTCCAGCTGTTGTTTTTTCTTGTCTCCCAAACATAATTTGCAGTGGCTTGGCATGGTCTGGATGAAAGAAAGAACAGAAATGTCCAGAACAGACAGGAAAGAATGGAAATGTTTCAGCCCATTGAAATTGGAGCTTTCCTATGTCATTTTTATACTGCAATAAGAAAAATTTGCTGTTTCAGATTTAAATAGCATGCTTGTTCTATCTGTAATGTAGTAATTGTTGCTTAAATGATCTTAGAATAGGAGACAGCTTCTAAATATCAGAAATGTAAAATAGTTTTCTGGCCATTTTTTTTTATCAGTATTAGGTTATTAAATGATTATGAATGAAGTTTGGGGGATAAGCCCTTGATGTGAAGTAGTTAAAATGCTGGAGAACAGTGTACATACCTAGGTTACTTAACAAAATACAAATAATCAGCTATAAGTATAATATTCTTTGAGACAAGAGCTGTTTTTAAAATAAGTCTTTTGAAGCAGAAGATAGTTTCCTATTAAATTATATATTATATTTGTTAAATCAGGCAGTTTAGGCAGAAATTATGGCTTTAGTTTTACCTGGACCATTCTCAGGTCCTGTTGAGGTGTTGGGTCATAACCTGGAGAAGGAAGAGTGGAAGAAAGAACCCTCAGTTCAAGAAGCTTTCATGTTCACCTGAGCAGAAAATTTCAGTTTCCACATAACCATTGCACAAACCCAAGTTCAAACTAGGTCAGGACTGTAAATGACTATAATAATTGATCTTTGTTTTCTCTGTAGTTGTTCATCCATAGCAGTAGAACAGCATGAGGAAGCAGCTCTTCTGTTTTGTGGCTAGAAGAGATCCATTCTCATAACTAACCTTTGTTGGGACTCCTCACTGACCCTCACTTTAAATGCAAAGCTTTTCTCATATTCTGTGAGCCTGGGACTGTCCTTACACAAATGAGCTGATTGAGTTTTAGGATGTGAAGTGGAAGCTGACACAGTAGCTTTGTTTTTATTTCTATTCCATACTCATGAGCATTACCTGAAATGTAGCAACAAAAAGGCACTGCAAAAATAAAATTACATCATTTGATTCCTACTACTGTCCTTAAAATAGGATCTCTGTCACTCTGAACTACCTCAAGCTTGACCTCCTATTGTACAACTTATCCCCCTTTGTCAGGTCAAGAAGAATATTTTTAATTTCTCCTTTGATCTCTCTATCCCTATGGTTATGCATGATGGAGGAACTGATAACTCATGAGATAGAATCATTACTGTCAATAGGAGGACATGGGCAAGTTTCTCTAGAATTGGTAGGACATGTGTTTGAGTTAGTTTTACTTTTGAGCCCATGGTTGTCATTTTTGGGTTTGGACAATGGCATGAAGCAAAAAAATGCTGAAATCTTTTTCCCAAAGATATGAATGGACAAGTAAGAAATGAGTTGCAGGCTTAAAAGCATCATAAGTGATAATTGTGTTACACTATATTAAAATAAATTAATTACATTCCTACTGAGTAAGAGGGGTTTATGGGGGCCACAGAACCTTATTCAGGATCAGGTCAGTTGGCTTCTGTGGGCCTTGGTTCAGCAGCATGATGAACTCAAACCCAACTCTTCTGTGCTTATGTTGCTAAGGATTCTGTTCTGTTTTGCTTACTGTTTTTCCTCAGTCTTAATTCAATGAAAATAGCCTTGCTCATTTTCAACAGCACATTGAACAGCTTTTGTCAATATTAATTCTCCTTTATAAAAACCAATTCCCAATTTGATTTCTTTGCTGAAATAGTAGCTTTCACCTGAGCCTGTTGCCTTCTCCTTTTTTAGCAATCACTTCTCCAGTGCAAAGTATCAAAACCTGGCTGATTTCCTTTCATCCACATTCTGTCCTTTTCCTGTGGAAGGTGGTTGTATGCTCATGAAGAAAAGAACATCATGCCCACCCACTCCCCCTCAGCTGCCACAAAGCAGAAATTGGGTTAAGGAATATTTGGGCTAAGACTTCAGGGTGGTCCTTCACAGTTTATGGGCTCTGCAGTCCAGTCTCTACCTTTAGGTACCTTGTGGGTGTGTGTATGTAAGACCAAGCAATCAGGATGATGTAAAAAAAGAAGGGACCTGGTGTAAAAAAAGATACAGATATACAGATCATAGCTCAGTGAACAATGAAAACAATTTCTTTGGGAACTGCTGTTGAAAAAGGAATATTAACTTTGAAATTCCTGACAGTTGTTGTAAGTGTCATAACAAAACAGCTCTAAGTAATAGAAATAAATATGGGTTTGTTTGTCTGTAATGCTGCTGTTTACTAGACAACTAACTTTACTTGCGAGAGGTATGATATATCATATCTTGAATCAGCAGTGTCTCAAGCATATTTTTAAATTCATATATCCATCTATAGCATGGCACATCTGAAAATCATCAAGACTGAATGATATGGCAAATAGACCTTTAATGAGATGTGTCAGAGCTGCTATCACATAGCCTGGTTAGAGAATGAGCACATTCAGCACACATACAATTACACACCATATTGTTCTGCAGTAACACATTATCCACGTCTCTGCAGGAGAGTGTTTTGACTGGGGAAAAAAAAGGTCTGGAATGGTATCCTGTTCCTTTCTTAAATCTGTCAAGTGGAAATTTTGTGTATTTTGGGAAAAGGCAGAAGAGGTAAAAGAAAAGAATGGTCTTGCTAATGAGATGTTTTTGAAACTCATTTAGCTCTATTAAGCAAAAAGGCCTGAACATGTACAAAGTTCTACCCTATGACTTACACAGAACAAATTTCATGTTAAAAGCTATTGTCTATTTTGATAAACTCTGGTCTCTTAAAAAACCTAATACAATGAGAAATTATTCTACAGATCATTTTTTATTTTTTTTTTTTTGTAGAGAGAGTCAGGGATATGCTGGGATATGCGAGAACCGACTTTAATTTCTGGCTTTTTGACAGTCTTGAATAATAATGGGAAAGATAATTAGAACAAGAACCTAAAGTCAATGAAAATATTGCCAGTGATTATAATGGGACCAGAATTCAGTCTGTTTCCCTTTCACAAAATGAAGATATAACTGTGCTCACAGGTCTCACATGGGAGTCACAAGAATGAAAACATTACAGTAAAAATAATGTGGGTCAAGTTATTACTAAGAAGATATGTATTAGGTACCTGGTTATGACTGAGATTCCACAATCAGATCAGGTTACCAAACTCTTTTCTTCCATGAATAAAACGAGGGAAATCTCTGGGGTTTCCCTCAGAGTATAATTTTTAAATTGTAGAAAACCAGTGCTCGTTCAGGGTAAAATCGTAATAACAAAGGCAGCACAGTGACTACTGCAAAACCACAGTGTGAATGCAGAACAGGCCCTTGCATTTAAAATTTGGTCATAAAAGCCAATGGAAACTTTTTTCCTTCATTTTCCAGAACTGATATTTCTTTGTCATTCTCAAGCCATCTAAAAGTTTTATCTCCATTTTACATACGCATAAAGCTTAAAATTTCTTTAAGAAACCAAGAGAATTTTTAAAAAATCCTTCTACAATGTTTTCTTGATTACTTGATTAAAACTCCAAAGACAAAACATAAGATCATGACCTGGATTAAGCAGTATCCCTCTGTCCTTCTTCAAATTACAATGAAAGAAGAAAGAAAACATTATCATGTTAATTTGGAGGAACAAAATATGAACATAAAGGCATTTACCACAACTGCTTTTTGTTGTGAGGGAAAAAAAAATGACAACATCTGGGACTAAATGTTTTCAGTTATAGTGGATTGGAGTTACAGTCAAATTGAATTCAATAAAATGGAAAACAGGTTTCATGACAGCAGAAATAAGTGAAAGGGGGAAATCTCAACTGAAAAACATAGAATATGGCAAAGCAATTATTCCTAAACAATTTTTTTTAAAAAAAGAAGTAATGTTCATGCAGTCTGTGAACAAGTTTTAGAGCTGGCATACTATTAAGAGAGTCTAGAATGCATTAAGAATGCATTTTACACACCCTATATAAGTTTTCTTCTTAGGTTACCATGGTGTTCCTTTACCTCTTTAGTATAAAGTAATAACCACATTAATTCCTAATTGGAGAGGGAGCAAGTGGGTTTTTTTCTGTTTCTCCTTTTTAAAAGCCTATCTTCATACTGCCTGCAGGAAACAAGTGTGGAGAATATGGATAAGATAGAATTCTACCACAGTGTATTTGTTAATATGCCTAACCAAATAAAATTAAAAAAAAAAAAAAAAACAAAAAACAATTTTCCTCTTCCAATTCATCTCTCAAGGGGTTTTGTGACTTCTTTGGTTTCATTTTGGTTTTCCTTTCAAAAGCAAGCTCAGTGAATATCTCATTATATTGCAGTAAGTTTTAATTAAGTATTTACATAAAATTAAGGTATGGCAAATGAAATAAGAATGGTCATCCAGGCTCTAAGTCCTTTGCCAATATTTGACCAAGTTCAGGTAGCCAAGCTCTTGTGTATTTTGTAATATTGTAGCTGAAAAAATGTAATTACAGACACTGTTTCTGGCTTAATCAGAATGCAAAATGTAGTTTTAGAAGGATGTCTGTACTTTCTGTATTTAAAAGTCCTGTAAAGTGCTGTATGTTCCTGGATTGTTTAGGCCAGGGTCCCTTTGACTTCAGTGGGAAGCCACCTGGGAGTAAGGGTCCCTCCTAGCAGGCAGGAAGATCAGAATAATGAGTTGGTCTTTCTCATAACATCTTGCTGACACCTGGTTGAATTACCGAGTAGCTTATTTAAACCAGAAGGAAGTGCCGCCTTCTTTTTTTTTTTTTTTTAACTTCTGTAACTTAAAATATGTAAACTGTTACTGGAGGATGTTGTTGATGCTAGGTGCATGGGCTCAAAAAGGGATTAGGGGGGAAAAAACTCCCAAAAATGACAAACTTTTGGAAAGTTCCCCTTAGAATACAGGTCAGATTTCTGATTGTCAAAAAATGCAAAGAGTGCTTTAGGATTGCGCCCCATGTTGTTTCCAGAGTTTAGAAGCTGGGCAGCACATGTTTGTCCCTTTTTAGTGCCTCTGAGTACATCTTTCTAGTAAATGTCATATTTTTCTTCCAGGACATTAAATATTCTTTCAGGACATTAAATAGATCATTTAGGGTAAGAGGAACTTCTCTGTTAGCCAGGCAGGTTAACTTGTCTGTCCTCGCTCTCTTTGGGTGTTTTTCTGCTTACCAGAGAACAGAAGAGCAGCAGGCTACTAAAACCTGTTAATAACATGAGTTTGTAAAAGGCAATTCAATCTTTCCTTTCATACACAGATACAGACAAATCATTGAAGCAAAGAAAAAACTTCTCCAAAAATTTAGTCTCAGGAAAGATTGAACCTTCGTTTTTTGGATCTTGCATTCACTACTGGTCCCTGTTTCTATGGCAGTCTCAGATATAATTTTTGTTAAGATACCAAAACTTCCTTCTTGATTAAACTAATCTATTCTTTCTAATTATTAAATTTCTTTCTATTTCAGGGATGAATAAACCTGGCCACTGCAGCAGGGTTTGGTTCTTCCCCATTTAGTAGCTTGTTCTTTGTTCCCTCATTAAGAACTATTTTATGATCCCTTATCTCTTCTACTTTCTTTTGATTTTATCTTTATTAAGCTGTGTCTGGTAGTGTTACACAAATCTACTCAGATTAGCCTGGTATTTATAGGTATTGATATAAACACTTTTTTAACCACCTCCACCAGCTCATTAAAATAATCTGAATTTTGACTTATTTCACTTGTGTTTGCAACAAAATAAAAATTAAATGGAGTCAAATTCGCAAAATTTTAGAGAGGAATGCAAAGAATACACAGCAAAATCTCCTATGAATCAAATGGTAAAACAAACCCATACTTGTTTACATACCTTTTAACAGGCTTCAGATCATGATGCTTCTTGACCATAAATCATTCAAAAAGTGCTTTAACTCACAGAAAATGTTTAATCCATCAATAAAATACTGAATTAGTTTATTTGCCTCTAACCTGTGTGTTAGGCTTTGTTTTTTTAATTGAACAAATCAGTTATCCTCTGTGTTCATCACTTTCCCCATCTCTAAAGTGGGGCTAATGCTTTCCTCTTAAAAATCTCAAGACTTAATTTATTAAAATCAATTTCAGATCCTCAGGCTGAAAGCACTCTAGCAGTGCTATGCATTTTTATTGTTACAATATTTGTAATCAAGCCTTTTATCCTGGGCGACAAAACGCTCTTCTCCTAATGGAGATTTCCTCTTTTGTTAAGACAGTTTAGGAAAATAGCAGCCAAAATCCTTAAAGAATTACCATTACATGTGTTTCTGCCACAAGGTGGTGATGGGACAGCTGAGCCCATCATTCCACGTTTGGTGAACGTTGTGTGATGACAGTGAGTTAAATGCTAAGACCTTGACAATCTGCATATATAAAACAAATGTTTTCATAATATGAAAATTAAGACCATTCTTTTCTCTCAAGATTGCATAATTCCAAGATCATCATCCATCTGTGTATATCCTTTATTTTTTCTTTTCACTTACTTTAATAGCTTTATTTTGCAACTTAATGTTTTTCCACCAGCAGGTGAAAGCATTCATAAATCTGTCACAAACAGTTGCCAATGAATATTCATATCTGAACTGTCTGACTGCAGTGCTGTGACATTTTTATTTGATTCTAGAGGGAGAGCAAACTTAGGCGTGTTTCTTATTTCCTAATGTATCCTGATTGATACTCTGCATTGTACTGCTGAGTGAGTTAATGTAATTAGTAACCTTAAACTGCTGATTTGGAATACAAGCATACATGAAATTGTTTACGAATAAAATGCCTGACTAGTAAATAATAAAAACTGTTGCTCACGTACTTTTATCGAGGTTTGGCAAATAACTGGGATCTTTTAAAGCCAAGAGCTCCTCCTGTTCAGTCACAATACTTGCCCAGTTATTGGATTGTTTGTCTGTAACATGGAAGAAGAGAGGCAGTCAAATATTTCTATTCAGTGTGTCTCAATTAGCATGCTAGAGGGTTTTTTTTATTCTCTACTGGCTTTGTTATTCAGCCATCAGAAAAAAAAAGTGAGGGCTTGTAGTAGCTCTTGATAAACCAATGTTTTGGCTGCTGTATTGAAGAAGTAGCTCTTTTGTCCTTAAAATTTGTTGTGCCCCTGATCTAATATATTGCTTTTGCTTTTTAGAGCCAGTGTTCTTTCTGTAAGTTCAGTCATATATGACAAGAAAAGAGTGTCTTTTTTTTTTTTCATTTCTTTGCCCCCAGCACCAGTGTCTAAACTGTGCTTACTTACAAGGAAGAAAGAATCTTCACCATTTTTTCACTCTTTCCTCTTTGGATAGTTTACACATGAATGCCACTTTTTCCTTGATTAGACTTTATGGTACGAGTCAAGGGAGAACTTTAGAGAACTTGGTTTTGCATCCCATAAAAATCAATATTTGAACACCTATCTTCCAGTAGGTGTCTTTGGAAATCTAAGCATCCATACTTTCTCTTAATTAGGCAAAAAAACAAACTTACTGTAAAAGTAGGCAAGAAAAATATTCTAGTGCTGTTTCCCTTCAAGCAGTCCTGTGAAATCACCATAAAAATATGCACTGCCATTAATCTGTGGAGAGATAAGATCAAAATTAATTCTTCCACACACTTGAATGAAAGACACAGTGTGTAGGCAATTACTTGTATTTGAGTGTGGTTTGAGTCCCTCACAGAGGAAACATTGTGTAGCCCAGGCCGTGGGATTTACATCACTGACAAAGGGTACAAATTAGCCTTTAATAGTAACCATACCTAGAAATGGCTGGCAGCCTACTGAGATCTTCAGTTGTGAGCTATTATTGCAAAACCATGGAAGTATTTTGACTCTGGAGCTGATGCAATCCAAGTTCTGGTTTTGTTTTTCAAGGAAGTCTTCCAGCTGTGCTGCAGGATGTGTTAGCTCTAGTTAAAGAGGTGTGATATACACCTTGAATGTCAAGTATCCTAGGCCAAATCTCAGAATTTATCAATCACAGGTAATTTAGAGACTGGGAATCATTTGTTGAGTTCATCTCAACACGAGTAACAACACTTAGCTCTAAATCAGCTTGAAATGAAAAAAGAAAAAATTAAGAAATTTTCTTTCTGCTTCACTGGCAGATCCTCATCATCTTGAAGAACCTGGCAGCTGGTGAATGAAACTCATGTTATTCATTAGCTGTTTGGAAGGCTAAGTCCATTTTAAAAACAGAATTATAGCTACTGGGTCAGTTAGGCATCGCTGAAAATTAGATCTAAAATTAAATCTGTAAAATCAAAACTACTTTCACGAAACAAGAAAATGGGATTTGAAAGCTTGTAGTGAAAGAGGCAAATCAAGCCAGCTGATGTTGCATGAATGCTTGGTAGCAGTTTTGTGTAACCTCACTGGGAATGCACATGTGCATACATTCAGTCATGAAGAATAACAATGTGTTTTCTAGAAACATCTATATGAATGAAGGCAAAACATGCAGTTCTGCTCATGCCTATGGGGATGGGGAATATTAAACTTACCCAGAACTGGAAGCACAGGGTTAGAGGAAGCAGACTGACACCAGATTGATTTGATGAATCTCTTTTGTTCAGTCAGGGATCCAGTGCTGCCACTTACACAGCAATGCCCAGAATCATAATGAACTCAAGATATTTGGGGAATGTTTATCTGAATGACATATATTTTGATGTTTGAAGGTAGATATACAAATAAATGTAATTTGGCACCAGCTGAGCACTATTTGCTGGTGACAAAGTTATTCTCTGCAGGACTTTTCTGAGGTATTGTGCTGGAAGGTGATGTTTTAGGAAGGTTATGATCTTTGTGTTGTTCCATGCAGCATTTCAAGGCAATTGGAGGTGTGTGTTATCTTAGTAAAATAAGACTGTTAGTGAGTATGTTGGAGAGGTTGGTTTGTTTGTTTGTTTTGTTGGAGCTTTTTAATTGGTTTTGTTTTACTTTTTGTTAAATTGGGTTTTTTTAGCATCAGCAAGGTGGAATTTTATTTTTAAATAATCATGAACAAAAGAAGTTTCACCCAGAGAAAAGTCTGGGGCAGGGTGTCTTTAGCAATCAATTCTGTTTTTCCAATTAGCCAGTAAAAATCTCAAACCTGGATCTTCCTGTCCTTTTATTCTCTGGTAGACTCAGTTAAAATCTGAGGCTTGTAGAATATCTCCCAAGTTATTAGCATTTTCTGTAGAATTACAGCATATTTTGTTGACTCTTGCATTAACACTCTGAAAGAGTAACAGTATTGTTTATTTAATAAGTATTTAAATTTTCAGGAGCAATGGACCAAATTAATGCTTTGCATATCACACTGTAAAAGCTAATTTCTTAGAACTATCCAGATTATTATACATAGAGAATTAAAAGTCTATAGGAGACCAGGGAAAAATACTGTCATTTCCAATTCAAACTTGTAAGGACTGCCAAATTCCAGTGAATTCCAAATGCAGCTCTGTCCTATATTAAATTCTTATATGAAAATTTGGGATGCCACTCTTGATTGGATAATTACTAGTCTTATGTTAACTCCATTTTTCTGTAACAAAACAAGCCAAGCATGGCAAACAAAGTATGATGAGGGAATATTTTTATAAATAAGTTTCTAGGGTTTTTGTCCTGTGCAACTATCTGGAACTTTGCCATTTTTTTCAAGAAAATGTTTGTGAATCCTAAACACTTATTGAATGGTTTTTTGTGTAGAGCAGCAAAACTCTAGGAAAGCAGAGACGAGACAAAAATGAAATTAGAGGAGTGAGATCAAAATCATGGCAATACTTAATTCATAAGGATACAAGCAGAGAAGGCTGGACTTGTTTATTGACGAATACAAGATGCAGATTGAACACAGAATTCTATTATGATGAACCATTTAAGGACACCTATTCCTTTGATTTAAAAAAAATTAAAAAAAAAACCCAAACAAACAAAACAAACAAGGAAAAAAACAAAAACAAACAAAAAGATTATCCAAACATTTTGAGTCAAACCCTCTCTAATTAGCCATTGTGTTATGCATAATGCAAGGCTAGGCGGAATTCCAGAGCGATTCTTAGCCAAATCTTGAACCTTACCAGTGCTAGTAAGGGATATATTTTTTTCAGTAACATTTGAATCAACAGTACAAATGTACTATAATTTCAGTTTAGGTGCCTTTTCCTCTTCCATGTGTTCTGCAAAATACAGGGTAAGTTTTGAGCAGATCCGTTCTGTTAGGCTTCACCAAGCAAATTGCACTGTAATAGCATCTATTTGATCTTTCAGGACCTAAAAACTGCCTAGAGGCTACATGTTTCACTTCATTTCATTGGATCAAAGAGAGGGAAGTCTAGGGTTTTGAAAGCACATCCAGACTCCAAGTGGTGAAAAGTGTTCTTTTGATTTCAGCCATCCAGAACAAGCAGTGCAGATTTAGTGTGAGCCCCATTAGTCACCACACTCTGTTCCATTTAGTAGTCAATGATTTTCTTTCCAAAGTAGTAGGGTTATAAATTTGGCACAGACAGCTCACTATTACACTCTGTAGATGTTTAACAAGGTTCATATAAATATAGGTTGGATTTTAATTACATCCTGGGTTTATGCACAAATTTTTTCCCAATTAAGAAACAGCCTTCAGTGTGTGGAAGATGGGTTCATGATGTGCTCTCTGCCTGGTGCTGTTAATTGGAGATGATTGAGAGTCTCAGTATAGCAGAAGTCCAACTCAAATATTATCATGTAAGGCTTCTTTGCCCTAGCAATGGGAGCAGTAGCTTTCACTCTCTTTCCTCTGATGTCTATCCATCTTTAGAAATCAACCTTGGGAAAGTTCTAACTGTGGCAATTTAGGAACTGTGGTGTTTGAGTCTAAAACAAAAGAGCCTTTTTAACCCAGTATTATTTTTGCAAGGAGAAGCTTTAAGATGCTTGAGTGAAGAGCATTAGAAAATGGCCTTCCTTCTGTTTAGCTCCAACCTTCTAAAAATTCACTTATTAATGCTAAGAAATGTTTAGCATTAATAGGTGAATTTTCAGTGGTTCTATGGTGATTTTTAAATTAAAACTATATTTCAGACTGTAACTGTGCTGAAAAGTTCAGCCAATGATATTGTCCTTTAAAAAACCAAACAAATCATAAGAAATTAAACTCGTTTAAACAGCTCTACTTTATCAGAAAGATGACCTGAATGATCTGATATAGTTTGAGCACAATTGCATCTACTGTTCTTTGAGTTCATTCTCTTGACCTTTTATAGTTTATGGTTGCTTAAACTACATAAGATCCAAAACTGACCAGTAGCTTTCAGGAAAATTTAAAATCCAATAGGTTTTTGTCATCGAGGTCAAGGAAATATTGATACTATGTTGTAATCATCAATAGGTTTTCATTTAAATCAGTTTGAAATAGCTGCTGAATTTTTAATTTTTTATTCTTTGAGCATTTGCAAAAGTTCATCTCTGAGACAGTTACTTTGACCTGCAGGCTACATTTCCTGCCTGGGTTTAACCTAATTCTATTCAACAGGTATGTGGGATAGACATGCAGCATAGACCTTACAACCATTTACTTTGGAAAATGAGTGGTGCATAAGAAAAGTAACAGAATTTTGCATATGTAATTAGACTGAATTAAATAGCTGCCAGGAGAGGATAATTTCCAGGCACTGAGTAGTAGCACCTGCACATCTGAACTACTCTTCATCCCATGAATTTCTTGATAGTCTGATCTAGTTCAGTCATTTAGCAAATGAGTTAATCACTCAGCCATTCCTAGTGGTTTTACAAGAGAGGATGACTCAACTGACCTCGGCTATGTAGTGAGAGCAACATCTCGTTAACAACTTATTTCTTTGTGAACTGTGTTCCCTTGGCTTCCTTTTAATCCATCACTCCAACATTCTGAATTCTCTAGGAATTAAAAACTGCTGCTGAACAATCATAAGGAAAAAAAAAATCAATAAAATAATTTGCCAGAATTAAAAAAATAAATCTGTGCTTCACTGTCTCCCACCTCATCTTGGTTGACTGGCTCTGAATTGCAGCTCTGGTACCATGTGATGTGAAGACACAAGGTGGCCTCTCCAGGCATGGAATTCAGATAAAATCTGCCCTTGTGTTTTCCTAGTTTCATATATCTCTACTCCTTTTGAGCCAGTACATATCCGTTTACATACTTGAAAACTGTGTTATCTATTTGCTGGACATTTATACAAGATAAAATGCCCCCACAAGGTATGCAAGCAAATGTGAAAGTGCTCAGCTCAGTGTTCATGTTAAAATAGTTCATAGATATCCTCAAATGAGCTTCAGGTTTTTTCCTTAGATGCTCATAAGTGACTTCCTTTGAGGTGTTGCAATTCTTGGGGACAATGAGCTGAGTTTCAGTATTAGTTCTTTGCAGACTGCCTGGCTTAACCTAAAATGCTACTGGAAGTTTTGCATAGCATAATAGACTAAGTAACTTGCTTCTTCCCCCTACCCTACACAAAATATGAACACTGAGATAAAAATGTTGGGGTTTTTAGTTAGATTTTTTTTATTTTTATGGTATCCAGGACACCTTTCTTGATCTCTCTTTTCCAATAGTTTCATCAGCTGAATATGCGTTACAGCAGACTCTTTACTAGAGTAACCATATACCAAAAAGATCTAAAGGTTAAAAGGAAAAAAAGAAATAAAAAGATTATATTGGATTTCAAAAATGTGAAAGGTAATATCTCTCTCTTTATCAAACTTCAGTTTCATGTTAAATGAAAGCAGATGTACTCTCACAGTCCAATCTAAAGGTCAGTAAGGTCAGCAGGGCCTTGTGTGGTTTCTGTGAGATTTTTTTCATAGTTTCTCCATTAGACCATCCCTACTGGGCTATATCCAGGGACCTAGAAAGCATTTTGGACCAGAGGACTGTGACAAATATATTTTATACCACTAAGAATAAACAAGGTGTGAAATCACTAAACTCTGCATCTGTGCAGCAATTTAAGCAAGTTCTCCCAGCATCATGGTGTCTGCTTATCCTCCCAGACTCAGATCCCAGCATCTCATTCAAATGTTCAGACCTGCACGAATAATAAATTATTAACATACAAAAAACTTAGATTGTAATTAGAGTTAGGGTCTGTGACAGGAGGGGTGTTCCACAAGCTGATGCATTACATTCTTTTATCAAACTATCCACCTTCTTATAATCATTATGCATTTGATTACCACAAAGTATTAGCCTTCCAGTTTAATCTGTTTTCTGTATCTAATTGGCCAAGCCAATGACAAGCCTTTATGGTACTTTCTTTGTCTTCTTTACTTTGATCTCCTGGACAAAGCATTGTGTTCTGGAGAAGCAGCATGTGTCTATACAGGCTTCTTTATATATTCAACTTTAGGCTTATTTTAAATTTTTTAACCTATCTTCTCCTTCTCTTTTCAAGCTGCCACACCTTTTGTTTCATAGAAGGTTCCATTTAGTTCATTTAAGGGATTATAATTTTGGAATATTAGGTCAATGCAAATCAGAAAGGCAAACTAATCTTAGAAAACAGCAATAGATGGATGCAGGTCCAGAGGACTGGACATGCCAGACCTTCCTGGGAAATGCCTGGAGCTGGGATTGGAATAGAAATAGCATGGTCAGAGTTTCAGCTAACAGCAAAAATTTCCAGCACTGAAATCCTGAATGAGGAGGAGACTCTGTGCAGTCTCAGCCATGGCAGAGATTTTCTCAAGGCACTGCAATGTACAGTTCATAGAACAAATCTTGATAAAAGATTCATGTGTTGACTAAGATAAATTTGATCTTGGTTTTACCTCACAGAATACATTTAGTTTTGATTTTATTGAAAACATTTCAGTCTATGAGGATTATATTGTTGTTATAATTAGCTATACAGATTGATCATACATGGTGTTCAATAAATGCTTGGTGCTTAACCTGATTTACTTAATTGCATTTAGTCAGGAATTGCTTTTGTTATCCCAGTGGTCATAATCTCTCCCAGTGAAAATGTTTGTGAGTAGTGACATGTCTGACAGTCATTTTCCATCCCAACATGTGAAAGTAGGGCTCAAATACATGTTTTTCACACAACTGATTAACCAAAAAGTCTAAGAAATATCAGAGTATTTTGACTGTTAAATACTCCTCTAAAACACAGAACAATTCCCAGGGCTGACATATATAAAATAAGGTTATATTTACATACATCAATTTTTTTTTTATTCCCAAAGATATTTTCACTTCGTCTGAAAAATAATCTTCAAAAAACCAAAATACAAGTTGATTGTATAGATTTTCTGTATATAAAGAATATAATTTGACAATATCTTGTAATATGGCAAGAGAAGGAAAAGAGTTTTGAAACATTTAAGAAATTTGTATAACAAAAGAAAAGCCAGGTACAATAATTGTAGGACCCTGGCTTGGTCATATCTATTACAGAAAAATTGATAAAAAGAAGTTTTTTCATTAAGCTGGACATTAAATTTATCTTCTTGCTGAGGCATGATGGGTACATGAAAGGTGAAATTTGAACTTTTGTTGAATTTAAGATACATGCATTGACTTTCAAAATAATCACCTTGACATGAAAAAAATCTGTTTCAAAAGTATCTTAATTTTAAATCGAAGAGTTTAGTGAATACTGTCACAAGAGAATAAGAGTGATGAAAAGATAAGTCCACAACCCAGCCATATATTAGTTTTGAAAGTTAATTGTTTATTAGCTGAATTTCAGTCTTTCTTTTGACATAACAAGATTGCAGTAGAAGTTTTATATTTTTATTTTATGCACTGCATTCCTAGCAGCATCCCACAAAGCAAAAGAATATTTATATTTTTTTCCTTCAGGTTGCAGGTTCAGATTAACAGATTACTTAAAAAATTAGCACCTAGCTGGTTTAATGAGTGTATAAATGATCAATCTTTCTACTCTGAGAACTCATTGCAAATAGTGCATGGGAGTAAACCCATGTCATAAACCCACACGTGCCTTTTATGGCCTCATTTGATATTGTCTCCAATATTTCACATCCTGTAGCTGGCTACAAAGATGGGTTGGATATCAGAAAAAGGTTTTTCACCCAGAGGGTGGCTGGGCACTGGAACAGGCTCCCCAGGGCAGTGGGCACAGCTCCAAACCTGGCAGAGCTCAGGAAATGGTTGGGCAATGCCCTCAAGCACATGTGGGATATTCCTGGGGTGCTCTGAACAGCCCCAGGGGATGGATTTGATGATCCTCGTGGGTCTTTCCCAGCTCAGGACATTCTGTGATTCTGCAATCCAGAAGGGCTTACAGAAGTGTGATATTAGACAGAATTTCCTTGTGGCCCACACTGAGTACTAGAAACACCATTTAATATCCATTGCTGATGGGTCACTTAATAAATCTTAAAACATACGCTGAGATTAAGTTTGTGTTTCCCAGGATGATGAAAAACACTTTATAAATATTTTAATTTTCTTAAAGGCTTGCTCCAAGCTACAGAAAGTTTAGGTTTGAAGCAAAAGGGAATTGTATTTTTACTTTTCTAAATAGTCCTGTAATTTTCAGAGTTGGAAGAGAAAATGTGTAATAAAGTTTACTTTAGTATTTGGATGCATTCTCTAGAGACCTATGATGCTGGATTATTGGGAAACATATAGGTTATCCAGGAAGATATTTGTACTTTAAAGTTATTTTGCTTGCCAACATCAGTTTTTAGGGCTCTATAAATTTAAATTTTTAAAGCTCTTATTCCAGATCCTGTTATTAGGAGTAAATAGGCCATTCTTTCAAGTTTAAGATTTCTGGGTTATAATTTCTTTGCAGATTTTGAGAATTTGGCAAAAAATACTGATAGAAAGTCATTGAAATTTTGTTGTTAAGTGGTTAATTATATTAAGATCAGTCTCCAAATTTGTTATTTTGTTTGTTTATTGAAGGTGGAATTGATGTAGAATAGCAAAACAAAGTCAAGTTAAAACAATAAGGCAGGTGGCTGTATATAATTTGTAGAGAATAAGAGGGATTTGGTTTATCTGCAAATGTGTGTAGTATGGTACTAAAAAATCCTTAGTAAAATGGCATGTGAACTATTGTCAGGCAGAGATAGTCTTTGATACCTGCTGTTTAATTGAGTTTTAGCTGGTTGTGTGTGGCTCTCAAAGTAGAGATTCTCCCTGTTTGTGGACTGTCTAGGAGCTCACTCAGTGTGCTTATATCCTGATTTACTGATTGCATGGGGAGGGGCTTGTGAGAGGTAGATTCCTCCTAGATTTTAACTGATGTTCACAGGGCAGAGGCTCTGCACTTTTTCCATTCTTTTCATTGAGATCTTTATGGTTCAGACAGAGCTGAAGGTCCTGAGGAGACTGATCTCAGAGATGGATGTGTAACTCAACTAATATTGGTGACCGTGACAGAGAGAATTCTTGAAAAAGCATTTGTCTTTAAACCTCTCAAGTCACACAAGTTACCCCAGAATTTACATAACTCCTAAACTGTGCAGTGTGTGAAACAATATTGTTTATTGCAGTGTATGAAACAATACCATTATTGGTACAATGGTAGCAAGAAAAAAAATAAATCAGAGATGTCTTGAGGACCATGAGCAATTTCCAATCAAATCACTTGGATGAGCAACACCTTAGAGGTTTCCTTTGGGAAATCAGTAAGATTTCTCTTAGATTTTTAATATTCCTGTGTTACATTTGTCCCAAAATTAAAGGAAAATCCTAACCTTGCAGTAAGGACTAATACCTCATTGAAATCTTGCTCCATGTGTTTTGTCCTGGACAAACCACTTAGTTTCCACTTGTCATCTGTAACTCAACTTCTCATGTAGTTAAAAATATAAGAAAATTGTAAATAAAGAACTTAGGTGCTAAAGGTTTTAAGAAATTAAACATATAGAAGAATTTGATGGAAAACTTCACCGTTCCAGCACTGCACTGAGTGATTTGTGTCATGGAGCTCCTTTCTGTTTTTAAACAAAGCCAAATGGCAGAGCTCAGCTGAGTGAAAATATCTCTGCTATGGTCTGTGCTCTTCCATCATCCCTAAGAGGGGGAGGAGAACAAACTGCACCCCCACAAATGTTACCACATCTTTTCCAATCCTTCACCCCCATAGGCAGGGTGGGGGCATGTGAAAGCACTTACACAGGCCACTGCCCTCAGTCAGCTTGCCCCAGCCTCGTGGCTCTAATACAATTCAGATTTTTGAGTTCAGAAGATCACTATTCCTACCTTCTGGGTCATATTATTCATACATTTACATTAATTTTATTAGGTAGCTATAAATATAAATATATATATATATATATGTAGTGGTTTGCATTCTCAGTAATGTCTATATTACAGAGAGAATTACATTTACCTTTATAAACCCTAACATTTATAGACTAGAGAACAAGCTAATTGTCCTTTATTTTGCTTTTAACTATTGCTTCTCACTCTGCTAAGCATTGTAAATAAGAATTATATTGTTTACCAACAAACACAATGAAGAAATTAGTGGAGAAAAGTCATTTTGCCAAGAGAACTCTTAGGGAAGAATACAAATGGGTCCTTACTGCCATTTCTGTTGCACATCTCCCATGTCTCTGGGTGAATTCATGTGTCTTTTTTCTCTCTCTTTATAACTTATTTTTACATGGAAAATGCTTACCCTAGGGGACATTTATAAATAAATTATGCTGTTTGAATTCTGGCTTTCTGTAAACACAAAAATTACAAGTAGAATTAGAAATTCTACTCCTGAATACACAATACAGATGCACCACACAAGAATGTTGCTTAATAAATTGACATTAAAGGCAATTATCTCTGGTATTTCTCTGAAGATTTTGGAGCACAATGTAATAATAGCTTATCTTCTCCTTTAAATTCAGTGTGGCCCACTTAATCTGACAATGTCTATAACAAAAATGAGCAAGTTATATGAAACAAATGACTTGCCCTTCTTCTCAGAAAGACCTTCCTTCCTTCCTTCCTTCCTTCCTTCCTTCCTTCCTTCCTTCCTTCCTTCCTTCCTTCCTTCCTTCCTTCCTT
>JAWWMS010000001.1:9807406-9820525 GCA_035048045.1 Chlorospingus semifuscus | reverse complement strand
TTTTTTGTTTTTTCTTTCCTTCCTTCCTTCCTTCCTTCCTTCCTTCCTTCCCTCCCTCCCTCCCTCCTTCCCTCCTTTCCCTTCCTTTTCCTTGTTTCCTTCCTTCCTTGTTTCCTTCCTTCCTTTTTGTTACCTTACCGTGTTTCTCTCATTATTTCAGACCCTCCTCAGCCCCAAAAATGTAGGAACTCTACCGAGTCCTTTTCTGACCAGAATACTGAGCAAGCATTGGATAACTTAGATGCCTGTTTTCAGGCCAAAATCAGCCAAGGAAAATGTAGCAAGATTGAAGCAAGTTATTTATTCATTAGAAGTCAAGGAAAAGCAACAGGAATAGTTCTTAAACTGAATCATTTAAGGGCAAATTTTGTACATTTCCTGGGGACCCTTATGTCTATAAATAATTCATGCCCTTGCATGGTTTTGATTCCTTTCTCTGAAAATGCTTTTTTTTTATGACGGGGTCACATGGTCAGAGTTATCCTTTAATGTCCTTTAATGTATTTTTTCACTTTATCATTTTTCCATTTTGCTGAGGAATACATTAGCCTTTGCTACTTACCCTTGAAACATCTACTTTAGCAGCAGGCTTTGAAGAGAAAATGAGTAGTGAAATATTAGTTGCATCATACATACTTGGGTGAGAAATTTTACCTGAAAGATTGAAAATGTCCAGGAAAAAATATTATCTCTTCTGGTTTACAAGTAATTTCTTAAAATGCCAGCTATGTTAACTTTATATATTAAAAACAAAGTTCAGTAAGCAATACATCCCAGATCATTCATAGATCTGTGGATTCAGGCATGTAAAACTATTCCTCAGCTCCCAAGTCTAAATTTTGACTTATTTCCTATGCTATGTAAAAGGCATAAAAATGCCTTTGAAATTAATGTGAACTTTCTACAGAGAAACTTCAAAGTTGGGACTAAAACTGAATTACAAAATATGTATCCAAATCGAACACTTTTAACATTTGAGGCTAATAAACTTTTGAAAGGAGATCAAAATCTTTATTCCAGCCATTTTCCTGGGACAAGACTTCTACTGATTTTGAAGGATGCCCCAGTGATGACTCCGTCTCTAGTCCCTGTAGGAAGGTAGACTATTCAGAGGAATAAAAAGTATTCCCTTTTATGTATGCATACATATTCATTTATTTATTTATTTAAACAGTGCTGCCTTTCCAACCTCAGGAGAGTTTTCCTACATTAATTGCCTCTGTGCTTAGATGCCTCCAATTATTAACCTGCAGGTGTCTCTAATCACTGCATATTCCCATTGGAGTCAGGTTGAGGGCTATTAGCTGTGGTGGTTAAATACAACACACATTATCTGGGTTTTGTTTACTCTTTTATCCCGGAATTTGGCCTCAAACATGTCACAAAACAGTGGAAATCAGCCACCACTTCTTTCCATTCCTGCAGTGTCTTGGATCCCATTTTCCTCCTTCCCTTCTTTCTCAGGGAAACATTTGAAGACAGTGTGTAGGCTAAAGTGAGAAGAGTTTTCCAAGCACTATTCCATATTATTGAACTTGGAACACAGTCTCACCCTTCAACACTTCTGCTTTCCAAAGCCATAAAAATCCCACTTGGGAAACCTACATAGTTTTGCTAAAACTGCCGAGCTGGGATATTTGGAAATGTGAGGAGCAGTGGACTCTGTCTTCATTTGTATGGGGTTATCATGGCTTATTCAGCAGTAAAATTGTATCTAATTATGTTGGTACTAGACTGAATCTCCTTTAATTGATTAATTATAATTCACGTGCAGATTAACAGCTTTTAAAGGTCAAAACCTTTCAAATTGCACTGAGTACTTGTTTATCTCTCCCTGTGCTGTGTAAACCTGGTATTCTATTGCAGCCTGAAAGCGACACCATAATTACAGATTTGGAGGCCGAGAAAAATTGATTAGCAACCAAAGCTGGGTAGGAACAAAGGAACTGGGTCTGGTTATTCCTCTGCTCTCCCTCCTGAAAAGCACAAGCCTCACTGTAGTTTATACCACGAGATTTTGACAGCCTAAGGTGTTTCAGAATTGAATGAGCACTGTTTAAATAAAAGGTGTTGTTGATTATCAAGCTGGCACACTGCATACAAATATATATTGTTCCTTTAAATTCTGAGTAGCATGAGCTGCTGGTATTATTACTTTTTAAAGAAGAAGTATACTGATGCAAAAGTAGTTAAGCTTTTAAGCTAGTACTCCATTAAACTTTGTTTTTCCTCTTACTCAGGTGCTAACACAGAACAAAATTTTTGTGCATGACACCCCAAGGGCCTCAAAGTGCTTGAATACAACATCTTATTTTCATCTACTGGAAATATCCCCAATATTTTCTATACTCTACAAGGAGCATATTATTGTTACCACATTTTTTAAAGTGTGACAGATAAAAGGGAAAATTCTAAAAGTTTTCATTTGTGGTGGAAGCAAAAATACATTTTTCACAACAGGAAATTTGCCATTGTTTCTAAGAGAAAAGGAATACTTATTCTTTCTATTTTTGAGGATTGGAATACTTAATCTTTCTATTTCTGAGGTTTGATATTGGAAGACAGCAGCTCGCTGTTACTAGCTGTTTGATATGTCTCATGATAAAATTGGCATTTTGGATTTTTGAGGGATTGTTTTTCTGACTCTTGATATTATATTGAAATAGAGAAAATTTAAAGCTGAATAACATTATTCTCTTTAGGCACAATGAAAAGCCTATTTGGAGCACTATTTCCTATTCTATTGGCTAACTTGCCAACAGAAACTGAGTAATTCTCTTTCCTAAAATATGCTGTTTTGAATAGAAGCAGAAATTAAGTGTAAGTCATTGGGTGTTGGGTGTGAAATTAAGAGCACAGTGCAATTTCTCAGAGAAAAGAGAAAATGGAGACCAAACTGGCAGTGCAGTTGGCTAGGGAAAGCAGACCTGGAAGGAAGAGCTGTCTCAAGTGTGTATATATATACATATACAGGTATAGATATCTGTATCTTTACTCTGGTAGTCAAGTAAAATACTTCAGGACAGGACTGGAAACGTATCAAGAGTGATCCCTGCTGAGTCAGGTTTATTCCAGATGGGTGACCTTACCATAACTTAGATTCTGCTGCTAAAAACCACCTTTTGATGATATTTTAATTTTTCCTGAACTTGGTGTAAATTTTAAAAAAAATTTCATCTGGAGCAATGTTAGTTAGTGGGAAGGTGGAATGGAAAGTATAAATACATCTGGTAAGATCAAGGAGTAGGAGAGGCTGGGAAAAACACAATAACTGTGAATTCTATTTTAAGGTGAAGTGAAGTCTATATTCAGGGCAGGATATATTGTGAATACTCTTTATCTCTCAGAAACTGAGAGAAGATGAAGTATTAAAAACAGAGGATGTGTTGAATATCGAAGTGAATTTTGGTGTGGTGTGAATTGTGGCCAATTTCACAGAGTCAGAAGGATGCTACTTGGAAGATATCTGTAAACAGTAGAAAATTATTTCTAGAAATTAACTGCACATATTTGCATCCACTGTATAGAGAGAGCAAAAGACACATTTGAACCACCTATCTCTCACGAGTTTGTACTCCATTTATTTCTTAATGTTATTAGAATAGTCAGCATAGCGTTGTCAGCCGCTATTTTGGAGAGAGAAGAGACAGCCAACTCACCAAAGAAAGTATCAAAAACCAACCAACCAAAATTAAAAAAAACCACCAAAAAACAGCCCACAACAATAACAAAACCCCAAACAACCAAAAAACCCAAACCCATGCAAGCTCCATGGCTGCTCCCCAGCACAATTCCCATCCTGCCTGCAAACACCACAAAGTGAGGCATAGTACAAAGTATGTGCTGAGGGAAAGGAGACACCATTATTTCTGATAGTCATACTGATTATATAGTAACTAAATCTAATTTTCATTCATCCAGCTGTTCTAACAATGAAATCAACTTAAAAGTCACAATTGTCAGCAGCTTGGCAGAACAACAGTAAACATCTAAGCAAGATTGGCAAGGAGCTTTGAGATATTAAGAAAATGTGCATTTAAACAACATTAATCCTCACTTTCCTTATAAGCTCTTCCCCTTCTAGGCTCCTTGGAATTTAATTTGGCTCTGGCTTAAAGGAGTTATGAATGGAAGTAATTTAAAGATGGATGGATGTTAATTTAAAGATGCCGTCATTTTCTGACAGAGCCGGGTACTGAAGTGTAAGAAAATGCATAAAGAAGATAGTGTGTAATCAGGAAATGCCAGTCAGACAACAATTTGATAAATTGATGGGAGAGAGACATGATGCTTCTAATGGCCTTTAGTCTCTACCAAATACAACATATTTGATGAGCTAATTTCTGCTATGGCGCACAAAGCAGGTTTCCTAAATTATGCTACACAATTGTGTATGTTTATACCATAAATGGAGACACAATTTTTTTTTTTAAATAAGAGTAATATCAATATTACCTCCACTAAGCAGTAATGTAAATTGTTTAATATATAAACATTAGTGTGAATTGGAAAATTAATTAAAAGAACAAGTCACTATAATTATGATAAATAAAGCTTATCTTTATTGCTAGCATGCTTCTCAAGCAATCTGTCTAAATGAGAGGAAATTATATGCCATCAACTTCCCCAAGAGCTAAAGTCTCATTTTAAGGATCAGGTATGCTACACTGAAATTAGAAAAATATCTGCTTAATCGGTATCACATCTCAAGCAGGATTAGAGAGAGGCTGGCCCTGTTTTACCACCTGTTCTGCACATACAGAACACAATTCCTGTCCCATTTAACTGACTTTTGACCCCAAGTTTTGCTCATTGTGGCTAATATAGTTAGATTTTGATGCCAGGGAAGCTTGTCATTAGACTTTAATGATAAAGCAAATATAACTATTAAATATGCAATGGTTTTCAAATTGGACTACTGGAATTTGTTCACTGCAGTGGTGTTTTCATACACTAGCCTTCCCCATCTTCAGTATATTTTCCTATTCACCTATTTCCATCTCCAGTATATTCTCCTATTCACCAGATGCTAGTCTCCACTTTGAAAGGAAAAAAAAAGTCAACAGAAAGTCCTCTCAACTTTGCTGAGCTATTAGAAAATATATCATCAATCTGTCTCTTTTCTGGCTGGTCTTGTATTTGTCTTCTTGGTAATTTGTTAAAATATATCATTGCCACTCAATATATTGAGCAATAGTTATTGAACAAGGGAATATTGTGTTGAAATACACTTGCTGTATGTTGTTTAGTACTTCAGCATTGCTTTAACTTAATAACACCTTCTATAGCTTCTGAAAGCCACCTTCTGAATTCAAATGTGGAGAAAAACAAAGCAGATCAGAAGATGTTTGGGGATATGTGGGGTAAGAAGAGAGCAAGTATTCATAAGAAAAGCAATCTCCGGCCTCTTTTCAGTGCTGTCCAAATCTGGTGGAGTGATGGACAACTCCTCTTCCTCCTCTTCCTCCTCCTCCTCCACCTCCTGAGCCTGGACTGGGTCAGTCTGGATGTTCTTGGTCAGGATCTCAGGCTGTAATGGTGCCCTGGCACCATGGCACACAACTGCTCCCAGAGAAACTGGGAATAAATGCACACGAGGTTCAGGTTGTAACTTCTTATGTTGTCTCTGTTGCATAATCATGTAAAAAAAATTATGTGTGAAGTTGACTAGAACTCGTGCTTGCAGTTATCTTTGCATAGCTGAGCAGCTGCATCAGCCAGGATGCAGCTGACTTTTCAAAATGACATCAAACTTCCTATAGTTTATACATCACCATCTGGATGTGCCCCTAGAAAAATGGCTTTATCTTGTGTTGCTTGAAAAAACTTGGCTTCAAGTTTCAATGAGGGCCATAAACAGAGGAGGATGTAGGTTTATTATTTACTTGTCTAGTCTGGATGTTCACACATGGCATGTTGAAAATCTTGCCATTCTTGGTTTTTGAAACCTTTCAAGCTCTTTTCTAATATTCAACTATTTACACTACTCACAAAAAAAAAAAAAAAAAAAAGTCACTTTAATTGGAAGACATATTCCCAGCCAGCTTTAATGAGAAGAATGTGAATTTCCTCCTAAAATCACTTGCAGACCATACACTATAATATTAATTATATGCATCTTACTTCTTGCCTCATTTCATTATACAAATGAGATACTGAACATACATAAAATTCTTGTATTAGGGCCTACAAAACTTTATTGGACAGAAGTTGCATTACTGGCAGAAAAATAGTCTCTTTCTTAGTCTTCATTGCAGCAGTATGGAAGTTGGTCAAGCAAGACTTGGTAATTATCTGTCTAAAACCCACTGTGCCTAAATTGATAATGTGCCACAGTGTTAAAGATTTTTTTTATCTGGGAGAATTTTTAGCACCTACTGTTTTTATTCTGACTTCTGCTAATTGCAGTATTCCCACCAAAAAAATACAACACCAACATTCTCTATTAAAAAAAAAAAAAAAAAAAACAACCTACAAATTAATTACTAAGCAAAGACTTATACATGATGCTCTCTGTATTTAACCTATGAATTCTCTTCCCTTTGAAGATTTTTGTGATTTTAGTTTAAGTTCTGGAGGACAGTTTAAAAAAAAGAAAGAAGAGCAGATTATTTTAATTTTTCCTGCAAAAATTAATAAGCCTTTGTAAGATTTGGGTCGTTTGCTTTTGAATTCACTTCATAGGTAAGATATGCTTGGCTTAATTGGTTCTTGCAATGAATTCCCAGTAAAGCCTTCAGGAGCAAATTTTGTTTACCACCAAATTCTATGCATGAGTGTTGTGATTCTGTTACATTAATGAAATAAGAACCAAAGGCCAAATTCCCACCTGAACTAATAAAGAATCAGCTTCTCACCAGATCTTTTCCACTGGGGAGACAATCCTTTAAAGGGGAGGTGAAATCTGAGGTCCTCATAAAATTTGTGGTCATTTAAAAATCTTGCATGTGCCAAGTTAAAGGTGTTAGCCCCAGTGCCTTGGTGAAATTCCAAATTAAATATTTATGTTCTGTGTGCCTGAGATCTCTGTCTAATTTCATTTAAATATTATTCCTTTCCCTAGTGGCACCCTTCCAGTATAGTGGCTGAATTTCACTAGTGCTTTCATGCTTCATGATGGCAGTCTAACCTTTCTGTGAATATACAGAATGTGCAAGTGTATTTAAAGGAATTATGTTATTTCTATCTCCTTTGGCAAGTTCTTTGCATCCAATCAAACTGTTACATAAAGGAACAGAGAGGATCAAAAAGAGAGATGAGGTCTGTTATAATCTCTGATCCCTGTGGTTGTTCAGCCTGGAGCAGAGGTTTTGGGAACACCTCATTAGAGCTTTCCACTAAATCAAGGGAGATTATAAAATTAGGAAGGGGGACATTTTGTACGGGCAAATAGTGACAGGATAAGGGGCAATGGTTTTTAACTGGAAGAGAGGAAGTTTAGATTAAAGATTAGGGAGAAATTCTTTACTCTGAGGGTGATGAGCCCTGGCACAGGTTGCTCAGAGAAGCTGTGGATGCTCCATCCCTGGGAGTGTTCAAAGCCAGGCTGGATGGGGCCCTGAGCCACCTGGAGTAGGGAAAGGTGTCCCTGACCATGGCAGGGTTGGATGAGATCTTTAATGCCCCTTCCAGCCTAAACCATTCTAAGAGTATGTTTCATGTATATGTGAATTCCCTGGAAATACTACCACCAGCATGGGCAGTGACAGCAAGACAGAAACACTTATTAAGATTTCTTGGGAGAAAAAAACCCCTAAGATTCAGGCTACAGGAATTAACATCTTCATTGAAACGTGGGATCCCAGCAGAGAGTGCCCAGTGGCAGATTTTTCCAGGTGCATGACTGTACATATACAGGTAGAGGAGAGAAGGCAGCAGGCTGTATTTCCAGTGATGTGTGGGTTCACTCATGTTCCCTCAGAGACCTGTGCTCTGTTTGAGCTCCAGTGGATGCACATTTCTGCCACTCATGTGTTTGTAGGCTTCTACATGTGTTTGTAGGATCAAAGGCTGGAGCCTGCAGCTGCACTACAGGCCATGAGCATCTGGGGCTCGGACAGAGTGGGTTCACATCCTCATCCCAGCCCCAGCAGCTCTTCTGGGCAATGCCAGGCATGACTTAGTCAGATACCTACTTTTGGGTTTGCCACCTTTAAAATAAATGTAATAAATATAATAATACTTTTTTTTTTTAGCCTTCTCATTTAAAACTTTGAGGTTGCTCTTATATGGAATTCTTGCAAGTCTTCCTATGCCCAAGAATAGCGATTTTCAATTGTGGCTGCGCTTGGGACTTTCTGAGTAGTTACAGTAAACTATATATGTGTAAATTGTTGGAGAATCATTCCTCTAAGCTAACCAGGGGGATTCTGAGCTACTTTATATTTTCAAAGCACATGCCTAAATAGTCTGGATCATTCCCTTCTGGAATTATATGGAGAAATGCTTCTCTTGGTCCTGAACACCCCAGACATAAACACAAATGAACTTCCTAAGTAGAGACATATAGGAGGATGATCAGAGCAAAGAAGAATGAAGGCAATTAATACATTTTTGCTCAAAACAATTCTCATCTTCCCCATTTTTTCCAGAAGTCACGTAGAAGCAGTAAAAAGCTGTTATAACTGGTTACCTCCTTAGATTTCTGTTGTGCTGAAGAAAATCTGCCAAAATACAGACAAGGAAATAAATGTATTAACTTCAGATTTATACCAGCTTAACAATGAGGAAAATTTTAATTCTGCTCTCACAATTCAGCCATCTTAGCAGGAATGTCAAGAGTAAATACAGGCATTCATTTTATAAAGATACTAAAGGTGTTCTTATAGTAAGATAAGTCCTACTCATTAGGAGCAATGTTTCCCTTGAATATAGTAAGATAGTGCTGGCTCATTTTGGCTCAACCTAAAACAGAAATAAAAATAATACTTGTTAAAGTGAAAAAAACCAGTTGCTAATTGTACAATAAATGTCTGCAATATGGAGTTTTATTATTTTGAATTCTTTTTAGTAGTATAAATATATATGAGTCTGGAAAATAATCTCAATAAATTAATCATTTTGAATGTGAGGAGACTTCAAAAAGGGTTTAGATGAAAGTTTGCAGAAATACAATTCATTCTAGAAGACAATTTCATACAAATATTGCAATTTTATATTTCTCTGTATTTAATATGTAATTTTCTTCAAACTCTCCAGCTTAGAAGCAGAATCTCTTGAATACTAATAGGCTATTGTTTATACTGTCTTAGAAACAACAGTATGAGAGTAGGAAAGACAAAGACCTCAGCACTTTCTATCTCCTGCTCTGAATTTCTGAGCATGCTGATGTGTCTCGTCTGCAGCACAGAGCAGTGTGATCTCAGTGGCTCAGAAACAGCCCAAGATCAGGGACTGAAGGAAAGGAGGGATGTAGGATCTAAAAATGAAAAGCACCTAAAATGAAAAAAAAAAAAAGAGAAAGATCCCCTTTCAGAATAAATCATATTTTGCAGTGAATAAAAATTTTGTCTTGAAATTGCAATAATTACTTTTTCTTCACTGACAATTACATGCCATATTTGTAAGGTATACAGCTGAAATGTGGCGCAGGCCCTACCACACTTTAAGTAGCACAAGATTCTTTGGGAGAGTGTTACTGCATGTAATTTGTGGAGCAGTGCCAGGAAATGTGCTGTGGAAACTTTAAAACGGTGCCTTTTCCCTTCATGTGTTATTTCCGCTGCCTAGACGAGCACAACTCATAGTAATTCTAAAAAGGGCAACAGGGATAATTGGGTTCCTGCTGCTACACGTGTTTATCAGGGAGCTACTGCCAGATGTAGGACATATGCTACAAATGGTCTCCTTATCCCCAAAGAAATAAAAAACCCACCCAAACCAAACGCCCTCAGCTTTCCCCATCTCTGTTCAGACACAGAGCACTGGGAGTAAAGCCAGGGAGGTTTTTTTAGCTTTGATACCCGTACCTCTTAAATTAGTGCTTCTAGTCAATTGATGCTTACAGATGAGGGATTGTTATAATTTTGAACAAATAATAAAAAGCTAAAGCTTTTCATGAGAAATTTGGAGGCTGTGTGCAGTTTTGGATGTGTACATAAAAGTTTATACAGCTCATGCTTTGTATATGGCTAGTGAGGATTGGGTTATGGCTCAAATTTCAGTATTGGGTATTTTTTACATTGGGAGGTGTTGTTTGACTGGATGCTTGTGCTCAACATGTGAAAATCAAAGCTTACTTTTGACTTTGCTCAAAATGAACACAGTTGCAAAGAGAGCTATGGACTCATGTTTAATTCAGATTGTTTTGGGTAAAGAAGTTCACCAGACTCAAAGGAGAAAGAAAAGGCTCCTTTATTTTTGTTTTTTATTAATGGTATTCTGTGAAACTTTAAAATAAATTTAAGCTTTCAATTATTAAAAATTAATAAAATGCTTTAATTTCTTTAAAACATACATTTAGAAATTACTGCCTTCTAAGAAACTCATTGAGCTGGAACATAGAATCTCTATCTACCAATCCAGAGACTCTACAAAAGTTATTTCATCTCACCATGAGCCTTTCTTCTTCATCTGCAGAAGCAAAAATCCTGTTGTGCTGTGAAATTAGTGAAGCAGCCCAACATTATTACAAGACTTTTGCAACAGATACAAAACATGTGATGGGAAATAGGAAACTCAGATTTATGTATGTGGACCAGCACAAGAAACCCACCAGGTTTTCTCCCTGTTAGCAGACTGTAGAAAATACTCAACACTCACCTGAAAAAAAAAACAAACAAAAAAATATGGATAATATGATTTTTTTTAAGAACAGGTCTCTGAATAGCCTCAGGGGTGATGCTAAACTTTTGTAGAAAGAAAAATTATATTCCAGGCTAGAAATGCTTGCAGTCTGTGGACTGATATGTGGGGAAAAGCTGAGGCAAAAGTAGTCAGTGGTGACTGGCAAGTAAGGAATGAGAGTTTTGAAAAAATATATGAACAACCAGAAAGAAATGTAAATTGGAAGGTAATGCTGCAATAAATGGAGCTATTGGAGGTCAGGAAGAAGGTGCTGGGAGATACACCCTATATAGCTCCAGGGCAATGGGATAATGCAACAAGAAATGTTGCTTCATTTTTTTTTGTTTTATTATCATTTGCCTCTAGATGACATTCTGAATAGATGGTTTGTGATTCAAGTGCTCTGAAATATTATTTTTGTTAACACAAGTGCTAGACAAAATAATGTTCTGAAAATGTCAAGCCATTTTTAAATGGCATGTACTGTATAGACACAATTATTATAGACACAATTTATCTCTCAAAATGCATGAAACTTGCAAATATAGACTTGATTCATACATGTGCATTGAGAGGGCAATAAGGTATTCTTTAAAGACCAAATGAAGCTTATTTAGAGAATCACAGAATTAAAGAAGGATTTAGGTTGGAAGGGATCTTTTAAAGGCTGTCTGGTGCAAGCCCCCTTCAATGAGCAGGGTCACCTTCAACTACATCAGGTTCCTCAGACCTTGAATGTTACCCAGAATGGGGCATCCATCACCTTTCTGGGCAACCCATTGCAGTGTCTCACAATCCTCATCATGAAAAATGTCCTCTTTATACCCAATCTAAATGTGCCATTTTAATTTAAAACCATTTTCTCTTGTCCTATTGCAGCAGGCCCTACCCCAGAAAGTTTGCACCCATCTTTCTTATAGACCCTCTTTAAATACTGAAAGGCTTCACTAAGGTCACCCCAGAGCCTTCTCTTCTGCTCTCTGTTATCCAGTGTGGTATCTGTACAATGAGGGATTTATTTTCACTTTAAATTTCCTATTTCAGAATACTGTGTTTAAAGCAACACAAAGAACTTGTTGTCTAAGAATAACATGGCTCTGAGAAGAATGTCAATTTATCAATTGAAACTGAGATGGGAGGTTGAAAACCCAAAAAGCAACATTTTCCTGCAAAAGCCTGTTTTGTTGATAATTGCATATCCATTATTTTCAATATTAGAAAGAGTCTAGGAAAAGCTATTTTTAAAGCTCTGACAGCATAGAATTAATTTGACTACCAAAGAAAAATAATTTTAGCATCAGGAATGTTCCCCTCCACTTTTCCTTTTGCCAATATGAATGACTACATGGAAACCTTGTCAAGAGCTTGAACTGTGTGCAGAAACAAGTAGGAAGTGAGTGCTGTTCCTGGAACAATTATATCCTGCAAGTAGCACCACTCACCAAGGAGAAAAAGTGCACCTGGCACCAAATAATGGCTTCTTTTCTTTTGGGCAAATGAAGTGCCTCAGTGAATATCCTGGATTTTTCTTGGTAATCCAGCACATGATTTCTGGCAGTTGATTAGAAATCGAGAGGATTGAGGAATGTTTGTGCTTCAGAAAACCAATTCTGGGGCCTTCTTGGTTTTCAGAAACACAACATGAAGTCATACCACCGCAGTGTTAAGATAAAATAGCAGAGGTGTGTTACAGACCTACACTTGGTTCAGACAAAATTATTGGCTATAATTTGTTGTTATGGTGCATTGGTAGCAGGCTTTGTGTTGTGCTCAAGGTTCCTCATCTTCACACTTCATATTTTGTCTCTGTATTGTCAGCATTGCTCACATTCAGATTATCATGGAGTATGATGGGCTATTTCTCTGGTGCCCTTTTCTAGAAGATCTATTCATTTACAGACAAGGCTCATGAGCTCTGTAAGACAAAAATGCTGAGGCACAGCAAGGGACCTGGGTATAATCTTCACCTAAACTGAAAACTTAACTTAAACCTTGGATTTTTAGTCTGATATTTGGAGGCCATTGAGGCCAATGACGCCATTCTCACTGCTTCCCCAGGAAGATTAGATAAGAATCCCTCAAAAGAAAAGTGAATGCATGCTATGGGTCTGCTGAAGATAAGGCAAAATGTTCCACCTATAGGTAGAGGTTCCCTTTTGATCTACCCAAAATCCTTAGTAGTAAATGAGTATATAAGTCATTAGCAGTGACAAAATTCTTCAAAGACGGAGCATGCCACCTTGAACAAGCACCCCAATGTCGCAGACATTTTTTCACAGAAATCCTTTCTTTGGGATTTTTTCATCTCCTGGGAGCTGAGGCCCCAGAAGAAGA
>JAWWMS010000001.1:9782373-9796620 GCA_035048045.1 Chlorospingus semifuscus | reverse complement strand
TTTGTTTGTTTGTTCTTTCTTTCCTTCCTTTCCTTTCCTTTCCTTTCCTTTCCTTCCTTCCTTCCTTCCTTCTTCCCTCCCTCTCTCTCTCTCTCTTTCTTTCTCTCTTTCTCCCTTCTTCCCAGGCAAAAAAAAAAAACCCAAAACCACAACAAAAACCAATGGCGTTATGGAAGTAACACTAGAAAAAATGAACACTATATTTATGCCAATATATGAAGACAAGTATTTATGAAATCTGTGTGACTCATTGCCTTATTATCCTACACAGAGGTATATGGCAAAGTGTATTTTTGCTGAGAAAAACACTAAACTTGTATATTTTGGCAACAGATTCTTGATACAATTTTTAATGAGTTTTTATAGTAACATCTGGTTTGGCTTTTTTTTAAATCTTAGTCACAGAGAGAATTATTAATGGGTTCTGTGAGTGTTTGTTGAGCATGGTTGTAAAACATTGAAAGAATAAAATATACACTATCTGCCTATAGGAGTAAGGGGTGTGCTTGTCTCATCCCATGGATGACCTCCCCTTCCCATGTAAATGCATTCACATCTTGTATTCCTCCCCTTCCCATGTAAATGCATTCACATCTTATATTTCTCTCTCTTCCTTTTAAGAGCTTCTAGATGCACAATGAATTCCGTGCTGTCAACCTTTTTAATTTACCAAGGACTGGGTTTTGCTCTTTGTACCTAGCTGTAGGAATGAAGTGATTGGCACTTAATCGCTCCTGGAGATGTTGTCCCCAAAGAGATGCTCCTCTTGTCCTGGCAGGAAATGGTTCACTTGATGTGCATCCTTCATTTCAGTGACTCTGAGCATGCACAGCTCAGAAACACAGTGAGGAAAGCAGTTTTATTTCCCAGTTTCATGGGATAAGTGCTCCACAGGTAGATCTGGTTGCTCATCTCCATAATCAGTCAGGAAGAGGGAGTGCATCTTGCAAGTGAACACAAATCTGATCCAGAGCAAAGGAAGCTTTGGCAACATCTCATGTAAAATTTCAAGGGCCAAGCAAAGACTGAAAATGTTTATTTTAAATTAATATTAATTTACTGAAAATATTAATTTTAAATTCCTGCTGTACTCTGGGGTTCCTCAGAGGACTGATTTCTGTTCTGTGTGTATGTTTCTCTGGTGTTGACTGCCCATCTGCTGGGAATATAACTGAGTGTTTGAAAGCATTTGATTTCCTGTCAGCTATAAGATATTGATCAGGTAGCAATCAAATGTTGCTATCAGAGCCACCCCCTGGTACAGATCAACACTGTGAGCCCCCTGCTCAGTGCCACTTGGCCTTCTCCAAGTCCTCAGTCTTCTTTTGGAATGTTTTTGCCAAGTACACCCTTGTGATGACAGACTGGAGTCATGTCCTACAAGAATTCGTAACTTCAGAGTTCCTTTGTTTCTTTACCAGACCTATGACCAGAGAAATACTTGTGCTGGATGTTCTAATAGATGCTCCCTGCATACTTAGCTACATTGTAGAGCACAATTACCCTTCCAGAAAAAGAAGAATTTTAAGAGTCCAGCACTGCACTATTTGCAGTGAAAACTTTATGGGCAACAATGAGTGGGAAAATTTATTATCACCTGATTTTCAAAGTTAGGTTTTCTTTTTCTTTTGGAGGGTGGGGTGTGTGAGGGCAGTAGGTGTGGGATTTTTTGTTCTGTTTAGGTTTTTTGGGTTTTTTTTTGGTTGCTTGGGGTTTTTTTAAAACATATTTTTAGAATTCAGCACTGAGGCACAGCATAACTCTCATCATGCAAGGCACTAAATATGGAAAGAAGTAATTGATTGCTGGTTAGTTGTAGCTGTGACTTGTGCTCCTATTGGAATAATAACTTACAAACTCTTACAGAAAGCAGCTATTTGGCACACTCCTAAAAAGCATTTGTGTAAGTTTGGTGTGCTTGCCTCATACATAATGCATAGTCCTTAATCACCTGCATAGCCAAAGGATGGCACTTTAAATTGATGACTGTGATATATTCATACGTAGAACAAATTAGTTTAAGGACAGATGAAGAATAGATGTGCACTCTAGCTAGCATGAACTGTTACAATTATAGAGATTATTACAACCACAGTCTAATACCTTCCAGACATCAGAAATCATTACGTGCCAGAGTTACATAGATCTACAAGCTAGTTCTATCACAAAAATTTTGCTGCATTACAGCAGTTTCAATTGTGCTACTAGATTTGAGATTAGAATATTTCTACTAAAAATATTTATTTTCACAGGTTCCAAATTTAACCTTAGGAAAGCATGATAAAAATATCCCCAAGTGGCAAAGAGAGGATTATAGGGTGGTAAATTTTGTCTTGAAGCGTTTTGTTTCCAATACATAAGAGGAAGGTGTTGTCTTAAGTCGGTGGAAATCAGGGTGAAACTGTTGACCTGAACAAGTGTGGGACTGAAAGGAACTCATTTGCTTGAGGATAACTTAGAAAGTAATGAACTTTGTCATATCTGTTAGAAGAATCTATAAAATTGCAAAATCTAAACCCACTTCAGGCTACACTTAGGTTTAAAAGGGAGCATGAACCAGACCAGTACATCCTAATACCTGCAGGTTTGTATGTCCTCTACACTGAATAAGGATAACTTTCATGGCTTGAACTACTCCCAAAATTTACACTGAAAAAGTAACTGGAAAGCAAAATTTATTAGAGATGACATTTTTCCTGTTGCAAACACTATGAAAGAATGACATGCCTACTTGTCAGATTCTTCTCTACTCTTACAGTAGAGAACATCTGCAGTTTAATTGGTGCTTAAATTCTTTACTCACAAAGACTTTTTATCTCCATGAGGCAGAAAAGGCATGTGCACATGATAGGTAGCCCAGAAAGTCATGGCAATAGTCAGGAAAAATGTTTGTACCAAAAAAAAGTCAATGAAAGTTAATGGTTAATTATATTATTTTTTGTTTTGTTTTTTTGGTCATAAATCCAGTGGTTTTGTCTTTCTAAGTTACCATTTTTATATATGCAATTTCCTACATAACCCCAGACATTACATATATGTATATGTGTGTATGTATATGTATATATCCTTCCCCCAAGTCATACCTGCTCTCTTACTGACAAGTGGAAACATTTTTAAACTAAAAGATAAGAGACATTAGGAAGAAATTATTTACTGTGAGAGTGGTGAGGCACTGGAAAAAAATGCCCAGAGAAGCAATGGATTCCCCATTCATGGGAGTGTTCAAGGCCAGGCTGGATAGAACAACCTGGTCTAGTAAGGTGCAGATCATCTTTAAGGTCCTTCTCAACCCAGGCCATTCTATGATTCCCCTTAGGACAGGAATTGCATGGCGGCTCTGTGAAAATAACAGAATGTTCATTTTTTGGTTTATTTCTGTGGTTTCCTTATTGCTGTGTCTTTACAGTGGCTTGGATCTATCTGGGAAAGTGAACCTAAAGGAGAGAATGCCAACACTGCTCTTCACCAGGGCTGGATGCAAAATTCCACAATTTTTTCCTATTACCACATCTCTTTATTCTTAACATAAATAGTGGCAGGCACTGAAATGTTCATGCAGGCAAGCAAGGAACAGAAAGGAGGTTCAGAAAGTGAAACAATTCCTATCATCCTGCCTTGGTAAAATGTGAATCCCATAAAATAGGGAAAATCACCCTCCTCTACCCCTCACCAATCACTACCACATGTTCTTTTATTAAGACATGAGAACTGACAATCTTTTCAAGAGAAAGAGGTAGGTTAATGTGATTTTTTTTTTTTTTTCAGCAAGCCAGCCCTTTGGTATGTGTATGAACATCACCAAAATGCTATGAAATTTCACTGTGGAAGTCTCTTGGTTAAAATGAGGTTTATATATGATTTTTTTTTTTTGGCCAGTTGCTGCATCTGCTCTAGATTAGGCAACATATGGAATGAAGAAAGTGAAACTAGAAGCTAGGAGGAGAGCATTTTGAGGTCGGACTGACAAGAAACAGGTATTTTCTGGATATTTGAGTCTAAATTCTAAGTTTTCAAAAAGAAATTGACCTAGGTAGTTAACAGCTAACTGTTGTGTGACTGCAGTGGATATTAGGCCTTGAAATTTGTCTAAAAATCTGAAAACAACAAAAAATGTGCTCATGCTGAAAGGGATGCAATTCAAATTCAGATGGTGAGGGAAACAAAAACCCAGGAAGAAGAAAACCAGGAAGAAGAAAACACGATTTTTATACTCCTGTCATTGTTAGGCAAATCTTGCACACATTCTGCTTATAACAGGGCACACTATTACTTAAACCCCCTCGACGAAAGCCACACTATTCAGGAATTAGTAGATGGAAGACAAGAAGCTCTGTAATTTAGATAAGCTGATGCATGAATCAATGTGAACTCAGAGGAAGGTAGGCTGGTTTGTTTTGTTTGCTTAGTTTGGTTTCTTTGGTTTGGTATGAGTTTGCTTTTTTTTTATAAAAAAGGTTTGGCACTGTAAAGAAAACATTTAGAGCGAAAACATGAGTGATTGTTAAGATCCTTAAGACTTATTTTAAACTTTTTTTATATAAGTCCACAGTCCACTTCTGTAATTGTAGGTCTTTTGTACAGCATGTGTCTTTGTTTACATGTAAATTGATTAAATAATCCTCAAAAATATGAAAATTTTGGGTAGAAGAGCAAATGGAAATTTGCATTAAAAAGACCCATGATAAGATTTCAACTATAACAATATACATTATTTAATTTTCAAACTCTAACTAAGGTCTGCACCCATCCCACACTTAAAATGTTTCTGCTTTTTCGTGGAGGAAGTTATCATTTGCATCCACCATACATTTTCAAGTTTGTTGTAGGGCTGCATTCTGGCAATTTAAGGGAAAGAATCTGAAGGTGTGCACTGGTTAAATCCCCAAGAAAAATGTCTCTTCCAGGTGCAAAGTAGGTTCCACAGCAGTGGCCATGGCCAGTCACCTAAACTTCCTTGGTCCCTGGTGCACAAGACTTATTTTTGGGTAGGTGCT
Organism: Chlorospingus semifuscus; assembly: GCA_035048045.1. Taxonomy (NCBI): domain Eukaryota; kingdom Metazoa; phylum Chordata; class Aves; order Passeriformes; family Passerellidae; genus Chlorospingus; species Chlorospingus semifuscus. The sequence goes on along the minus strand of JAWWMS010000001.1, from coordinate 9,791,626 downwards.
GTTCATCCATGCAGGTCCTTGAGGGGAATTCCCAGGTGTGAGATGGTGGCCAGAAGGGGTCCCATCTACGAGGTCCTTTCAGAGCAGGGCTGTAGCAGAGGTCAAGTCTTCCTGCCTCCTGTTACTGCACCTTGCAAGTGCAAGAAGTGGTGATTTGGTTTAGGCATAGCAGCTGGTGACTGAAGTACATTTATCCCAAATACCTATGGACTGGTGTACAAAAAGGACAGAAAGTAGCAATTTCTCCTATAGATGAGGTTGGGTTTAGTTCACTGACAGAACAACAGATTTGTCAGAAACTTTTCTATAGTTTTGGTTTGTTTTTTTAATCTGTCTATACAAAGACCAGAAGAGCAAAGCAATGGTAAATTTTTCCACTGCTACTCTACACTAAAGAGAAAATCCTGTATCCAAACTATTCTCAACAGAGGCAGAAATTTAAATGTAAATTATAAGCATGGCTTTAGGCTGCTGCTTTTTTTTGCTTCTTTTTTTTTTTTTACATATTCTGTCAATAACTTATTAATGCTATTTTCTGCTATTTAGTCACCAGGACATCAGCGAGGTCTGTACTGCAAAGCTTCACTTTGCTGCCACAGGGTCCAAATGCAGGGGATTCCACTGCACAGTGTTGTAACCGCTTTATCTCGAGCTGACCTTGCTCACCACTTGTCTCTGTAGGTGGCAGAAGCTTTATCAGCACCTCCAGCAAGCAGCACCACTCTCTGGTTGGAAAACATCTGTGTTTACACTCAGAAATGTCAATCATCTTGTCCTTTTAATTCTCACTATTGCTTACTGCCATGCCTGTCAGCAAGCAGCAAGCTTCCTGGCTTCACCAAAAACTCATCTATTCTGAAAAAAAGGAGCAAGGAACATTCTATAAAAGTGCAGCATGTAGGGTTAGCGTTTTTTAAAAAAACTATACTGGTGTGCAAAAGGACTTTACCAATCTGTTGATATTCTTTTGTTGTTTAAGTCCCTTGTCACTTCAGAAAACCTTAGGAAGGACACAGTAATAAACTATGCTGTCAGTTTTGAGATATTTGTCCTCACCTTTGATTTGGGGTTGGGACACACTTATGCAGTTAAAATGTGCACCTTTACAGAATAAAGTTTATTCATACCATTGCAGCGCCCAGCAGCACATCTGCATTCCCATTGCGTGCCAGAATATCCAGTAAGCTGAGCCCACTGGCTTAGTCCCTGGGCCATCCACAATTCCAGTGTTATGTGTAGTTTTCAGACTGTGTTTAAGTTGCACACAAATCATGGTCAAATAATTCACTCAAGACCAAACACTGCAGGATCTGGTTTCACTGGCAGGAAAAGGCATTATGGAAAACTTAAGGAAACCATAGAATCCTTGTGCACAGGGTGTGCTGCTCATTGCCATTAGCATGAAGCAGCCTTAGCAAGAGAAAGAATCTGACTGTGCAGCTTCAGAAAACCACTTCTTTTTCTCCTTCAGTCATTTGTAAGCTCTCAAAGAAAGCAGAAAGTCTGTACTCACATGCCTACCTAATCCAATATCTCTTATTCCTCTGGGTCAAGGTTACCCAGTTCTGTCAGATGGAATATAAATTTTCTGTGAAACATTGACATTTAAGGGCAAGAAGGTCAAATATAGGATTGCTTCTTTGTTGTGGTCAGTTTGTTCAGTGCAAAGTATGTAATGTGACATAAAGAACTCGGTGGAACTTACATTTAGCTCATTTCCAAGTCCTGGCTGCAAAGTGTACCCTCAATTTCCAGGCAGTAAGGATATATCATGTGCCATACATCATAGATCTCGTACATTCTAAACTGTTCTCTGTCAGTGATCACAACGTTTTGTTTCTCTGCTGAGTTCTTCAGCAAATGCAACCCAATGTTCCTAAACCAGGACATTCACTATTTTAATTTGCGTGGTGGCAAACTGTTTTCCTCCTACATTTTTTATCAATTTTACAGGTCACTACTAGTTGACTAAAATGGGTGCAATTTGCCTCTGCCAGCTGATGTTTAATAATAGCAGTCAATCCTGCCTAGACCGTGCATCAGTAATTTCTGAAAGTACATAACACACAACACATATGTGGATAGACTACCTTACACTCTTCTGACAAGCCATTTAATTAACTGATAAAAATCAAAGAATGAGTGGATGGACCCTGGAAGGAAGCTAATTTGTGTGTTTATTGGGCATTCAATACTATGTTGGCCTCTATTAATTGTAAAAGTTTTGTGCTGCACGTAGCTTGTTGCAAAGGTAAGGCTGGGAAATGCATTCACTTCACCCTTTGCACAAGTTCTTCAGTGCCAAAGACCTCAAGCAGTGTGCACTGGATGTCAAACCACATTCTCAGGTTTTGTGTTGCTGAAATGGCTCCCAAGGTATTAAAATCTTTTTTCCCAGCCCCTAGACCGAAGAAGAAGTCAGGATTCCTCATCTCTGGTTCTCAAGGTTGTTTATTTTCTCTTATCTATAACATTCTTTCTCTGACCTGCTGAGGTCTGTCCAGCAGGTCAGGTTGAGGCACACTGACTGCCCTTGGAGTGGTGTTAGCTTTTTATACTAAAAACTACATGTACTTTACTTACAATAATTTTCCAATACCTATCACCTATGTTAGACAGTCCATCTGTACCCTAAACCAATCCAGCACTGCCACCATCACAGCAGAAGATGGAGGACAAGAAGGAGGAGAAAGACAGCACACACCCAGATTCCTCCATCTTGCCTCTTGAACCCCCATTCTAAAACCCTGAAATTCTGCTTTTTCACCCTGTGATAAATTCACTATCATTCTATTCAAACCCCTGTGGATTGTAAGTATTCACACAAAGTTGGTAATTGTTTCCATGGGTTAAAACAGAAGGCACAGGTGTCTTTGACTCCATGCCAAGGTCTTGAGTCCTCCAGGGCAGCCTGAGGGATGTCCTGGGTTCTGACACACAGAAAAACTGAGATGTGGTGGGGCTTTCCTGACCGTGAAACCGAGGGCAGCTGCTTTATTTGCTTTATTTGGTTTAATCTCCTTGCAAGAAAACTTTAAACGAGGAACTGCTGAGATTTATGGTTCCTTACAGGCCCCTAAGTGCTGCGTGTAGTGGAAAAGCTGTAGTGCAAACATGTCCTTCACTTCCCCTGGAGAAGGAGTATTTCATGGAGGCAGGTCAGAGAGCCACGTCTGGATCTTTGCTGACTTAATATGTGACCTGGACAAGTTATATAAGCCCACTGTTTCTGCTTTCTCAAGTGTAAAATAGGTAAAATATTTCAGTGCACCTTAATTGGTTGACTGTTTCCTATATACTGGATAAAAGGAGATTACTGCATGTTTAAGCATCACATTTCCCTTTTATATTTTGTTTTAACCACAGCATGACAAGATTTTCTCATTCTGTCTCTTACACTTAGCTAGTTCGTGTGCTTGGCAATTCTTTTTCTCCCATTTTTCTCCTCTGGTTTTCCTCACTCTGTGCTTTAGTTCTCCTTCTTTCCTATTTTATTCTGCTTCTCTTTCTTCCTGCTCTGTTTCACCATAATCATGACATGAATAATTTCTATTCTGGAGTCTCACTGAGTGTTTGATACACTGAGGCACATTTTTGCTGCTTGCTGCATACACTCTCTGTGGAGCATCAGTCCCTGGGTACATGGTTCTTATTCTCAAGCACTTTTTCCTCCTGCATGGAAATGTTTAAGGGTCTGCTGGAGTAAAACACACCCTGAGAAGCTCAGTTTTGCCTTGATTCTGGTCTGGAGTTTCCCAAGGAATGCTCCTTTACAAGAAAAAAAAGCTGTTGCTGAGTCATAGCTGGTGACTTGAAGGGGCCTGAGAAGCAAATCCGTGACCCAGCTATTGATTGGACTGTCACTTTGTCATGTATGGTAAATACCCAGAGGCACTGGAAGGAAAAGAGGAAGAAAGGGAGTTGCCAGACCAGAAAAGCAAGGAATAAGCTTGCAAGGCTGGGAGGCTGAATTTTCTTAGGTGAACCCTGTGCTGAGGGGCAAAATTTATACCAATAAAGTCATTCAATCTGCATGCTTTCATCGGAACTATAGAAATTATTTTAATGTAGTAAAACTTTGTTGCACGACAGTGAAGGTATTTCCTCAGTGTGGACAATGTGAAATAACACACAGCCAGCACATCTGGCTATAGCACCACAGTGGTACATTTGCTATTCCATGATATAGCAAATACCAAATATTTCAAGAGGGAAGTGAAGGCAGTCTTGAAACAGGTCATTATTGTCTTTTTTAGCTGTCTAGTCTCTCTCTTTTTAGTCTTTGCTTTGTTAGCTGGTAAATCACTCATTTCTCCTCAGACACAGCTAGAACTCACTGCTCTCCTTGGACATTGCAACACCAGATAAGGTTAGGACATTGGCTTACAGCAAGTCCTCACCACCACTGCCCTCTACAATCCCAAGGGTTCTAGTGCACTGTCCTGGTTATGCATTGTTTTCTTGGATATTTTTGTTGGTTTTTTGGGGGTTTTTTTTTTCCTTTGGGGGTCTAGAAAACTATCACTGAGGCATCTGTTAAGGGTGGCCTGATTGGGAATTTAAGGATATCAAAAAGAGTATTAAAGGGGATTTTCCATTGAATGAAATTGAAAAATGGAAGTAGGGTTCTTTTGCATTGCATTGACCACTAAGAACAATACCTAAAAGAAGCATCCATTGCATATTGGCATATGCTAGCTCTCACAACTGGCAGGTTGTTACTCACATTCATTTCTTCAGATTTATCTGTTGAATTCTGAATTCTATGAGTTTTAATCTCTGGCTAATAACCCATATTAGAGTAGTTTCACCCCTGCCCTCCCAGCAGACCCAGGTGCAGAAGGCAAGGGCTGGTTATTGGGTGCAGGTGTGAAGACAGCTCAAGGCACCTTCACTAACAGCTCTGAGGGGAGAGGCATCAGAGAGACAGACCAAGAGGAGCAAGGCAAGTAGGTTTGAATATATATATTGAATATATAGATTGAAGAGATTTGCCTTTGTTCTGTCAGGGACTGCTTGAGCATAAATGTTTTGTGATGTATTTGTTCTGGTTTTAAAACGCTAGAATGTTTTGGTCTGATACAGCCAGACAAGAATATTCTTGGGTAGTTCTTTTTCATTATCATGAAAAAAAATCAAACTAATCTTCTTGGCTTATAGTTCCAGTGGATTCTTTACATTTCTGTAGCTTTTCCATAGAGAAAATGAAAAACACATTTATAAGTGACCTTTAGTTTCTGCCATCTAGCAAAGCGTTCTTTGCACCAGCTCAGTAATACCATTATCTTGACCTTTGTCTCCCTCATACAGTTTCTCTTCGTGCCTGTCACTAGCCCTGGCTCAGCTAGCAAGAAGGAGGAAAAAAGGATACAAAGGGAAAAACTACAGTCTTATTCAAATTGTTAGGCCTTGTAAGCTTCTGTTTTTTCCAGCTATGCTTGATTTTGTTCTGTTTATTTTTTACCTTTTCAGCTGGAGTTTTCTATTTCTTTCCCATATTTTTTTTATTCCTCACTCAAAGTCTATTTAGCCAGGTATATATGTGTGGAGAAACAAAGTTTAGGAGAACTTTAATGTGAGATTTTTCTGGTCTGAATCATATTTGTGGTTTGCCTTGATGTAAAACCTTCCCCAATACCATGCTGTTGCCCTTCCATGTGCAAAGCAGTTGTATTTCTTTGAAGTTAAAATAAAAGTGCTTCACTGTTTTCTCTGACTTCAACATAATCAAGCAGCAAGCATCTATGTCTAAATCCTACGTTTAACTTTCAATCTGACCTTGGATTAATCCCTTTACCTCACCATGCCTCTGTTTCTTTTCCTGCCCCAGATCAGCATGCAGGCAGTGCAGAGAGGGTTGGGGAGCTCGGTCTTAATTCTTTAATACAGCTGGAAAAAATCCCTCAAGACATAAACTAACAGATTTCAAGCCATGCTTGTTGGCTACTTTCCAGTCTGAGTGAAGTGCAGAGCTACAGGACAACTAATATGGCTTGAAAATATCACTTGAAAGCCTTTATCTCAATAGTGTTTTGACTGATGCATAACTTGCAGGAAGACATTCAGTTTCCATCTGAAAACATCCAGAGATTTACAGTGTGCCAGGCCAATCTGTAATTTTGTCCTTTGTTCTGTGATTTATTTCCAAGCACATTGCACGCTGTTATAGCACATAAATTTAATAAGAAATGTAATCTACTCTGTTTCCTTCCTTTCCTGATGTGTAGGAAAGAACTATAGAGGATATACATTTAAGAACAAGTGGCAGGGCTTCACTCTCTCTGTTTCAGTGACAAGGACTCCTGGAACAGGGCTGATGTGCACACAGATAGATGGTTTCCTGTTGTTTGTAGCCTAATCAAGCTGATTGGGATGAATGGTAATGGTGATGTCTTTAGCACATAGCAGAAATTTTCTTTGCTTGTGAGCTGGAAAACATTTGCAGTTTGCAGCAGCAATAGCAGTTGACTGAAGATGGGATATTTGATCATTACCCTCATAATGGGAGCTGCTGTTTTTCCACATATGCGCCTGCTTATGAGCTTAGAAATTAAGAGCATGTCTCATCCATTGATCTGTAAAAGCTCTTTGTAAAAAGGGTTCCTATCGAGCAGATGATGAAATGGATGAGCAGACAGAGGGAAACTAGCTCAAGGTGACGAGCGGAGGGCTGGCAAAGGGCTTGAGTCCTTCTGTGGTGTGAGCCCCAGGGGCTGCATGACTCCCCTGAGCTGATTTACCCCTGCTAGACTCAGCAGAAATGCAGAATTGTGGTGATCCTAAGCACAGATCCCATGGCCAGACTTCCATGAAGTCTATTTCTCTTCTGATCCTTGAGGTTTGATAGCTCAAAACCTATAGTTAATTCTATCTGCTGACACAGTCTACTTCTCTCTTCAGTACCAAAACACAAGATACAAAACATTAATTAATTATAAAAAGTCTTATGTGAGCAAGTCTTTCATTGGGATTCTTTTTATGGATGGGCTTTGTGGAAAAGGCAAAGCACTGTAATTTTGGGGGCTGTCTGTCCCCAAAGGTAACTGAGGATGCATTCCACGTGAAAATAAAAGTGCTAATTATACAGTACATCATATGGTATCCAAGATTCGTGCATAATTTTTTAATTTCCTACCACCTTTTTGTTATCTTCCCATTCATTGGCCTAATTGATACACTACCTATCCTCTTTTGTGCCAAATACATTTGTTTTCTTCCTTCTAGGTCACAGTTTTACAATTATCACCATAGCAACATTCCAGCTATAATAAGAAGATACATCTTGTGAATGGCTGGTGATACAACATTAACTGTTGGAACATAACATTTTTCATGTTGGAAACATCTGGAGTTCACAACCAGCAAAGATCTGTAAAAATGTCTGTAGCTCTTTAATAATCACCCAAGGCTGCACTTGCAAGCTTTATTAGGATGCATTACAAACACTCTTTAGTCTCCAGGCAGGGAATGTGATAAAAATAAGCTTTAGACCAGCACTAAAAGAAGAAGAAAAAAGAGTTCAGTTTAAGTCATGTGACTTAAAAAAAAAAGAGAGAATTTGAATTGGCCTTCATGTCAAGCCCTTTATTTCTGAGAGTTGGGCCAGACTCCTTTCCTCTTCTGTTCCCAGCCTATTACCTACAGCACTAATATTGCTATTTACTGGCTGATTATATCCTCTGGCAACATTCGGACTGTGTCTACTTCCCTGCTGCAAACTAATCAGTTTTCAAAATTAGTTATTGATCTCAGGCTCATTGTGGAGGACAAATTTAGTGGCTGGTTCATTGACTATCAGCAGTGCCACTCTTTGTGTGAGCTGCATAGAAGTGAAAACAAACAACATATTCAGGCCCATGTACATATATAATCATCTAATATAAGGAGGTACAAGACAAGTACAAATGCACTGGCAAATGAAACAGCTTTTTTTTTTTTTTTGTGAGAAAGTTGACATAAAGAAACTCAAGAATATTCCTCTCTTAAAGTACAGGTATATTTCTTACTATCTGCTGTGGAGAGTTTATCTGAGAGAACACACTTATCAGCACTATTACTGGAAAATATTACTGTTTCTTAACCTGAAGTAATTTGGGGTGCTGAATTTGTTTAGGGTGTTTTACTTGTTTCAGTTGTTTGAAGTCAGTAAGATTTTCAAATAATAAGTACTTGAGCTTTGGATTTACATTTTAGTGGCTAACAATGTGCTGCCATTACCCACTGCACAGTTCTGTTGGGCTACATACAATCTTTTCAGTGATTATTATATTGCCATCCCTTTGGTTTTAATGGGAGCTTATCAGACGCAAGAAATTTTAAATGGAAAAGTTTCCCTCTAAAACACTGAGACAAAGATATAATGAGCAACACAGCATTTTCCTGGGGCTGGAAGGCCCATACCCAAGCTGTTTCTCTGCTTGAATGGAAGTACATCAACACTAGGTTTCATGGTTCTAAATTTCATCCCCAGGTGGACCTATAAAAATTTTGAAACCTAATTCTTTTTCTGAGAAAAGAGATTCCCATATAGGTTCAGCTGCAAGAATGCATTTTCTAGTCCCTTTAGGAAAATTCCTGGTCCATGCAAGCACATTGAAAATGTCCAAAATTTTTAATAATAGTCTACTCCCATCCAACTGCAACCATTTCATTATTTATGATACAAATAAAAAAATGCTAAATTATTTTTTTCTCTTTCTTAAACATTATTATTTTTAGGCTTTGTACTGAAAAAAAAAAACTCAATCCTTTACACATTTCACTGTTGAAACAATATAAAGAGAATCTGCCAAGTGTGTGTGTATAAACATATATTTTCAAATTAATTTAATATGTTCAGTAAGTCTTTTATTTTATTATGATCTCCTGAATTTTATTTCAAAGTTTGCATTTTAAAAGTGTCCAAAAGATGAGAATGTCAAAAACATTATTTGCATGGATTTATCATTAAAAACTATAATTTTCCAGAATTCACGCAAAACTTGGCCCAAATTTCCCAAAAGGTTTATGGATCTGGGCTCTATTTCTGATTTATGAAAAACCACACACCAGGTCCTTGGCTTTGCCTGAGTTTTGAGGCTTTCATGGTATAGTTTATTTTTGATGTACAGAAAAGCTGGAACCTGGATAAACTGTTGGTGGTCTGTGACTATGCTCCTTGTTTCAATGATACACATGTGCTGGGTTGTGCAGCGGTCTCGGCCAGTCCTAAGGGAGCCGGCTAGGTGGGAGGACAAAGGCCGAGCCCTCAACC
>JAWWMS010000001.1:9752231-9775693 GCA_035048045.1 Chlorospingus semifuscus | reverse complement strand
GGTAAAAATGGAAATACTTCTCTGTGCTGTTCTGTATTGTCTGCACAAGTAGCAGTGGCTGTCACCATGATATGTTAGAAAAAGAAAAGAAATGCCTGTGGAGGATGTCAGAATGATAAGTCTTGGTCACAGAGGCCTCTCAGGTTCCACTGAGCTCTGCCAAACCTCGAATTCAATCAGTTTTAGGGAAGGCAAACTCTCAGTACCTGCTCTGCCTGCAGTGTGTGAGTTATAGCTTTCCCTTGGGGTAGAAAAACCCACATGTAAACACACACACACACACACATATATATATATAAATATAAATGGATATTTGTATGTATATGGATGGGCAACTGCTACTTTGCAAGGTAAATGGAAACCAAGTCTTTATCTTACTGCCTGGAAAGAACATAACTTCTGATCTCATCTGGCTCTTTCTCAAGAACAATTTTTGCTCTTGTCCCTTTTAATCTTGGTGTCATAGCTCAATCCTACTATCTCAAGTCTTCGTATTTTTGCCTCAAATACTTTGAGGTTTCTTGAACTATATAGAGCTGACATAGAACATGTGGCTGATTACTGACCACAGAAATTATCAGCTAGGATTTCTACAGAGAAGCTGTCCGTGCCACCACTCAGGGTATCATGAAAATTTAAATGGCTGATGAGTCTTTCTTTAAATACAATAACAAAAGCAATTGCTCTACCCCCCCCAAAAAAACTACTAAAACCTACATGAGATGTTCTTCTGCCAGAATCTGAATGCTTTATTGTTTGTATTTCTTAGAAGAACTGAAAAGCAGCAAGATTTACTTAATCAGTGCTTACTCTTAGGGGATTTTACTGATGCTGAATGTTTGCTGTTTGAAAATAAACACTAGTTTGGTCTGAGAAACAATGCTTGATGGAGTAAAAGCATATCTAGAATTATTCTAGCAATACCTAAGTGTCAGAAAAAGTGTGGCCAGAAGGACTGGGGATGTGATCATTCCTCTGTGCTCAGCAACTTGAATCCTGCATTTGGTTTTGAGCCCCTCATTCTCAATAAAGAAATTGAGGGGCTGGAACACAAGTCCAGGGAAGGGCAATGGAGCTGGGGAAGGGTCTGGAGCACAAGGCTGATGAGGAGCAGCTGAGGGAGCTGGGGGGACTCAGCCTGGAGAAAAGGAGGCTCAGGGGGAACACTATCACTCTCTACAGCTCCCTGACAGGAGGGTGCAGCCAGGTGGGATCAGCCTCTTCTCCCAGGTAACAAGTGACAGGACAAGAGGAAATGGCCTAAAGTTGTGTAAGGGGAGGTTTAGATTGGAGATGCAGAAATAATTCTTCAGGGAAGGTGTTATCAAGTATTGGAACAGGCTGCTGAGGGAAGTGGAGTGGTGGAGTCACCCTCCCTGGAGGTGTTTAAAAGATGTTGATGTAGATGTGCACTGAGGGATGTGGTTTAGTGGGGACTTGGCAGTGCTTTCCTGGGCACAATGTGCTTTTCTAGGCTCTCATCAGCTGCCTTCACAAAGCAAACAACTCCTTCTTGGAGGGGGCAGAAGGGAAAGACAGTGAATTTTGGATATACTTGCCTATAATTGGTGCTCTTCCCACAGATTACACTTCAGTAAACCCAGAAACATAGGAGAATAAAGCTGAGGACATGCACTCAGCCATCAATCTGAAGCATAAAGTAGAATCCAAGTCCAGACTCAATCCTGTTTCAGTCTGGTACACAAGTAAATAAAAATCAGATCCATCCCATAATTTTCAGACAATTCATAGTGCAAACACATACATATTTCGTTTATTTTTGAAGTAATCTCTTATTGCATTTATGCAAAACTGTGACCCCACTTCTCCCTTAGAACATCACTGTCATGGCATGCAAGGTCAGCTAGAATTTCAGGCACAGGAAGGGTCAAATAGCATAGCTAATTGCACTTTTATGAAAGACAACACAACACAAGTTCACTAATTTAAGCCTGCAGTGCAATCACATTTAAATGCTGAATACCCATTTGAACCACAACACATTTTTTGCCTGTACACGTTGAAAATCCAAGCATAAAATATCCCCAGAGAGATGATAAACACTTTTTTAGTTGTGTTTCCTTCACATTTTAAAATAAGTACAAGTAAAGTGTGTAAGTAATTTGATGATTGCTTGGGTGTTAGCACTGTTTGTGTTTCAGAGTGGATTTTCTCATCTTTTTAGCTCATTAGCTACAGGAGTTCTATGAGAGCATTTCTTCATTCTTCTGTGGTGTTCTCAGTAAGTTTTGTCTTTATGTAACTCCTCTTCTCTAGTTTTCCACTTCTCCACTTCTCTGGTGTTTTTTGCCAGCTGGGTCTCATAATGTGTAACCAGATCTGATGCTTCAGAATTGTTTAAAATAAGTATTTTATGTTAAAACTTTGTTTACCCTTTCCTTATGCTGAAGAAGACTACAGAAGGTTTCTTCTAGTCTTTGTGTGTTAAAAAATGTTCAAGATGCTCTTAAAATTTCATCTTTTAAATGCCTAATTTGCCTCATATATGATAATCCTTGGCAGCTAAGGATGTTTAGGTTTTCTATCTTTAGCTTTTATACCTCTATGAAAATACAGATTCTTAAAAAGACAGATTAGACCACATACACCCTTTGGAATGGTGGGTGATATATTTTTCAGGAGGTTATAGAAATACAAGCTTGGCAGTCTTGGAAATGTTCTCTGTTAGCAGTAGGAGCATTAAACATATGAAGAAACCGATATGATTTGCATTAATGGTAAATGAAGCTCTAAGAAATCACAGCACTGACTGCCCAGCCTGTGTTTCCTGATCTGCCATCAGTCTTAAGAGCTGGAATAAATTCCTATTAAAAGATATGGAGCTATTGATGCAGTGCAGAGGACTGAAAGCTGGGTGATCACATTGGCTGGATGCAAACACGCCCAGGACAACTGCAGCCACCTCCGGCTCTCTCCTGTTCCCCCCGAAAATATGACAAGGGCAGGGCTGTGTGCAGTGGCTGAATGTCCAGTTGTCATTTTAGCTCACCTAAACCCACTTGATCAAACCAGGAGAGCTAAATTCAAGCTGGCAGTCACTCTTCCTTCGAGGAAGCAAGTTGATATTGGGTCTATGTGCAGCAGATGCATGGCTAATGCAATAAATACGGTTCTTAAATTCTGTACACAGGAAAGTGAAAGCTGGTCATATTTTTTAGCTCTTTTTATTTTGCATTTTGCAAAGAAGGGTTTATCCTGTATTTCACATTTGAAAGGCAGACAATTGCTGTAAGTGATTCAGAATATTTTTGGACGCTTGTTTATCAGCATAAAAGATTAAAGCTTTATGAATAAATATGGAAAATTCTTCACAGCTTTCTAACTTCAGAAATCCTCTTGCGGTAACTTCTTGAACTAATATATTTATAATCTATACATTGGAGGCATTCAGCAGATTTATAATGATTTATAAAGACTGGTAAGCATATTAATCAGTAAGCTTTTGTGATTTCATTCAAATAGAGTCCAGTAGGATTCCTCTGACTTTGTAATGTCAATCTTTTAAATTTTTTTTCTATGGTGTTTTAGGGGATGTCTACTTAGTTAATTTCTCCAGAGCTTTATTATCACCTTCCTCTAAAGCTTACAAGCAGCAAAGAAAAGACAACAGACACTGAGGAAAAGCAAGAAGCAAGATGGGTGCTCAAAAATACCTCAGCAGTTCCAGTCAGGTCTTTTGTAGAAGAATGGAGTATCTTGTTCCACATAAACTGGATTACTCAGCACTTGTGTAAACTAACCTTATACCCTTTCCTTCAAGTGTATCCAAACATTGCTCATGCCTCAGTTTAATTAGGGTAAGAGTTTCTATGTAACGTGATGCGATATTAAGTGCACACAAATATTTGGCTAGACAAACATCTGCATTTTCACTTCTGAAATTAATCACAGTCTGAAAAATGCTGGAAATGAATGACCCAATGTATAGGAGGAAAATTTCTACAGTGGTTTAAAGAACAGTGCCTGCTTTGTTATGTACAGAGAGAATATTTGCTCAGAAAAATAAAGGGTTAGGCCAAAGGGTATCGAATCCTCTCACATCTTTTGTTATTTGCCACTTGGTAGAGCAGCACTTTCTCAGCAGATATTCCTTGTGGAAGTTGACAAGTTTGACAGGGCTGGACAATAATTAATCTGTTGAGGTCATTAGGGAAAATCTGAGATGTCAGTGGAAATTGCCCTGTATGTTCTGAAAGTGTGGGGAGAAGAACCAGTGAGAGGGGCAAGCCATAGGCAGAGGAGATGCCAAACAGACAGGAAACTTATGGCAAAATAATTTTTCTTCTCCTCCTTTCTCTTTTCATGTGAAAAGATTCCTCTTGCAGTAGGTGGGATAGGACTGCACCTATCTCAGAAGCCAAGCAGCAGCACTAGAGGTTTCACAAGTAGCTTCTCACACTAATGTTCCCTTCCCAGGCTGAACTGGCATTTTACTGGAGAGGTAAAGTTTAGCCAAGCCCTGCAGATCTGATATACTCAGGTTCCTCTGCCCGTGCCCTTTTCCATGGCTTAGCTCACTATTGTATATCCTTTATTATCTAAGCAAGTTGATATTCAAGAGCTTTTTTTCTTCTCTTGGAGGGTATTTTTTGAGGATTTTCTCTCTCAAAAGGCTGTCCCTGATTAGCTCAGTGGATGTGGAATAAGATTGTTTTGCTGTTTTCTCTAGAAGTTGTCACTGCAAAACCAGATGAAGCAAAAGCACTTGTCAGCTTGGCACATTGTGTGTATTTTGCAACTAACAGGAACAGTTTAGTTTTTTTGTCCTCTTTTGAAAGTCCAAGAGACCTTGATTCTGCACATAAAAGCTCTGGCAACAGGCCCACAGATCTCTCTTCTAAGTGGATGCCGAGAGTTTGAGTTAAAAAATTCAAACAGAAAAGATTTGGGGCAATATGGATAAAAATTCTGTCCTTTCTTTTCATCAACTTTAAAACTCTTTCCCTTTACAACATCATAATCTCTAAAATATATGCAGCATTCTTCAAAGCTTGCCTTCACTTTAGCAGCTGCTCTGAGTAACAAAATAAAAACAAAAGTGTTCTTTGGGAAAGCCTTCTCTCTTAGCAGAAAAGATCCATATTTTCCTGCTCTCCTTTAAATGACCACGTGCATGATATCTAATTTTATTTACCTGGGGCATTTATCATTATGTTTTTTTGCTTTCTGCAGTTTAGTTCCTGAGGTAGGTGTCAAAGCAGCTGCCATGGCAGGGAGGTGGTGTGCCAGTCCTGGCAGTGCTTCCCTATGTTTTGGGAAGAGCAGTGCCTCCAGTGCTGCCCCAGTAACCATCACTGCCAAAACCAGCCCTTCCATTCTTACCTTTCTTACACCTGCAATTACAGCCCTGAGGTTTTAATTAAGAGATTGAAAAGCAGCTTCAAATGCGCCCTGTGGGTCTTTTGAAGGACTAAAAAGAGGTGTTACCTGTTTAAAGACAAGAGGGAAAGGGAGATGATATCTGGACACCTTAGAGGTAACATTTACAGGGTGAAAATTCAGCACATTTTCTTCAGAAATGTATTCTAGTAATTATTGGGAAAAAAGTAGAGTTTTATGTAAAATGCTGTCATTTCAAAGTCCACGTCTTCACTCTTGCTTTTCACTTTTAAAAATACCTTCATTATACAGGTGGGGCTGTTTCTTTGCTTTGCTGTGTTTGGGAATATAGGCATGTGCATACTGAGAATTTTCTTCTTGTGATTCGTGTATCCCAGGTGGATGGCAGAGGGCTGTTCAACTGCACTCAGGAAAAATATTGTGTGTAAAACCACAGGGAAATGCACACTTTTTTTTCTGTTTTATATAGAGGTGCAATACTCAATGTTATTAATGGGGTATTTTGGTTTAATAGACAATGCTGCTATGTTTTAACACTTCAATATTGTTCAAAAGTAGATCCTGGGGAAAAAAAAAAATCATTTACTTAAATAGCTTACATGGCAGGCAAGTGTATGAGAGTCAGTGGAAATCAATATCAAAATAGACATTTCTACTATCAGGCTTTTGAAAGAGATGTATAGACAAGGCTGTTAATTGGTTTTCAATGGAATAATTTTCAGTGGAGTTCATAATTATTCAGTTGTATGTATCCTCAGACCACTGTAATTTCCCTTTAATTTCCAAACTCTCCACTTTCTATGGAGCATTTATAAAAGAATAACATGAATTTGCCACTTTCAGGAAGACTGTGTTCTATAGGCCTCGTTTCTCAAGTGTCAAATGACTTTGTGTTTCTTGTGTCACTTGAAATCCAATAAATATGTTGCAAACAAATCTAAGAAATAATTTATAATATTTCTATTCTCAAGCTCTAAATATGTTAGTGCTCTTAATCCTCCAGCCTAGTTTTCAATATTCTGCCTCTGAAGCTGTTGCCTGATTCCTTCTCAAACAATCCCATGGGAATAAACCCTGATATGTGTGTGCCTCTCCTTGTGTCTGTTCTTCCCTGATCAAAGTTACTTATAATTAATTTTCTGAAGTTTGGTCAATATTTTACTGTACCTACAACTCACTAGCTAGGATTGGTAACATTCTGCTTGGCCGGGGAATGAAATTCCCATGGAATATGGCACACTTGCATTGTGCTGCAGGGATTATACCCACTCTGAACACAGTTTAAATTAAGAGGCATAAGACTGTAGAGGTGCCTAAAATGTATCTGCCAACTTCAGGCATGTCAGTTCAACCTCCACCACCCTGACAACCTTGTGCATGCTTTAAATAACCACAGTATGGGATAGTGAGTCCTGTGGCATGGGAGAGATTTTAGGAAGACAAGCTAGAGACAGCCCTAGATAGAAGCAAAGATGAATAAAAACCAATTTAGAAGCCAGAAAAGATATCCTAATTTTGAAGAATGCTTCATACCTCAAATAATGTGGTATAAAGACCCCATAAATTTGAGATGAATAATTTTAGTATATGAAAAACCAAGCCCACCTCAATTTTGGGTGCCTAGAAGAAATTTTTGGGTGCTATCATGAATTATATACGACCCACTTAGAAACAGGCAAAACTAATATTTTATAACAATTCATAAGGATATCAAAGTAAATAATTATTTAAAATATGATAGCAATATTCATTTAGGACTGTGTTTGTCAGGTATGGAATATAAAGAAAACAGGAATGTGGCATTCAGTCCAACTCCCCTCTGAGTGAGCAGACTTGTTTAGCCCAGTGTTCTGTCTCTGCAGTAACTAATCAAGGTCCTTCCAGAGAGACTTAAAAATGAAGTCATACTTAAGTAATACAAAATTAAATCTTTTTCTAGCACACCCTCCCAATCCAGCAGCATGAGAACTTCTTGCTTTGGATCATAATATGGATGGTCATGTTTAAGAGCCATTAGTTTATCTTTTCTTGATTAATTCATCTAAGTGTGTTGTATTTATTTTGCATTTTGAATATAGTATGGCCATCGGTTTGACATTGCTCTGCAAATAAACCCAAACATTGTTTTCTTTCATTTGCTTTAAAACTATTATCGAATTTTTTAAGCTCGACTTGATTTTTGCATTGTGAAAAAATGCTTCTTGACTGATCAGTTTCACACCATTTAGGATTTCCTTTTCCCTAATTTCAAATACCCTTCCAGTTGCCCCTTTATTCACTGGAGGCTATCAACTCTTTTCTCTTTGTAGACCTTGTTCTGCACCCCCTGCTCACACTTGTCAGCCTTCTATGTTTTTATTACTTGGACCATATGATTTTTTCAGACAGCCTAGCCAGCAATGCATGCAGTAATTACAGTGTGGGCACACCAGAGATCCACAAGCAGTTTAATACATCTCTGTTTATACCCAGACTCCTTTCCCAATAACTCCCAACAATCTGTTTGCCATCCTGACTGCTATGGGTAACAGCTAAATCAAATCCAGCATTGTGTACTTTTTTTTTATTAGCCTTCATATTTATTGATAATGAATTGTAATTGCTATTTTAACTATCACTCCCTAAATGCATTTGGTCTTTCTGCACCCTTCAGGGGTTTTTTCACAATTTTTGACCATGAGGAATAATTTTGTATCATCTGCATGCTTTGGCATCTTTCTGCTGGTTATTTTCTCAGGCAGATGAATGGAAGGGAATTAAGGCTGTGGAATGAAGTGAATGGGACAGATAACCACAACAAAGTGAAGGTGATGGCTATTAGGCATGAACACTTTTTTCTGAGGCAGTCATCTTAAATCACCCCTTGCAAAGCTCACTAGCACATGGCATTTTCTTGCCTGTGTTTGAGGAGTGTAGTTCTGAGGATTTATCATGGCAGTAGGGGCTTTACAGAATTACATTCTAAACTTGCTTTTCTTCCTTTTTCTTCAGCTTGAAAAGGTGGCATAAAAGAAACTGTTACCTACAAAAAGAAAGAATCAACCTTGTAGTGGATGATCTTAAAATAGCAGTATATCCTACAGACCACTCAGGACTGCTGTTTATGTTATGCCACTCCCAGGGATTATTTTGGTTTATGATCAATCCCTTGTTGTCCTATAAAGGTTTGTGATCATACCTAAATGTGGCCATACTTATGTGAGGCTATGCTAGATAACATATGGTGGTGTATGCTGAAGTACAGTGAAGTAATATTTAAACTTAATATTTCTGATCCAAGGGAAAAAATAACAGCCCAATTGCTTGCTGATGTTCCCCTTTTAGGCTTCAACCTGTTGTATCTTTATGACTTTTATTTGCTTCTTTAAATAATTTTAAATCCATGAGAAGCAGCAATCCTTGCTGCCGTAGATTGGCGTGCTTACATAGCTTTCAGGAAAATTTAATTTGTTTAATTCTAAGGAAATTTCTGTGAAAAGTTTGAAATGGTATCTCTAGCTATTGACAAACATAAATACCAATATTTCTGTGCTATACTGAGGTGTAAGGAAAGAGGACCTAGAGTGGATGAATTTTTGCTTTCAGGTGGGATAGATAATATTTCTACTATTTATCAATTCCCTTTAAAATAAATTTGCATTGCTTAATGATGACCTTTCCTAACGTGACCCTTACAGACCCATCCTTATAGATGGTTCTGTTTAATGATGACCTTTCCTAACGTGACCCTTAGAGATCCGTCCTTATAGATGGTTCTGTTTTGCAAATGGGGCTTCTCCATTCTGTAATTATTTTAGGAACTCGGTATCTTTCCAGGAATTCCAGCTCTCCCAGAAATGTGTGGTTGTGTTCCCTCCGGGCGCACGGTGAGGAGTGGTGGCCTCACTTCTTCAGAGAGTTCTGCACGAGAGTGTAGGAATAGGAATAGGAATACTGGCTCACATCCAAGCTCCTTCTCTTCTGGCAATACCCTATGTAAAATGCTTTTAAGGAAGATTATAATAACCTAACAGATGGCTTGTGTAGGATAATCTGACACTGATCGCTTATACTTAAAGGTTGTTTTAAACCCAGAAGGGTAATTTATTTCCACATTTTTATTACGAATATTTATCAAAGCAAAATATTTTCTGTAGAGATGTCTCTGAATCTTGTGTTCCTGATGGCAGCACTAATCAGTTCTTCAGTCAGATAATATGTCTTTATGAAAAAACATTTTTGTTTTGCTTTTTTCATTCTCATGCTACCATGTGAGAAACTTTATGTGTCATCATTATTTCATACACGATTACTGTGACAGCTGTTATTCCTCTTTCCTCAGCAGTAAACAATCTCACACCTTTTCAATCTTGACATGTCTTCCAGATTCATGATCATTCTTATCATTTTTCTCCAAGTTCATGATCTATCCCTAAATACCTGATTTCAAAAAAGTTTCCAGATGAACTTCAACTCCTGCTGGTAGATATAAAATTGCTCTTCTGTCCTCCATATTCACATCTTTCATCCGTCCCAGGCACATCTTTAAGCAATATTAAATGAAGCTGAATTAGTGTGAAAAGAATAGCTACTGGGAATTAGGAGGCCTAAATTTGATTATTTCTTCTTGATCAAATCATAAACTCTCCTATATTCCTACCTGCAAACAGGGATAATAGCAGTTCCTTGCTCACAGAATGGAATACAGGCACAAGCACTCACATGATATAAATACCTCAGGAAATGTTCTCAAATATATATAATGCTACAGAAGTGCAGGTTATCTGTATTCAGCCAGCCCAGTGGCTTGAATCTAATTGTTTCCTGAGAAAATGTAAAATATAATAGATTTTGACATGTAAAATTTCCAAGTATGTGACTATATTCTCTTCATTAGAGGCATATTAAAAAAAAAAACAAAACCCTTTGAAGTTAAAGTAGGAGAAATAATAATTCTACCTGACAAGAATAGCTGGAGCATTAAGATTATTACTTAAAGATTAGCTAGACAATAAAATACAATACTGGCCTCTTTCTCACCTCATAGGAGCTTCTTCAAAAGGAAGTCATAGATAATGAAGGTATAAACAGGAGCTTTTGGTAAAAAGATAAAAAAACCCAAAACCTTTATTCATTGGTAATCTCCACACTTTCTCCTAAGGGTATCCTCTGGGCCACACAGGGCTGCTGGTGCTGGAATTGGCACTGAGTATTATTAGTTTTATTATAGTATCTATGTGTTATTTAGAAAAAGAGAGCCTTTCCTGGTCAGGATAGTGTTTTGGGGTTGGTGAGGTTTTTTGGGTTTTCTTGGGTTTTTTTTTTTTTTTTTTTGTGGATCCCCAGATTAGCTTTCATAGTTTATCCTTTCTTTAACTTGTGATTTTAATCATCATCCCCTGTCTCGGTCACTTAGTACTGTAGGTTTAGCCTACTCTGGTTCTTTGTGAGCAGAAATGTCACTACAGTTTTTCTAAGCAGTTATTGTCTTAAGCTCTAAAAAAGATTGATTTTCTCATACCTGTGCAGGGGTGTTCAGTTCATCTCCAGATGTATTTCCAAGCCTCAGCAACACTTCAGATCTGAGTTATCCAAATCTGAAAAGCTGTTAGTCTTGGCTTGGAGGGAGTTTGTGCATCACTGTTAAGCAGATGTAACGTGTTTTTTTCCAGAAATGTAAGCCAAGTTTTCACAATGCCAGTGTCTTTATTTTGCTGGTATTTTCTTCTTGGCTCTTCCTGTTGTAGGAGCTGATTCTTAAGTTACACTTGGACAAAGTTGGTCAGACTGCAGAAATGAAAGGCACTTTGGGCTGGATCTTGGCAAAAGGGTGGCTTAGTCTGTAGAAAGAGGAAATGGAAGTTTAGGGAAGTCTCATGATGCCCATGAATTCTCCTTAGCTTTGGGATCAGGTGTTTTAGCCTTATTGTTTTGCCCTTTCTTTTCCCTATCAAGCCATCAGAAATGTTCCTCAACTAAATTTAATTAATGATTTAATTAATTAATTAATTTTTATATAATGGGCATGGTTATCAATAAAAATGAATTCTGTGAGGTGGCCTTGAGCACTTCAACACCACAAAGCTTCTACCAGTCAAAGGAAAGACTAAAAGGCCAATGCTTGAAAGTTACAAGCAGCTGAAATAAAAGAGTCTTTACATTAGAAAATTACTTATCCAGGCTTAACTATAGCTCGCATTGTGTGACTCAGCTACAATTCTATTAGCAATAAGACACTGCAGGGAGTGTATTTCCAAGCAATTATTATACTTGGGTGATTAAAGTAATTCTAGATATGACCTTGTCCCGTATAACACCGCCAGAGGCAGGTTATAATCTTGCAGAAGTGTATTGCTTGTCTCATCTCATTGCTTAATTATAAAATGTACACAGTAAATATTCTGGAGATAGGAAATGGAACCGATGCTATAATACCCTCAGGTATTACATTATAAAATAAAATGTAAAGTACGACTCCTTCTTTTGCCAATCATCTTCAATTTTATAACAAAATAAGCAAGTAATCAATTACAATCATAGATCAGCTTATTTTGAAGCCACATAAAATGGAAAGATTATTATATTGCATGAAAATACACCTTTTCTCTTTTTTACTACTTCCTTCCTGTGTTACTAGAAGCTTTTCATGTCAATGTAAAGCAGTTCAATCCATAACCTATGGTCTTCCTCAAGCATCTTTTTTTCTCTATATAGCAAAGCTTCTGTCTGATTCAGAACAGGTACATGAAATTCACCTCTATTTCCTGTGAGTTTTTTTCAGAACTGAGATCCAAACTCATCCTCTCAAAAGGAAAAAAAAAGGTTTATGTAGTCATAGGTATGATAGTCTTGTTGCTGGGCTTCTTTATTCTGAGGATAAGATTATTATCAAAATTCACTGCTAGGGAAGAAAGAAAGAGAAAACACTGAATTCTGAAGGAAACACATAGACTGGTAATCACTGTTGGAGGATATTTATATGCAAGAAATTTCAATTATAACATAATAAAATCTATGGTCATAGAAGTACTTCTTGGGCCTGATCAAAAAGTGACAGGATTAAACAGAGCCACAATGAGTTAGATCAGATCAGTCATAAAATATTGTGAATTTATTTAGCAATATAAAAATATATTTTGCCACTATTTTTTCAATCTTGCACTTCACATGATTTTGAGTCTTCTATTTGCTTAAAAATTGTGGAATAAAGCAAGAATTTGCCTACAGAAAACTTAAGACATTAATAATTGACATACAGAACATTTTCTAGGGATTAATAACCAGCTGGGAGAGCTGATGGCCTGAGGCAAAGCCAAGGGCCATTACCCCCTGGCTGGTTATTAAATCCCCAGGAAATTCCCAATGCTAAGGTCATGATTGCTATTACAATCCTTTTTTCCAAAGTAAAAAAAAAAAAAAAAAAAGCCTTGCTTCATTTTATTTCATCCTTTTTAATAATTTATTTTAAAATACTGCATGTAATATAGATACAATGACACTAGTGTTTGGACATTTCTAGGGACCTAAAACCCCCTCAGTATCAACAGAAAGCCTCCTATTTTTTCCTGTGGATCAGGCCCTGTTTACAGGCACAATCAAAATGCTTTTTGGGTATCTAGTACAACGTCAGGGTTAACTCATACTAAAGATAAAAACATTTCCATTTTAAGTTAGTGATGAAGAAAAATGGCAAATCCCAGTATTGGTTGGGAAAAGAGCAGATAAGTAAAAAGCATTAAATTATATCATTTAGATTGTAAAATGATGGGCAGTAGTGCAGTCAGATGTCTATTCAGGCCACTATTGTATCTTCTGTACAAAATGTCAATTTTTATTGTGACTGGACGTGCTCTACAGTGCAGCCCACAGCAACCAAGTCTATGATAGTCAGAAAGGGAATGCAATCAGTGCCCTGTATGCAAATGCTGTTATGAAAATCAGCTGCTTGGTAAAGCAAGTCTGGCATCAGAAAAGGAAGGGCGAAACAGTCATATTTTATTGTCAATAGGAGTGATGAAACCATGCAGATTAGATTAGAACGGACCTAATTGGAGATATGGGTGGTTTGCAGTACAGTACGGGGAACAGGCGTTAATTTGTGTCATGCTACGCCATGTCACTACCGCTTGAAATTCCATTGGGCAATATTAATTCCAACAGAGGTCTAGGCTGCTAATAAATGAGGTAAATTGAGTCAATTACTAATTTCATGCTTTTCTGATTTTTGGTTTGGATAGATAATATCCACAATTTAATGCACTGTCCTCTAGAGATCTTTGCCGCTTATGAAGAACATGTGTTCATAGAATTATTTATACTAGTCCTGTTGATAAACATTGCTCCTGTACCCAGAG
Organism: Chlorospingus semifuscus; assembly: GCA_035048045.1. NCBI lineage: Eukaryota > Metazoa > Chordata > Aves > Passeriformes > Passerellidae > Chlorospingus > Chlorospingus semifuscus. The sequence goes on along the minus strand of JAWWMS010000001.1, from coordinate 9,761,999 downwards.
CAACAGGACAAAGGGCACGAGGGGAGCCAGGTTTTGTCTGCTTTTTCCTCTTGATTGAACTATTTCATTAGTTGTGATATGACTTTCTTGCCTCCAGGCAGATCTTCACTTTTTCCTTGTCATTTGCTTCCTTATCAGTGGCACAACAAAGTCTTCATTCATGTGCCTGCATTGACATTTCCCTATCAATATCTTAGCACTGCTTTAAGCAGTCAGGAAGGATATTTTGTACCAGTTAAGGCAGAGGGGAGCAGCTTTTACACCCCTCTCTCACAGGAGAGCCCCCAAAGCTCATCTTGAATCAACGGGAGAAATCAAGAAAATTTTCATGATTGCTCCCATTTTTCTGAGACAGAGCTTTTAATAAAACACTGCCTCTCCCACTCTGCTCTTGCTCCACTCCTACCTGTGGCTGATAAGGCAGGAGCTGTGCAATCAGCTGCAGCAGCTCACCTCCTGCACTGCCCAGGGAGTGCTCTCTGATCCACTAGGCTCACTTTCAAGTCTTGGATGCTGTCCCAGAAAACCCACTTCTAACAGAACCTCTCTTACTCTAGCAGCATAATGTAAAACTCAATACTTCTGTTTGGGAAAGACAAAGCAGAATAAATGTGATGGAAGGGTTTTGATCTCTCTGGCACAATTATTTTTCTGCTCTGCCATATCTTCTTACTGAAATAGCATATTATTTATTATTGCTAATTGAACTCACCACCTTAGTTCAAGATATGTATCACCTACTGCCATTTCTTTCCCTTTCTCATAAACACGTGCCAATCACTTATAAAAGTTAAAATAAATGATAAGGACATAAAGAAACACTATCCCTACCCCTTAAAAAAAAAAAAAGAAAAATAAGGAAGAGAAACTCTAACATAAACTACTTAATTTGGAAACTCATTGGGGAGAAATAATGGTTCAGAAAATAGTTATGCCAAGATAATCTTCCTTCTTGCTTCTATGAAGCAAGCTCAGAATTTCTCCTTCCCATTTATCATTCTATTTTTTTAAATATATCTTTTAAAATATAATTTTACATGTTGGCCTTTGATTATTGTTACATCTTCCTCTGTGGGATGTGGTACTCTTGTTTAGGGTGTACGGAAGTTCATTGTTTTTTAAAACCTTTGATGTTTTAAGCAGAGAATAAATTGTGAGAGACAGTAAGAATAAATTAGATAGAAAAAACCTTCTATAAACACACAAATATTGTGATCAGGCTGATAGAAAAGGAAGTGCAGAAAAGTGCAGAGGCAGCTAAATGACATAAAATGATCTGATGCCAAATGATCTGAAGCCACAGTCCCATCTTTCATGGTTCAGTACAGGTCATTGGGTGAATTTTTATTTTTCACACTAACCTTTGTCTGTATTTGTATAATGAGTATTCATGACTACATCTTGAGGAGGTGTTTAAGTCCCTACATCTTGTGGATATAAATGCAGCTATCAAAGCTACAGATCAATTCCTTTCAGCCAGAACCTAGATTTATTTAGTGCTGCCATTTCATGACTGCAGGTATTTTTGATGGAGCTTTTCATCTTTATTTTTTAGGTTAAAAAGTAATAAAGAATTTTTGCCTCAAATACTGGCTTTTTTGTGAATATGCATAAGTTATTCAGATCCTATCACTATTTGGTATTTCCCTTCGTGAGTCTTTTCAGGAAAAGTATTTTTCCTCCATTTTTTTCCACAGAATTCAAGCCCACCACTTCTGGCATGTGTTTATGTCTAATAATTTCTTTAGAATAATAATTTGCTTTATGACTTCCTGAAGTGTACTGTATACAAATATATTTTTGCATCATGGCACAGGGCAAGGGAGAAAAAGGGAGAAAAAAAACCCTCTTGACTTTTGGGTGAAATATTAGTCTTCAAATCCAGATGAAAATGAATGTGGCAACTTATTAATATTAATACTAGCCTATTAGTATGTATAACATGAATATCTCAACAACTACTCATTCTCTAAGTTGATAAACCAACAATGAGTGTATCATTCTGTGGAACACTGTAAGCCTTTAAGTGCAGGGACGAGACACTGCAGCTGAATTATGAAACAGATTGGTTCTGTGCTAGATTTGTACTTTGCATGTTTGTGAGGACATTAACCTCAGGATGGGAGCTGTGTGCCCCCTAATTACACACTCAGGTTATTTTGAAAAGCTTTTAATCGGACTTTCACATAACAGTGAACATGAAAAACATACAGATAAAAAGGGGCCATGCCTTTGAATTTACATGGGCAAATAGTACTTTCATGTCTTCAGCAGTAATTTTTTCTGTTGACATTGTAGATGTGAGGTTTATGCCATCTGGGTCAATAACCTCCTTGTTTCAAGAAAAATGGCTTCTTTTTCTGGAATGTTTAACAGACAGTGGAGGAGATTAAACAGAAGCTCTTACATAATCTTTTCATTTGTATGTTAAGAAGAGATGGATAGGGTGCATATAGAATGGTATTTGTGGAATTTTTACCAAAGCTATCATTGCAATCGAAATCTGAAAATAAATTACTTTTCCATTACCATCATTCACAATTTTTTTTTCTTAAGTTTAGCAGGATAAAGTCCTGGCTTAAGCCTTTTCAATGAACTAAAAGCATTAGGAGGAGATAAATACAATGAGTGCAAATCCATTTTACTGCTGAAATTATTGTCTTACTCTCTCAGTAGGAAATACTCTCCTGCCATTGCTGCAGGACTTGTCAGAGGAAATTCTGGCTCTACTGAAATTAAGAGAAAAGCTTCCTTTGATGTCAGTGGGGACAGGATTACATCTTGGTGTTTGCCACCATGGATGCTAATTTTGACCCTCAGGAGAAATGTATTCACCAGTGTCCTCAAAGCAGAGCTTTGCAGTATTTATTACAGACTGTCTGCTCTCCAGCAGAGCACTGCCTTTTATTTTTCTGCCAATTCTGACTGCAAATAAATAAAATCTACATGAGGAATCATGAAATCTGTCATCTTTCTGGCTTCTCCTGTACTTTTAGTAGAAGAACAATGTTAGGTGGTCAGTTTTTTATTAGGCAGTGAGCACTTACATAAAATAAGATTCACCATAAGATATGACAATGAATAGATTTCTGAGAAAGTAAATTTAGCACCTTCATAAGAAAAGAAACGCAAATAGGCATGACCACCAAACAGATGTCATTCTTATTTGAGAAATGTTATATGAGACTATATTATTTGAGAGTCATAACCAAAAATTTGCTGCTCTGAAGTGCAAATGTAGATTTTAATATCCAATGCCACATGTTAAAAGGAAATTGGATGTTTGACTCTTAGAAGACTCGTGCATGATCATATGTTGCAGTCTAAAAAAACTCATAATGGTGCATGAACACCTGCTGCCATCAGGCTCCTAGTGGAGCTTTCACAAAGGAGTGCAACTGCAACATTTAGTGAATGGTGACTTTCAAATCTGCCTATTTAACTGCTTTAAATTGCAAGCCACTCCCATAACAAAAACCTGAGTAGTGTATTCTGTCCATCCACTGTTTTTTTTGTCTTGGAAAAGTGTGTCTTTGCCCTAGAGCAGCCCTGGTCTCTTCAGCAAATGTATTAAGGACTACATTTTTTAAATATCATAGAAAGGTTTGAGTTAGAAGGCACCTTCAAAGATGATCTAGCACAACCCCTCTGCCATGGGCAAGGGAATCTTCACTAGATCAGTTTGCTCATGTTGGCTCATGCTTGCTATGGAAACGTTGATTAATGTAACACATAAGGTATGTGTACAGCTGCCCTTCCCTGACTGGAATAAGAAGGAAAAAAGCTGGATAAAATAGTGAGTAAGTAAAACGCAAGTAGTGATATTGCCTACTCCTCTTTTTTTAGTCTGTGCTTTGGACATAAATAGTCTCATAAATACATTTAAACAAAGCTCTTAGAGGTAAGAGGGAACTTTCCTCCCTCCAGTAATTAAAAGACAACCGCTGGCCCAGTAGATTTGGTGATATGAGTCATAACTTCAGCTCAGGCAGTTTTGTGGCCAGCCTGGATATGCAGATGGCCTTGGCATATGACTGTGAAAGTGATGTAAATCATTTCTCATTGAATCGTAGCATCCCAAGCTGTTGCCATTTAATTGTTCAGTTTATACAAAAGTAAATGCCAGTAGAATAATTTGAACTACTGGCATATCTTTCTGTGAGGTGCTGCTTGTTTATCAGCTGTAGATTGTTTCAACAAGAAGTGAACTTCTGCCCCAGAAGGTCATGCACTGTTTCACCACCTCATTTGACGTTTCTGTCAGTTTTGGTGTCTTCACAGTTTTTTGGTTTGTACAGTTCTCTTTTATCTCTTTGATCCAAAATGAATAAAATATTTTAACTTCCTGTTTCATACTGAAATAGTGTTTATTTTACTTAATGTGCTCTGCTATCCTGGTGTGACAGGTCAAAATAATTTCTTAACATTCTACCTAATACATTAAGGGAGGTTGGAAAATTTCTATGTCTGTAAGCTGGGAGTTGTCCTATGAAGTGGCAAGAAAAAATATTACACTGTCTTCTTGCTATAGCTAAAGTGAGGTAAATAGGTTTGTGCAGATAAGTGAGTGTTCATATTTTCTACTATAAACTGAAAAACCTTTTCTAAAACTTGGTTTTCTGCATGGCTGTCTTCCTTTATTCTTATCTTCCATTTTTCCAGCTGTACTTTCCCTCTTAGAGTAGAATATTCTTTTTAGACTGAGAAGTCCATATTTTCCTGTGTGTTTGCACCACACAGGTTCTAAAAATTTTAGATTTAATCCAGCTACACTATAAAATATGTCTTTGTATTCAGTGACACTTCACTGTAAGTCACACAAGTGGATCATAAGGAATATGCTGGCTAACATGCCTTTAGTGTGGAGCTAACATAAAAGTATATGATGCAATTAATTAGGAACATATTGGAAATATCTTTGTGACTGGTGGATTTAAATGGCAATGAAAAGATTAACTCCTTGGTCAAGCATCTTAATGACAAATGTTGCAATGGGACGGTTAAACTCTCTGACAAGCATGCAGCAGTGCTAGAATAATGCTTTAGGTGCCTTTAAAAATGCAGTGGATGGACTGCAGGAAAGTGGGGTCTGAAAGAAACAGAACACAAGGAAATCCAAGCAAAAATGAAGAGCTGTTTTAGGTTTTCCACTTGACTCCTACCACCAGAGGAATAGGCAACACTACTGCTAGTATAGCTCCGATAGCACAGTTCATAACTGGCTGAATTTTAGAAACAGAATTATGGTCATTATTCTGTTTATAGCAGTTATAAAAAAGCCTTAATAAACAGAATATTACAGCAGCACTGTGTCATCTCATATTTCCTCTCACAGTTCTGTCATCCCATTTGGTCTATTTGTATATGTCTTCATTTCCAGGCCTTCATGTGCTTCTAGCTGTGCTCATCCTGCTGGTACCTAAAAGAATCCTGGCTTTAGCTGGGGAGATGGGAATTTGGTGAAATGAAATTTATGAACTTCAGATTAAAAATTATTAATCTGAGAAATTCAGAGTTAGTAGACAAAACACTTGTGGATAGATGAGGAACTGGATAAACAGCAAACAGCAGTGAGAAGTACCAAGGAGCTAAGTGTCAGGGGAAAAACTCAAAAAATGGTAAAGAGCTGATTAAGGTCTTTAAAGACAGGCAGAGCTCATGCATATTTTTATATGGCTGGGAATAAAGGAGAAATATCCCTAAACATTAGAGCTCTGAAATTCTGGGGACTGTCTTACAGTCCAACTACACCTAAAATGGAGCTTGTAAAGTTTATGAAGAGGATTATGTGATGTGATTGTGGTATTAAATAAGTGATGCTGAATAGACTCATATTCTCATAACTTCCTATCTCTGCAATAGCAAAAAACATAGCTTGGGGTTCTCATTGAACTGAGTATTTCTTCATAAAACACAAGACTCTAGTATGAATAAAGAAAGGAAAGAAACAGAACCAAAATTTGGAACAGAACTTCCTTCTCCATAAGAAATCCAGACTGGAATGTTGGACAATGCCAGTAGTAACAGGGTTCTGGCTGCAAAGCAGTCAATTTATTGACTCATTAACAGTTCATAAAATTTAGCACATTCCTCTGTTTCTTGTCACTGGTAAACATATGCTCTGAATTTATAGTGGGATCTGCAGTACCATTCCATAAATATTAAAAATAGTTTTGTGATCACTACAATGAATGATCATTACAATGTGCTTCAAACCACAGTGGAATTCTGATCTTAAATAAAAGAATTGCAAATTGTGGCAGGCAAGTTCACATGATTCATGACCTACTGAACTCACTGAAACAGTCCAGCAACTCAATGAAAGCCTCCAAGAACACTTTTTCCTCCCAGAATCTAAAAGCAATTTCTGATCATAAACATAATTCTGGAGGTGTGGATGAAATATACTGTTTCTCAGTATAGTGAATCACAAATGGAACCAGTAAAAAGGCATTCCCAGGACACTGATAAACAAATGTGATGATTATAGATCTTTTGAGTACAAAATAGAGTTAAGACATAAGAACCATTTTAACTTGTATTAAATAGGGTCTGGTATACCTGTTACTGCCAGATTCCTCTAATTTTACTCAAGTTGATCTGTGGTATTTAGTTTGAGTAAGGGAACTAGACTTTGACACACAAGTTTTAGAAGTCTGTCATAAGTACATATTGTCAAGGAAGTGAATTAATGGACTGAACTATTTACTGTGATATTTCTGTTCTTTTTTTTTTAATGTAGTGAAATACATGAAAACAGCTCAACAATTAACACAAGAAGCAAATAAGTTCCACAGTGTGATCTTTTTATTTTCTCTCTTCATCAGAAATGTGGTATAGAAATTTTTGACCAGAGAAAGAATCTCCTTATTTCTCCTGTTCCTGTGAACTTGTCTTTACCAATACTCTTTGGCTGGTAGTGTCTTCAACAATTTTTAGAATAGCATCAAATGTAGCTGACAGTAGCCCCCTATATATAAAAGTATGTGGTATGTCTCAGTTGAAAGCCTTTATTTTGGCTGTCCAGTTTAAATTTGATTTGACTTGATGCAGTTAAAAAGGAAAAAAAAAAGTCATTTTATTTGCAGACATGACATTTGTCATATTATAACCTCATGCAGAAATTAGGTACCTTGCAGCCCTTTGCTCACCCCCTGACCCCCACCACCAGTGGAATGGGGAGGAGAATCAGAAACAAAATTAAACCTGTGGGTTGAAGTAAGAACAGTTTAATAATTGAAATAATAATAATGACAAAAGCCCCAAAAAATTTGTAATGAGAAGGGAGACAACAAAGAGAGAGGGATAAAATCAAAGACAGATCATTGATGCATAATACAATTTATTTAATTTTATATGTAAAATAGTGGAAAATTAATTACAAATAGCTTCATTTCTAGAACCCTGTGTTTGTATAGGGAGAAATTCTACCTCACTGATTGCATATGATACAAGGTACCACAAATTTTTGCTGTTCATTAAATAGCTTTATATGAAAGAACATCCTTTTGTCTACTTCTAATAGGTCCACCTAAGATATGAAAGCAACAAAAAACTGTCCTCAAAAAGGTTACAAAAAAGAATGTAAGTTTTCCATTCCAGAGAAAAAGGGGAGTTGCACATGTAAACATGCAATCTGCATTTTGTCCTTATGCATCTCCTTTCAGAGAGCTCTGCTACAGGCTTGGGATAACTCAGAGCATATGCAACCAATAAAAGAGGCAAGATCACAGTGGATGAGCTTTTTCCATAGCAGACCTGCTGCTTTTGATTGGACTTTTCATGAGATACAGCAGGATACAAATGTGAGATTGTACATATTTGCAATCAAGATATATTCTAAGCACCTGATGTATCTAATTAAAACTTCCTGTGTGAAGTGGAATACCACAGTTCAAATTTCCTTTCAGCTAAAGGGACACTTCCATAAACACAAGGACTGATGCCCAAATAACACTGTATATTCTGATTTCCTGTAATGAACCAGATATTATACATCCTTCAATAATCTCTACAGACAATTACTATGATTACTTTTTATTTTTTCTGATCTGATGAGATGTCTCAGAGAAGAACATTCAATCTCAGTTCTAGATAGTGGGAAATAACATACACTTGTGGGTAATAGCTGAGTGTTTGGGACTGGCTTTTTAACAAATGGAGTAGAAGCATACCACAACAATTTTTCCTCAGCTTCTGTGTGCAAAGATTTATAAATGAATACTAATATTTACGTCTTCTTAGAAATCTTTACATTCAAGTTTTCTAGATTATTCCCTGAGCAAAATATTTGGCAATTCTCCACTGAATCATTCCTAGTTAGGAATACAGAAATTAAAGCCTGATGCAGAACTCTACTGTCTGGCATGAGATGAAACAATGCTCTCATCTTTACTTTTGTGTCTTTATAAGCATCTTTGTGAGTGGTCATGCCACTTATGTGTGATTCTCAGGTCACACACAGAAAAAAACATCCCAACTTCTCAGTAATTTCCTCCTTCTGCAAGTGATTTGCCACTTTAATTGTTTATTTTTATTTTTTTTTAATATAAGAATTGATCACATGGACCACTAAGGCATCATATATGTGAAGTATTACTAGGTAGTACATAACTGAAAATTATATAACAAGATAATTTGAATGAAAATTATCTAACACATAATTGGACATTTTTAATGTAAAAATATTTTTAATGTTCAATTTGTTTGTTTACAGTACAGTAGCACTGTAGTATGGTTTTGACAAAGACCTGAAATGATCAAAAGTTTTAGCGTATCTGACAGCATCTTGATAGTGAAAGAAATCTCATTAAAATGTAATAATTGGGATTGAAGCCAAGCAGTTCAGTAAGAGGCAGGGTGTTAAAAATCACAGGTATGGAGTAAGTCTTGGCAAAGCTGTTGGTTCAGGCCAACAATAGGCAGATATACACACCAGGCATGTAATAGTGCCCAAGAAATTAAATTCAGGCTATTCAGATCCTTCAAATATACTGCCATATACTAGCAGTAGCTCCTTTTCTGAAAAGCATTACACAGGACAGATTGTAATAGTAAACCATTGCTTGAATCTGTGCCTTAACAAATAATAATTCAGTGTATTGTAGTATTGTTCTGTTCATCCAAACATGCTGCCTGAAAAGCCACTGAGCATGTAGCTGACATCTCATTTGTTTTCCTCCCACTTTACTTCCACATTCCAGCTCTCAGCTTCCAGCCTTGCATATGTAGTTAACCATAGGTAGTGTTATTACCCCAAAATTACAGCTCTTTTATTTCAAAAAGTTGCATGGAGTTTGGAGATAAAACAAAAAACATTTCTGAAACCAGAAATCAACCTAATTAAAGCAATCATGTCATTGCTTTGACTTTTCTTTTTTAATACTGTGAGAAAAATGGAAATATATCCTTTCTGTGTTTTGGATGTTTTTAACACCATCTTGATACCATGCATGGTGCAACCAAGTGCATCAAGTGATCTATACTGACTACTGCTATAGCAGGTATAGCAATAGTATTTGCTATGGCTATACCTATTATTCCTTTCTAAAGCACTATACCCACTATTGCTTTCTAAAAAAGTAAATAAATAGCTTATTATGTATCAGATGTAAACATTTTGACTTGTCATACTGCACTTAGCGTAGGGGGGTAGAATATAAGTAAATAAAGGTAGTATAGAAAGTAATCTTACCCCATAAAGAGTTGCAGCTGGGCTCATTATTAAAGTTTAGGAGCAGGCCTGACTTTAGCAGGCCACAGGTGTAG
>JAWWMS010000001.1:9588529-9745970 GCA_035048045.1 Chlorospingus semifuscus | reverse complement strand
CAATTGGCATTGCGTAGCATTTGTTTAGATCAGCTTGCTGTGCTTTTTTTCATTAGAAGGGGATTTTTTGGCAGGTGTTGTTTGGTTTTTTGTTGTTGGGTGGGGTTTTCTTTTAATGGTTGACAGCTCTGCTTCTATAGGAGAAGTCCCAAAATCCTTTTAACACTGTTCCCATTTTATAAAATAACTACTAGTACCTGAAAATTCACTACTGTGACACATCCCTTGAAACAGGATTTTTAGCATTTAAATGAAAGAAGTTGCAAATCCTAATGTGAACAAGTAATCCAAATTTTTGAAAGTCAGGTTGACATTTTTTTCCTTATTATTACATTTATACATTATATGTGTAAACTTTTGGAAACACCTGAAGCTATGTCAGTGATAAACAAGGAACACATCTTGCATCATAACAGTAAGCAAGCCTTTTAGATATAAAAGGAAATAACTGCTGATCACTCCTTGGCTCTCCAGTCAAGGAATCAGCATGAGGGAGTCTCGGTGTGATACTGAACCCGTGCACCATTGTGGTAGTGACTGACACAAGCTGTTCTTCAATCCTCAGCAACCTCACAAGAGAAGGGTCCTCTGCAAGAGCAGGCAAGGTAGACAGCTTCCCAATTTCCTCCATCTCCAAGGCAGCAATTAAAAAAAAAAAAAAAAAAAAAACACAAAAAAAAAACCAAAACAAACCAAAAAAACCCAACCCAATGATGCCTTTTTGGGGCCTTGAAACACTCTCTCCTGAGGTAGCCTCTGACAAGCATACATAGTGTCTGGGCCAGTCACAACAGGATGTTCCAGCCATTCATTTATGGCCAGGTTGATTTTAATCTCCAGCAGATTCTGCTGTTGGGATCCCTGTCACTCCAGAAAAGCAGCTGGGTTGTGCCTCTCCACAGCTTGATGGCATTAGGGTTCACTGTGCACCAGCACTGGGAAGAGCCTTATGCTCCTCTGGGTCCAACATTCCAGGCTATGGGATCCACACAGTCCAGTAAATCTGGCTGTCTCTCTCCTCCACCAGGGAGGCCCCTCTAAAACTGATATCACTGAAGGATTCTTCACTTATTTTTTGTAAAAGTGGATTAAAACTTCTCTCCATAGAGTCAGAAGTAAAATCAATCTGTCAACACTGCCTGAGAAACTGTCCACAAGAGCAGGAACTTTCCACAAAGATTCTCCATTTGTTTTTTCCTGTAATTCATGTGCCTCTAGGGTCAGGTAGGCTTTCCATCTCAATTCCTCACGTGCTGTCAGTGGTCCCACAAGTAAAACCACAGGGTACCCTGTGGCTGAACCTTCTGTATCATCTTTTTAGCCAAAGGACACCGGCAGTCAATCACTGAGGTACGAGCCCGTACAGGTGGGGAGTTGGACATATTTCCTCTGAATTGCTGGAACTCACAGGACAGTTTATCACACAGTTTCTCCACAGCTGAGATGAGGGAGGAAGAAATACTGTCCAACATTCATATTCCTCAAGCTGGTAAATGGCTTCATCCACTGCTGCTGCCACACTGTCTTTCCAGACTAATGTATCCAGGGAGTTGGTGTGTGAGAATGGGGTATGCTGGACAAATTTCTGCCCCATGGATCAAATGGAATGGACTTCATCTGGATTTGAGGCTGTGTGTTGTTCAGGCCATAATAAGTCATCCTTTACAGGGCTAATTCCCCAAGTTATTGGATACCTGTGCAGTCCATTTTCCTGGGCAACAAGTAATATCTGCCTTGGAGGTAAACCTTTCCCTTGTGATTGATAGGATCACCTCCAGAAGTTAAGGACTGGAGTCACTTCTCCAATTACTTTGTCAATGCCTGCTTCCCTAGAAAGTGATCACAGCTGTTTGCCTTCTCTACCCTCTAATTCCAAACTGCTAGCCCAAATATCCAAGCGTCAGAGCAGGTGGTAACACATTCACTGGGATGACAGCTGAAATCTTTTTGTATATCCTGCAGTTCACCCAAGGACAGGGAGTAGTGTTCAGCCCTTGCTCTGTCTCTTCCTCTCATTCCTTTTTGTCCTCCTTGTTCTCCATTACTAAACAAAACCATGGGTTTTTCCACATTTCCTCTTGTACACGGGGACAATGACAGCAGAACATGCTGATTCTGTGGCTCAGCTCCAGGGGCTGTCGTGGGGTTGGAACAGATACAGAGCCTGCTGTCCTGTCACCAGCTCCAGGGACCTTCTCTTCCCTTGGAGGCTACTGAGCAGCACTGAGCAAGGCTCAGCAGGCCTGGGCCAGACCCCAGCACGTTACAGAGATTTGTGTGTGTATATGAAATTGCCAGATTCACTTTTTCCAAACATTTTGCTAGTTATTCCAAATTCTGGACTTACTCAGGCGTAAAGTTCCAAACCACTGGAGGCACTCACTGTCCTAGGTACTTCCCCATACCATCCAACAGACCCTGCTACTCATAAATACCCAGCCTCAGGGCAGATCTCTGGCTGATGTTCTTAATTACTTGTTTAACCTTAAAAAAACTTCACCCATGTGCAGTAATGTGCTAGTTCCTAGCAAAAGGACTAGGTTTGTTTCAAGGATATTCAAAAACCTTTAATATTCTCAAAAGCTACTATCATCAGCATGGGGACAAAAAAGGGACATACCTCCCCCACAGGCTGACTCTGCAAGGAGAAAAGGCAAAAGGTGTTATTAATAATAGTTCCCAGTAGGTGACTCCTGATATACAGAGGTGACTGGTATACTGAATGCTTGTACCTGAATAGTTTTATGCCCAGCAATGCTATCACACCATAAGCCCTTCACATCCTTTTTTTCTACTACAAAGTACAAAATGATAACCCTTAGCTGAGGCCCCATGGAGGATAAACATCACCACAGGGAACACGCACAGCAAGTCTTAACCCTGAGAACAAGCACAGCTCTGATAGCAAATAAATCAACATTGTGACAGCAACTACTAAGCCTACACAAAGAATGCCTACAGTAAATTTTCTCTAACATGCTCTGGTCAGATCTGGCATTATCTCTACCCTTTGATCCCCATGTTGGGGGTCAAAAAGGACTGTCATGGTTTAAGCACAGTCAACAATGACATACCCTGTCGTCATTCACTCACTTGGCCCTCCATCCCACCAGCAGAATAGGGAGGAGAACAAGGAAAACAAAACTAAAAGACACAGGTTTATATAAAATCAGTTAAATAATTGAAACAAAGTAATTATCATCATAAAAATAATAGTAATAATGATAGTAATAGAAGGGAGAGAGATGGATAAAACCCAACAAAGACAAGCCATGGACAATACCATGCTCACTACCTGTTGACCAGTGCCCAGCCTCTCCACAGGTAACTCCTACATTTGATATGTATGATATTCTGTGGTATGGAATATCCCTTTGGACAGTTCAGTCAGATGAACAAGCCATGCTCCCTTCGAGCTTTTTGTGCGACTCCTCACTAGCACAGCATCAGACATAGAAAATTCTTGACTTATGGTAAGTACTATTTAGTAACAAACAAAAGAATCAGTGTGTTATCAACTTCATTCTCACACTGAACCCAAAACACAGCACTGCACCAGCTACAAAGAAAAAAAAAACTCTATACCAGCCAAAATAAGGACACTTCATAAAGTTTATATTATTTTGTTCAATCTCAGTAATAAATATTTAATCAATTGTGTAATTTCTTTGTGACATAAAGAAGCCAGAATACATCAGGAATATGGACTGAGGTATCTTGGACATGGCAGAGATTTCTGAGGCTCATCTATTTCCAAGGTCAATTCTGTTTGATACTTATTCACATGGGACCACTGACATCCACAGGGGACACCCTGAGGTGACAACAAGCTCTGAGCATTTGGGTAAAGAAATGGGGACCTGGGGACTCTGGGGACCCAGACAGGGCTCCCTTTCACCCCATGGCCAAGGAAAATATCTTAGTAAGGAGCTAAATTTTCCTATAGATGAATGAGCATCCAGATCCAACTAAAACTGGAGAATCCTCTATATTTGCAAACAGGTCTTGTAAGGTCAACAGTAAGAGTTTCAGTTCACCATTAGATATATTCTCTAGAAAACTGTCTAATTTTAGTCAATATTTAAAATTTTCTAATCAAATTTCCAGATGAATGGAACTAAACACTAAAGACACATTATATCACGTTCAAAAAATGAAAGATTCAAACAGTTGACCATGGGGAAAAAGAGACAAGATGACAGTAGCTAGAAACCAGAATGGAAATAGAATTAGGATATCCCATTTCAAACTGCTTTGCATGCCCTTATACTCATTTCTAATCATGGCCTGATTCTTTAATACTGCTTATTGTGCAAATTCAGTTTGCTCCATCTGCATTTTCGACTTTTATTTAGAAAAAAGCAATTATTTTCATTTGCATGATCCTTTAAATGAGTTAACTATAAATATAAAAATTCAAATTCAATAGGCAAAGTACAGATGATTAATCTCAAGTTATAGAGACCTTAAATTCATTTTTTATAAAAAATATTTTCAATATTTCATAACACTGGACATGCAATAGTGCATTCATTTAGATGAAATAAAAAAATCTTGTTATAGTTACCATTTCTAAGTGTAATAAATTATCATAAAAGTCAAGTTATCAAAAGTGAATTTTTTCTGCATTAGACAAATTTAAAAAAACCTTACTATTCCATAAGCCAGCAAATCTGATCCTGCTGAGATCATGCACAAAGGTTAAAGTGACATTTCATAACATAAGTCATTTATCCACATTTTGAGACAGCTTCCCACAGAAGAAAATAAAAGAGAAGGTAAAAGCCTGTTACATACATTTTAAGGTCATATTATTACATTTTCTGTTCCACAGCAACATGGAAAAAAAAAAGATTTATTAATGAACTTACTACTTCAATTTCATGTTTCAGCATTTGGTAGAGTGAGAATTTGTAACTCATCTCAAAGATTTATTCTGAAACTACTGTCAAAAGTTAAGCCTAGACTGAATGTAACTTTTATTTCTTTTGACATTTGCTTGATACACAAAATTACATTTCAGGAACAGTCAATCCAAAGACCGTATTTCTGTCACTGAAATCCTGGCTTTTGATGGAACTCCACTTTTTTTGCTGAGAAAGTATCCAAGAAAAAAATAAATTATTTACTGTAGCTCTGTGAATGTCATACAAGTCTTCTGCTGAGTTCATCACAAAGTTTTTAATTTGGAAAGGGCTAAACTAAAAGTTCAGCATACCTGGGAATACATCGGTCACACAAAAAAATAAAACCAGCAAACAGAAACCTTAAGAGAGCATGCTGCATTTCTTACACTCCAATCTCTGGGGGAGTATCAGGATCCAAAAGAAAAGATGAAACATTCTGATCATAGAAAGCTCTGCAAAAACACTGCATAAATTTAAGAACTAAATACTTGCTTTGGAGATATGAAAAAATCCTTATGGTGTGTAAAGTATCTCAGGTATTTAAAAATTTCCTGAGCTTATTTTCATTTACATTTCTCTAAGCTACAACATGTTGTCCAGTATAAACCATTGTGATGTTGCTCTATCAACTAATTACACTGAGGAGACACAAAAATTAAAATGTTTGGAGGCTTATTAATTTATAGGAGAATAAACTTGTACTTCTATATTTGGGCCTCCTACTGCATTGAGAGATGGAAAGTAAGGCTGCCTTTAGAGCAGCTCAGACAATGACCTCCTCTGGCAGATCTCCATCCCACCAAAGCACACAAAAATAAATGCACAGATAAAGAAACAAGACTACTCTGGGTCATCCCATCAGAGAAAAAAAAAAATGAAGCAAATGGAAATTTTCTGATAACACAGCCTTGAATTTCAGCAGTGTAAGCAACTTTTCTTTTCCATGCTCTTTGCATTTAATTTTTTCATATTTTTTTACTAAACACTGTAAAAGCATAGCCAGAGGAAACTAATAATATATAACCCAGGATTTAAAGGAAAGCAATAAGGAACATTCTTATACAAATCTCAATTTTCAGTTTTAGAATTTAAGAGCTTCTAATAGTTTCTCGTTAGACTGCTGTTCTGCCCGGTGCTCTTAACTAGAATACCATCTACCATACAGATCCTTCTCCAGCCATTGAATAATGAAAAAAAATATGGTTTGGCGGGTTTTTTTGTTTGTTTGTCTTTTAAATCCCCAATTAAGCCTTATAAGCAGCTTGAGAGAGGGGATTCTGCCCCCTCTGCTGAGCCCCCACCTGCAGGGCTGCATCCAGCTCTGGGCTCCCAGCACAGCAAGGACAGGGCCCTGCTGGAGCCAGGCCAGAGGAGGCACCGAGGGCATCAGAGGGATGGAGCAGCTCTGCTGGGAGAGCTGGGATTGTTCAGCCTGGAACAGAGAAGGCTTTGGGGACATCTCATTGCAGCTTTTCCAGTACCTGAAGGGAGGTTTCAAGAGAGCTGGAGAGGGACTTTTAAAAAGATCCTGGAGTGACAGGACAAGAGGGAATGGCTTCAATATGAACAAAGAAAGCTTTAGATTGGATATTAGGCAGAAATTCTTCCCTGTGAGGGTGGTGAGGCCCTGGCACAGGTTGCCCAGAAAAGTTGTGACTGCCCCATCCTCGCACAAGGCCAGGTTGGATGGGGCTCTGAGCAACCTAGTCTAGTGGAAGGTGTCCCTGCCTATGGCAGGGGGTTGGAATTAAATAATCTTTAAAGTCCTTTTCAACCCAAGCCATGCTATGATTCTGTACTTATCAAATTTCATAGACAATTTTTTAGTTAGCAGTTTTTACCTTGACCAGACCAGGAAGAAAAATAAAACTGATCAACCAGATAGCTGTCCCTCTTCAAGAGTAAAATTGGAAACTTTACTTTTAGTGTATGTCCCCATTAAAATCTTACTTAGTTTTGATTATTCTTTTAAAATACATATCTTTTCTGTAAACTAAAAAGGAAGGAGTTAAATGGAAGCTGAAAAGAGCTGACATGAAAACATGAGATGACTCTATTGCAGTGGAATTAATCAAACAGAGATAAGACAGACGTATCTAATTTCAGATAGAAAGAATATCTTATCGCAACGGTTTCAGTGACCTCACTTTTTAACTTTAAGAGGAAATGCCTCCAGTATGCAACCTTACACTGAGGAAAAAGAGCCAAAATAAGTAGAAAGAATGGTATTATTGAGACTGCCAATGCATTTTTTTAACAGAACCTTCTTTTATTTTACAGCCTCTGTGTCTTATAAAAACAAATCCAAATCACCAATTAGACAAATTTTAGACTGTTTTTATTGCAAAAAAAAAAGTTCAATGAGCCTAAATTAATCTGGTTGTGGCTATGAGCCTCAGTTCAGAAACCTGATCATAGAAGAAATGGCAGCAACATTCCCAAATCATACACAGGAGTACAAACACAAAATTGTGGATGCTTACGTGAATAAAAATGGCACTACTACACTTTTAAGAAGAAATATTAAAGGAAGCAAGTTTTGACAAGAATAGAATAATAGTAGACTGTTTTATCTTGAAGTTCCTTAGTAGTCCCAGCAAACCCTATGGCCAAACCTCCCAAGCAGTAGAGTCATTCAGCTGAACTCTTCTACTCACTGGACCTCAACAAAGAAAGGGAGGAAGAGAGAAAAATCCAGCTCAGTTCTAGGAACAGGAACATGTTGTCATGGTGCTGAGATTTAATGTGGCAGGGAGATTTAGCTGCTATTCATATTGCAATTTTGGCTTCTATATAATTAGGGAAAAAATGGCGAAGGTACTGATCTACAAATAGGCTCTTTGAACAGATTTTATAATGATACTTCCTGAGAAGACAGGAGAAAAAACAGAATGGTTTTATCGGGTGCTGTTGTAACTTAGGAGTAGAGATCCAATATTCTGATAAAATATTTGCTAAAATCCATAATATTTTCTTACCTTATTAAAAATATGAAAGAACAATGCGTGACCAGTAGTTGAATTTCTCTACCTGTATTTTGTGGATTTTTTTTTAGGGAGTAGCATTAAGAGTAATTTCTTTCCTCAGATGTCTGCTAAATTACATTTGTGTTCCTACTTTCCTCCTGGAATTGCCTTACTGCTCCTGCTCGTGTCAGTTTTTATCCATTACATTTTTATTCCCTGTCTCCTGGCCTTTGCCTTAGCTTTCTTCATCAGTAATCACAAAATACAGCTTCTGACCCAGCCTAGCCATGCTGCTTGAGGAATCCTGTGTTAATTCCTATTTAATACCAGGTGTCTTACTACTCAAAAGATTTGTACTTGCACTTGTTATTTGATCTGAAAGAAGAGTACTTAGCAATCCAAACTCCCTTTAAAAAGTCTTTGATTTATTTTCTAGACCTCCAGATCAAGGATGATCTTGATGAGGGAAGCTTCTATACACGGGCAGAATAAAGATGTTTAGATAAGTACTTGTTAAGAACCTTCAAAAGAAACTAACAGCTAGAAATTGGACTCACACTGACTTGCAGCACTAATGAGGCTTCCACACAATTCCTTACAGCACTGTGAGGCACCTCTATATGATTTGATAAGCTTGGCCTCAGAGAAACATTTTTTCTGCAAAATGGTTTTGCTCTTAACGTTGAATAAAATTTGGTAGCTATTTTTAATGCATTAAAATTATATAGACCAAATGAGACTTAGTATACAGTGGTATCAATCTGACCACCTACAGCTGCAGTAGAAGACCCTTTAATATTGACAGGCGGAAATTACTAGAGATTATGAATGGATTAAAAAAAAAGAGGGGTAACTACTACACCAAAGCTGTTGCTGTCACTACTCTTTTGCTTAAATAGTTCAGAATGTAAGAGACCACCAAAATAAAGTTCAGATGACGAACACACAGTAATGCCTCTCAAATAAAAGGAGTACAGTCACAGTTCCTAATGATAAAAGTTTCCCTTTAAACATTTGGAATTAAAAATAGAAAATTTTCTACTGTCAGTGCCTGAAGTGCATATGACAGCAATCCTACTGTTCAGCTTAATGAGCCTGTCAGTCTAGAATATTAAGCAGTTTGATTTAAGCATCTTAAATATGATGTAGATCTAAAACGTTAATGGTAAGCAAGACTTTTGAAAATGTAGTAAGGGACACTTTTTCTATATAAAAGAACCATCTATCACATCTACTATTTGCCTAGATTATGAAAGGTGGTTATTAATTATTACAGCTTTGATTTCTAGGGACTTAAAGAATTCAAATCAAAATTTCCATGTATTTTAAGATGTTTCAAGACATCCATATAAGATACCAGAGGTTCTTCACATTTACTTGCTGTCACTCAGCATTCATTTTTTTTCTCATTTTGACACTCTTTTAAGGAGTATTTTCCTGAATTGTTTGGTCCACCACTGTGATTTCACTTGGCAGTATTTGAATTAAGTCATTGCCTACAAATCCAGGATTTAGCACCTCAGGTGCTGTAGCCTTCTTGTGGGACTCTTGCATCTGTAATGTTATTTCTGGTGGAAGAGACATCTCGGTGTGACACCAGCTCCCTTCTTTTTGTTGTGCTGGTGTTATGGAAGGCTTATATCAGTTTTCTACATATTCCTTGTCCAAGACATGACTTAAGCAACTGGAAACTTTTCTGCAAATATGCTGATCACTGATGTGTTCTGGCCTCCACAAAATTTTAGAAATATAATCCTGTGTATTTTCATGTTAAGTAGTTTAAGGGTAGACACAGCAAATTATTGATGGCTAAGAATTAAGCTCCTCCTTGACTCAGAAGACATTGTACATTTCATTTGGGCAATGTGGATTTATGTTCATTTGTAAATTAATAGATTCAAACTTCTACCAGAGCATATGTGGAATCAATGACCAACTTCCAGGCCATGTGTTAAGGAAATTAAGTAGAATCACAGAATGGTTTGGGTTGGAAGGGACACCTTCCACTAGACCAAGCTGCTCAGATCCCCATCCAACCTAGCCTTGAACAGGGTAGGGGCACCTACAGCTTCTCTGGGAAACCTGTTCCAGTGCCTCACCACTCTCACAGTGAAGAATTTCCTTCCTAATACCTAACCCAAACCTGTCCTCTTTCTGCTTGAAGCCATTCCCCCTTGTCCTATCACTACAGCTTCTGATGAAAGGGAAAAATGGATTTATGGAGGGAAAAAAGAAAAAGAAGTGGTACTCGGATTTCTAAGCCAGTACTACTCATGATGACATAACCAGCTCTGTCCTCTGCCTGCAGAAGCACTAAAGAACAGTGGTGGCCAACAGTAAAAGAACAGTGGATTTTAAGCCAATTTTCTTTGAAATAGAGGTCACTTGAAAGGTTCTCTACAGTTCCCAGAGGGAAAATTTCTCAGGTGGTCTGCTGCATTATTTAAATTATTTGAGATCAGCTGTGCTACTTCTTCCAAAGGATATTGGAAAAGACTTAGAGTGTTTTTTATTATATAAGAATTCAAGTCCTGTAAGCACCTGTGGAAGTTTTTGAAGTAAATTCTGGGCAAATTTAGATGAGATTATCTCCTTCCTTCTATTCTTCAGGCTGTACTGTTGGTTTTTTTTAAACAGCAAAATAATAAATCCTGCACATTTCTTCATTATTTGATGGCACCTACATATCTATAAGCTTTATTACAAAAATCTGAATTTAATGTGTAGTGGTATTTACCCTTTTTTACTTAAAAATAATCTTGTAGCTTCCCTTACTGGCTCATATGCTTTAAATCTGACATTTCAATAGATATGCCACTTACAGAGTAAAGAGCATGTTGTTTTGTTGGGTTTTGTTTTGGTTTTTTTTCCCTTGGGAAATGATAAAAAGTACATTTTTTACATAACTTTTTGCCAGAGTCGTGGACAACACATTTCTTTTAGCAAATCTTTTGGCAGGTAATGGGGCACTGGGATTTAATTACTATTTATATTGCAGAAGTCCTCAGATACACGGTCCTGGTAACAGGATCTCATTGTGGTAGATGCTGTTGAAACCCAATTCTTTCCTCATTCTCGAGATAAGAACCTTCTGGGCCATGGCAGTGCAAAATGCCCTATTCTTCTCCAGGTTGTCCTAGAGTGCTGAGCTATTGCTGATTGTCTGGGTGAGATAAGCTTACAATGTGTTTCTCTTGTCTACAAGGAGCTGACTGTAAAATAATTTAAGTGGGAATCAAGTAATAGCTTTTGGTCACCATCATCAGGGGCAAGGTTTGAACTGGTGCCTGAGATTGAAATGTGTTAAATTCCACCATCAGCCCAGTAATGCAAGCTGTAAAATGAGTAGAAAAGAAGAAAGAAATCCCTGTTTTTTGTTGTGTGGGTAGTGTGCTTTACATGTGAGAGAATCTTCCTAGCTGTGGCAGCAAGCAGCTCTGAGGTAATTGCTATTTTGTGTTTCAGTTCAGAGACAGACGTTCAAATGAATCATTGGCTTCTGCTTCTGTGCTCTGAGCTGGCCCCTTTGCATGTTTGGTTTTATTGGTTTTAAAGGGGCTGTGTACTGGCACAGCTGCTCCCAGTATAATGGGATATGCAGCATAGAGGAAAACATTCCCACGTATTTTTCCTGGTAAAAGTTTGGTGAGTTTATATACAATTTAAGCAATCAAATCCTATAATGGCTTAGCTGCAGTATATACAAAATATGATAGCTCCTCTAGTGAGTCTACAAGATACTTGATGTTTACATTTGTCTGCATTCAACATTTTGATTAAATGCATACATTTGAAGGAGAAGTCTGGCTCTGAGGTTTCAAGTTTTTTCTTGTTTTATGTTTCTTTTCCATTTACTTTTGAAATTTATATGAGTCTTGACCACTCTTCTAGTCTGCCATGCATGGGAAAGATGTTAGCCCAAATTCTGCTGTGGGAACTCTCTATGTTTCAGCTGTCTTTAATAGGATCACACCTCTAAAAAATAAGTCATATACTCATATAAAAATTTAGATAGAAAACTAAATTACATCAGCAGTGAAAAATCCTACAACTGAAACATCAATTCTAATTTAAAAGCGTTTCTTGAGACAATGTAAAATGTAATTCTATTGCTGAAGTGAGGCAAAGCTGTTATGGGACAAAACTAATATAGAAGTCTGACAAATACTGTTAATAACCCACTGATATGTATAACTGATGAGAATGGTGTTGACAGCACCATATTGCAGAAAAAGAATCATAACCTGCTGGGAACATTACAAATCCACTGGTAGGCACAAGCACAACCCTGTAATGTTGTTAGGGGTGCCACCACAACGATGGGCCAGATTCTTGGGAGCTGACATCTTCATAAATCAGAAGCTCCCTGGTACCACAACTGGCCCTTGCTTTGACTAATGTATGATTAGAGTTGAGGACTGTAAGAAAGCAGAAATTATGCTAAGCCTAAGCTATCTGTGCCAATGGCACTTTGGAGGCCAGAGGTGACAAAGGGAACACACTAAGTCTGCCTTCTACAGAACAGCCACTATGAAATCCAGCTAAATTCAAAAGTCATTTAAGATTGAACAACAATACTGGATGTGTCTATTAGAATTTCCAGGTAAATTGACTTGTTAATGACATAATAAATCTTGTTTCCTACCTTATTAAATTAAACACTGCCTATTATAAGAATATTTGCCCATCTACAAATGGGTATCCACACACATGGATCTACTTTTATGAATTTTGGCCCTGTTAACATATCATATAATAAAATCACAGAATTTTTAAGGTTGGAAAAGACCTCTAAGATATCAAGACCAACTGTTAACTTATGTACATATTATAGTTACATATTTCCATTTTAAAAGCTGTAATTAAGGTGTAAATATTGTTGGCTAATCTAGTTGGCTGTCAATACGCACTTGTTATGGAAAGTGTGACATATGTCACTTAATAAGAGAGCATAACATGCTATTTCTAATATAATTATGTAGGAACATGGAGCTCAGTTTAAGGCTTATTTGTGTATAGTTGTGCACAGTTAGAAATGTGTTGAAGTATAACCTGATTTTCTGATCCTTGGAAGTCAGGGTGCAGTAGCTACACTTGATTTCACATGAATCCATCTGATTGCACTATGAAAAAATAAATTTTTTGAGTGAGAATTTTACTTTTGCATCTCTCTCGTAGACAGGGTAAGATTTTATCACCTTCCAGTTATTAATTTTAAATGCTCATTCTTTTTTGGAATGACACAATGACCACCTTATGCCCTGTGGAAAGCCAAACTCTCTGAAAATTAAGTTTACCTTGTCACTTAAGGAATGGTTTTGGGTTTTTGTGTCAATTAGGGCAGAGTGCATTTTTGTTATTTTTTAATTAAAATGAATGTCCAGATAGAGGACATACTATTAAAAGAATAAGCTAAATTACTCTTGGAGTCTTATTTTATTTCTAGTTGATAGAATGTGTCTTTGATGTTTTTATTTACACAGATCATAACTGGTGCCTTCATTTTATTAAGTAATTGACTTTTACTTCATTAGACAAAGAAATGTATAACTTACACAGAGTTCTGGATATAAGAGAGGGAACAGAAATTCCTGATGCAGCAGACAGGCACACTGACGGCTCTTACAAACAGGAGATGTTCTAAGACTGACCAATATGAAAATATTAGTGTGTAAGAGAAAGTTCTTGATGTGGGGACGGCCAACTAGATGTAGTCAGGAAGGACTGGAAGGGATGCAGTGTGACCTGCTGCAAATAATGAATTCATGGTGCAGTCTACTGTGGAGACAGCCATAAGCCTGATGTGCAACTTACTGAACTTGGCAGAAAGGCTATTAATTCTGTATACTGCAGTTCCAAAGGAAAGTGTTTCCAATCAAAAGAGAGCAAGGAATGCACTTCTACTCCTGTAATGTTCACTCTTCAGTCTGCACAGGATCTCTCACAAAGGCTTCTATTATTTCTACAGGCTTAAATTTGCAGAATATCAAGCTATTCTTCTATTTATAGCTTGTATGTGCAATTTTATGTAATTTCTGTAAAAGAAGTGAGTGCTACTGAACACCTGAGTACACAATTCTCTGCTAAGAAACATTGGTGTTTGGTGTAAAACAAAGTACACTTGCATGATTGGAGCTTTGTCAGGACTGCTAGCTACAGAATCATGGAACCATGGAAAAATGTGGGTTAGAAGAGACCCAAGGAGATCCTCCAGTCCAACTCAAAGCAGGTTCACCTTCAATGTCTAGGACATTGTCCAATTGAACTGTGAGTATCCCCAGGGACAGTGATTCCACAGCCCCCTCAGGCACCTGTTTGCAAATCCTGTTTCCTGACACCTGGCTAGAAACTTCCCACATTGCAGGTAAGCATTTGTGCTTATTACTTGCTCTGAATCTCACTCTAAACTAATCAAGTTGCACTTATTTTAGGTGAGGCTGTTTTAATGATTATCAAGAAAGAATCTTTCTTTTACCAGTTTTTGCACATTTAATGAGCTGTGGATGTAAACCCTAAATTGAGCATAAGATATATATGAAAAACTTGCAACAATTTAATTTGCCAAATATTTATCTTACCAATGCTGTGGATCATTCTTATAATTGAGGTGAGCACTGTAGCTGTACTAGTAACTAAAAATAGTGCAGACATACTGACTCAGTCTAGCAAAGAAAGGATATTTCAAAATAGGGTTCTGAGTGCTGCTTGATGGGTAGTTCCAGAGAAAAACTCTGAAGTCAGATGCCACAACTCAGGAATTTTTCATGTTGTAGCAGAAGGTGACACTCTGTGCTGCAAGAGACACCTGTGAGACAGAATAAAAGCAAATGCTCCTGGCACTTTTTTTTTAATTTATTTTTTTAAGATCCACAAAAGTAGTTTTAGAAAAGCAGATTAGTCAAAGTTATCTGAGTTATTGTATGCAGGGACAGCAGGAAAACTATTTTTCAGGGGCTTTCTGAGACACATCTAGCCACAGTACCTGCACTGTTTCAACATGTCTTCTTTTCCTGGACCCAGCTCCTGATTTACCTCTCATGGCCAATCTTCCTGTGGAAGACCTTATTGATTGTAGCAGGAATAATAATCATGCTTCAGCATTTATAAGGATTAAAATCTATAAATTCTGTTCTCTCATCATGTATTCAATAGTCAGATGGCATCAGAAGCCAGTGACCTGGAACAGAAAAGCACAGAGGAAGACAAAAGTCTGTTCTCTGGGAAGGTCCATGCTCACTGTGTCATTTTCCTTCCTTTCTCTTTTTGTGTTTCTGATGGTGCCTAACGTTACAAGCTCTGAATTAGTCTCTGGCTCTGCCTTTTGCTCTATTCCAGAGTCCAGAATGACCAGGCTCTTAACTTAGTTGTCTACATTTAAATTAGGCATCATGTCTGTCTTTTTTGATATTTAAGACCTCTTTTCACTTTCAGTAATTGACTGGTGAATAGCTCTGGTATCTGCAAGAAATTCTGTATTGCCCACCTCAACTTAATCCTTTCTTCTTTGAGATAATAATAAGAGGGTTTTATGGCAACCAGAAAATAGAGTATTTTATATACTCATTTTATATACTCATATATACACATGTAACACCAGAAATGGGAATTTTGGTTTAGAAGAAAAATTCTGTGAGTGGTTGAAAATAGAGGGCTATGCTTAGAACACTGGTTCTTTAAGCACTGGATCCAATCTTTCATACACTAAATATATATTTTAATGCAGATGTATATGTCTTTTTAATGCACATGTATAGGTCTAGGAATCGATGATATGAAATATCAGACTGGGAAAGCAATGAAACTTTTACTTGTAACACTGACAAATCTGATCTCACTGCTGCTTTACCAAATTAGTCCTGCCTGACTTGATGGCTGACCTGAGTATGAATTAGTGCAATCTTACTGTGCCATTTCCCTGTTCTAAAGCCCCCTCTCAACAACACCCTTTGAACTGAAGCTTTATGTGCACTGCTCCTGACAAGTCTTTTCCTCATCCTGCCCGCACAAGTATTTAATCAGGTGGCATATTGCTCGTGGCCAAACAAATAGTTGGCACACTCAGCTCCTCTGTACAGACTTTGCTATTCAAGCAGAGAACATCTGTCCTGTTGGCCGTGCTCGCTGGAGGTTATTGAAAGACCAGAGAGACAAGCATATGTTTTTTTATTCCAGTATTGGACCGCATCTCAGAATGGGAGCACACACTGTTCCTAGCAGACCCTGCTCACAGGCCAGTGACTCTGACCTGTGACTTGTCCTCTGCTTGTAAACCATAACACATTTGTACCTCTGCTCCGCTGATCCTGCACATCTTTGGATGACCTTTGATTTTATTTTGGGGAACTGCTAAATCTTCTCAAAAGAAAAAAAAAAAAATCGGTGATACACACATGAGCAAAATCCGTGCATGAAAAAGCTTGGTTGAATTTGGCTGAAGCTTTTCAAAGTTTTGGAAAGTGTTTAATAGTTGAAAAGTGGTATTCTCTGGAAGTAAATGAATAAAATAGGAGCTATAATGGATAATCCACTGATTTCACTGGGAATGTTTTATATAAGTCATTACACTCTTCTATGGGTACCTCTGTACCTAAAGGTTTTGAAGACTGTATATATCTACAAAGTGTTCTGGTCTACATCAGCTATTATTAAATTTATCTTAAATTTATTTGAGAAGCAGGAAAAGAACTGTACACTGTTAAGCTACTTACAATTTAAAACTTTGCTTTGAACAAGTCAGCATTTTCACTAACACCATTGTATTTCAAATGTCCACTAAAAAGGGAAATATTCTTCAATATTGCACATATTTTATACAGACATCGGGTAGTTATGGTCCTTTTGTTTTGCCAATTCACAGACACAATGACAAAGAGCAACTTTTTTGATCACTTTAGCCTAATTAGGCTTACTTATAGCTTTCTTCATGAGGTAATCTTCAGGTATAGTAATATATGACCAGCATGGGAGGGAGTGAATTTTTCTCCTCTCCTCTGCTTTGCTGAGACCCCACCTGCAGGGCTGCATCCAGCTCTGGGCTCCCAGCACAGCAAGGACAGGGACCTGTTGGAACCAGTCCAAGGTGATCAGAGGGATGGAGCAGGCAGATTAAGGGGTGAGAGAATTGGGATTGCTCTGCCTGAGAAAGAGAAGGCTCTGAGGTGACCTCATCGGGACCTCCCAGTACCTGAAGGGAGCCTGCAGGAAAGATGGAGAGGGACTTTGACAAGAGCCTGGAGTGACAGGACAAGAGGGAAGGGCTTCAAACTGAGAGAGAGCAGGTTTATATAAGACATTAGGAAAAAATGCTTTATTGTGAGGGTGGTGAGGCCCTGGCACAGGTTGTCCAGAGGAGCTGTGGATGCCCACCCCTGGAAGTGTTCAAGGAGAGGCTGAACTGGCCTTGAACTCTGAGCAACCTGGTCTACTGGAAGGTGTTCCTGCCCATGGCAGGGGGTTCAGAACTGACCTTTAAAGTCCCTTCCAACCCAAACCATTCTCTGATTCTAAGGTATTTATCTGCAGGGCATATTGTGAGTATAAGGGGACACCATTCCTGATTTGCATTAAGAGGCTTCGGAGTTGTTTTCTGGCTTTGTATGAAGTCTCCATAATCATTTCAGACACTTAAAAAAGCCTGACACGGCAACGTTTGGGAAGGGTAAAATAGCTGTCACTGACTGCGCGCAAGAATTAAGGAAGATGTAACTTGCGGACCATTTACGGGAGTATGTGTAGGCAGCGCACATTATGCACAGATACGGTTCGGATCCTTTACGTGAAGAAATGATTAAATGAATAAATCTCTAGCATATTCAGAATAAAGATGGAAAAAAAAAAAGAAAAAGGGAAGAAAGCAGGGCGAGATGAAACCTTTGGGACCCCAGAGCCGCGGCGACAAAGGCAGCGCCGGGCGCGGGGGCGGCCGCTGCCCTCAGCCCGGCAGTAGGGGGCGCTCGGGCTTCACCGTGAGGCGCTGCCGCCGGCCCGGCCGGGCGGGACACCGGGGCTGCTCCGGCCGTGTGTGTGTGACCCCGAACGGGGCATCGGTGTCCCACCGCGGCGTGTGTGCGACCCCTCAACGGGGTTCGTGTGTCCCCTTAACGGAGTTTGTATCATCACTGTGACCCCTGGCGTGTGTGCGACCCCGTAACAGGGTGTCTGTTCCTGCTTAACGGGGTGCCTGTGTCCCTTTAATGGGGTGTCTGTGACCATTCATTTGGTGGTTATGTCTCTCTAACGGGGTGTCTGTGACCCCTCATTGGATGTCTGTGCCCCTCAGGGGCGTCTGTCATCCCCGGAGTGTGTGTGTGACACCTTTAGGGGCATCTGTGCCCCCATCACGGGCTGGTTGTGACCCCTCACAGGGTGTGTGTCCTCATCACAGGGTGTGTGCTCCCATCACGGGGTGTCAGTGCTCCCCCCCACTGGGTATCTTTGTCTCTCTCACGGGATATCTGTACCCCCTCACGGGATATCTGTGCCCCCTCTCGGGGTCTGCCCGGCTCCGGCACCGGGAGCCGCTCACAACCCGCTTTCCTCCGCGTGGCTCCTTCCCCCGTGTCCCTCCCTCTGTGTGCTGTGGCGCTTCGGGGTTTGTTCCGAGCGTCTGTGGGAGAGGAGCTGTTCTCCCGGCTCCTGGGGGGCGAAGGCGGCTCGTTTTCCCGGCTCCGTCACTGCCGCCTCTGGGGACCTTC
Organism: Chlorospingus semifuscus; assembly: GCA_035048045.1. NCBI lineage: Eukaryota > Metazoa > Chordata > Aves > Passeriformes > Passerellidae > Chlorospingus > Chlorospingus semifuscus. The sequence continues at coordinate 9,727,403 of JAWWMS010000001.1, read as the reverse complement.
AAACTTTCCCTCCGGCTGGAGCTGCGCTGCATCCGAGGGGCCCAAGGGAGGCTGGAGGCTCCTGGGTTTCGGTAAAGCCTGCCGGCTCTGTGGGACACGTGCGACCTTTTGTTTTGTGTTTTATTTTATTTGCCACATTCCCTTCCTTTTCCACAGAGCGGGCCAACAGAGAAATCCCTGGGGAATATCGTTTCAAGGGGTCTCACTCCCGAGCGCCTGCGTGCGCGCGCGAGAGGGAAAATGAATAATTAGAGAACAGTTCCATGAAAATCACTTACCGAAAAATTAGCTGCCCATTAAAGAGGAAGCGGTGAGGAGCAATCATGTAAATCCTACCTACACCCAACTGTAGAGGGGAGGCAGCGATCCTGCTTCCCAGCCCTGCGGCTGCCTGCCTGCTGGCATCGCCGTCCCCATCTCCCTAGCCCGGGAGGAGAGAGAGAGAGAAAGAGAGAGAGAGGGACGCGTGGGTGTGGAGCGCAGTGGTTTAGTCCACACCCCGCAGCCTCCCTTCCCCAGGCAGCCTCGGGAGCCGCGCTCATTCTCCTCCCTCTCCCTGCCAGCCGGTGTGTCCGCGGCGGCGGGAGGCGGAGGCGGCGGGAGAGGAGGGGAGAGAGGAGCGGAGCGAGGAGAGAGAGGAGCGGCGGAGTCCGGGGCCGCCCGGGAGAGCCGCGGCGGCGGGAGAGCCCCCAAGTCCGCGCAGCCCCCGCCAGCGCTCGGCACCGCGCCGGGCTCCTGCCCTCCTACAGTTCCCGCTCCGCTGCCACTGAGGAGGGAGGTGCAGGGGACACGGCTTTAATTTTTTTAAATTTTTTTTTCCCATTATGTTTTTTCTCTTTTGAGGGGATGCTGAGAAAGCAAGCCGTTCCCCTCCCGTGTAGCACATTGCCTGGGCGTTCCTATTATGGAAGTTAAGTGAGAAACTCTGCAGCTTGAACTGATTTGGGGAGAGAAAGGGAGAGAGAAAGGGGGTAGGGGGAGGGCGAGAGCGAGAGGAAGGCAAAATAGCCGAACCAAACCAATGGTTTTCCTGCAAAGTGCCGGGAAGTTTGTGGAGCACTTTCTAGGAATCAGGTCCTTTCTCAGAGTCTCTGCTTGTCTTCTGAAGAAAGAGCTTGCTTTTGGATTGCTATGGATCCTAAAGAGAGTCTTAGACACACTTGAATAATTCCCCTGCTTGGGCTGGATTGGTGGGAATTTAGGAAGGAGCGTGTGTGCAAAGCAGAAGCCTTCGGAGCTCACTCGCTGCTTCTCTAATCTGTATGGATCTAAAAGTGTCACATTCAAGACCTTTGCATCTTCAGCTTTTGAATTGAAGATTTCCCTTTCCACTTTAAGTAGCTGCTAGGAAACTGAAAACTTTTGGACCTACCTCTTACTGGCTTTGGATACTTTTTTCTTTTTTTCTCTTTTTTTTTCCCCCTTTTTTTAAAAAAAAAATCTCTGTGGAATTGGTCTCGCAAGCGATCGGGATTGTTTTTAATATGTCAAAATGGGTCTGCTGACGCCACTCCTGCTCTTCGGATTTGCGTTTTTACAAGTCTATGGTAAGTTCGCTTATTTTAAATATGTCATTTCTGTGCAGAAATCCTCTTCATCTGAATTTGATTTGGGACAGCACATGGATGGCATTATAAGCTTTAACGTTACAGAGCCCTAAGTTTGTTTCTGGTATAAAAATGGTGTTTGGGGAGGGAGGGATCGGAAGAGGGAGAATGTGTGTTTCCAATAAGCAGCCCTTCCCGTCTCCTAACTTAATGGAAAAGCAGCTTATGAATGGAATAATGTCAGCTTGAGGTGGCGAGCAAAGAGTAAAAAAACTACCATGATCAATCTTTTATTTGGGGGTGGGGAGCGGGAAGGGGAAGAGAGAAGCAGAGCGCTGTTGTATTACTGGCGTTACTTTGCCGCCTTCTATTGTTAAACTTTGCACGGGTAGCGCCAGCTGATGAAATAAATAGGTTACCCTGCCTGGGCTCCAGGTGAGGCGGACTGGCGGATTTCCAGAGTCCCTCAGCGCCTCGCTCGGCGCTGGCGAGCGGCGGGAAGGGAGGGAATGGAGAAAAGGAGGGAGGGAAGGGAGGCGGGCAGGGAGCGCGGGGCGGCGGCGGCCCCGAGCACCCCGCTCCGCCTCTCTGCGCCGAGCCGGGCAGGGCAGGGCAGCGCAGGTGGGGCGGCAGCGTCCCCCGGCAGCTCCGTGCTCATGCCGAGCTGCCCGGAGGGAGGGTTTGCGTGAAGCTGTAGCGACGTCTGGGCAAAGGGTGGGATTCCTCATGAACGCCCTCCCCCTCCCCTTTGGGTGTGCTCAGCGACGTTTCTTGTGGTTTCGAGTTTAAGTGCTGGATGGGGAGCTGTAAATTACCATCTCGGGGAAGCACGGTTTGGCAGGGCGAGAACTTCAGTGCAAGGGCAAATTGCCTTTCAGAGGAGGGGTGGGCGCTGTGCTGCTGCTCAGGCCGTGGATGCACCAGAGCAGCTCAAGCACACGACAAGGAGCGAGCATCCCGCTCTACAGAGGGTGTGCTGGCCCCAATGCTCCGCAGCCCGGCCAGCACTGGGTGTTAGCAGCGCTAAACAGCCCTTTGCCTTTGGGGTGAATGCGGTGTCTGGGACCCCGGGTGTTTCTGCCTGTCTGTCAGAGCAAACTTTGTTCCAAGAAGCCGTTCACAGCATTTTCTATACCACTCCCGAGGCAAGGGCTCGGGGTTTATTGTTTGCAGCCACAGAACGCTTTGGGTGTTTCTCCACCACTCCCTAGCAAGAAAGGAGCCAAAACAGAAGAGGGACAGATTCAAGTGCAGTTTTACCTTGGCTGCATGATATGCTCTGCAGTTAAATCTTAGGCTTTGCCAGTCGATAAGAAAATTTTTGCATAATGTATGCACATGCTAAACTAAACAGGGGAAGTTTTAACTGTGAAAGGATTTAATGGAACATTTATGTCTGTCAGTGGAGTCATAGTTCTAAAGGGATTTTGTTTTATGTTTTGCTCTATTTTTCTTGCTGTAACAAAAGATCCTTAACTTTAAGGCCACTGATATTGGAGGTATCTGTGTACAAACTGCAAACATCAGGTTATAGAAATATAATTATTAGTAAGTGTTTAAAATTGTATGTAGCTAGAAGGAATACAATTAAAGTGCTCAGTGGAAGTGACAGAGTGAATCAGAGGAGCTTGGTGTTACAGAATGTAATTAAAGTACCAGTCTGTTTGGAGATATATGAAACAAATGCAATTAACCAGCTTGCTGGAACGACAGGAGCACGGTATAATTTATTCGAGTTTTGTCATGGGGAACACATGTAGAACGTTTGTTCTGGCTCAGCTTTGTGCGGGTGGGGCGGTGCAGGTGAAGCACGCAGCTAATTTAGAGCAGGACCATTAGGAAAAAATGGCCAAGCAGCTCCAGGAATTATATATGTGATACTCCCCTTTTGTGGGAAGGTATTGCAGAGACTGTCAAGTTTGCCTGCATTAACAACTCTCTGAAATAAATAAATAAAGAGCTTTGTGGATAGCACATCATGACCAAGTAGATATAAGCTGTTATTGTCGAAATGACTAACAAGTAGCTTTGAAGAAATACTGGCAGGCAGGCTTGGCACACAGTGCTTTTGTCTCTTTAGAAGCATAGTAATTGCAATCACATCTTAGGCTGACATATACCACTAGTTGCTTTGAAAAGAACTCTATCAACATCAGCACCATTTGTGATGCTTTAGTTTAAGAATAAAAGACAAAATGCAACAGACTTCTTGTTTATAGGTCCTTTGTTTGTTTTCTGTGTTTGAAAGTTACCTCTTAGTGCATTTCTGGGTTTGAGGGGGTTTTGTTGTTAGGCGTGACTGGATGTTTTTGTTTTTATTCTTGGCAAGAGGTCCAGACATTGACACTGTACCATTTGAGGCATGTTAACCATCATTTTCCCTCTGAGTTTCCTTTTATTTAGTAGTTGAAAAGCGGTATAGATCAAAATGATAATATTTTTCTTCTGAAGTTATTTTTGTTGTCCATGGTTTTAGAACACCTGAAAATTACACAGCTTAATGAAACTGGCAGAAAACATGAGCTACATACACATATGTAGGTTTTAGGGGTTTTATTATTGTGCTTTTGATTTTCCTGCCCTGCCCATGTTCTTGCACTCTGATGAGTGAATAGCTTCCATTATCTTTTTCTTTAGCTATCAGTCTTGATTATTGTTCTTGACACAAAGCAAACAAAGAAAAAGTCAAACACAAAAAATCCCAAATACCAAAACACACACAACAGACAGCAGAACACCTCACTAGACAGAGTCTGCTCCATAAAGTAAGCCACCTGCTATGGAGTTAAATGAGCTGATTACATGTGGATTTTTAATAGTGTTCAATTGATTGTTCTTCCATTGTTCTGTGTTTTGTTGTCCTTTTTCCAATAATTAATAAAGTTTAGAAGAACAAATATTAAAAGGTAACAACTGATGTGAACACAGGTATTGGTGAGCCAGACCCTTGCCTGGTAGGACTCATAAGTACTTGCAATGAAAATGACAACTTTTTATGTCAGAGCTGGCTTTTAGTCCCTTGAAAACTGCAAGTGGGATGCTCTTGAATGGGAGAAGGTGTTAAAGATATATGAGAATAATTCTGAAAAAACAGCCTTTTATCACCATATTAATATATTTCAAAAGCGCTTCTTAATGGAAGGTGTGCATCTGAAGTGGTTTGGTGGCTGCAACATTCTGTATTTCTTTTCCCTTTTATTTTTAAAAAATTCATTTTATTTCTTCATGCCAATGATCTACACATCTGTGGCCTTGTGCAGGTCCCTGTTGCCTGTTGGAGAACATGGCTTACATATAAAGCTGGAGTATATTGTTCCAGGGAATATTTGAGCTGACAGGGTCCTGATCTCTCATGTGAGTTTTGCTGTTGATGGATAACCTTTGCTTCTGTGGAATTTGTGCATTTTAATGCCTTAAGAGTAAAATTCTGGAGAGTTTGCAGTTTTGTTTCTGTTACCTTGGTCTTCCATAGGACCCAATTCTGCAGAGCATTTACGTGCTTCCATCTCTTAGCCACAGTCTTGCTGAAGTTAATAAGAATTTAAACACGTTTCAAGTTAATCATAGGCTTTAAAACTTTGCTGAGTAAGGATGAATTTATGCCTATGATGACAGTTTTTGCTGAGTTAGCCTTAAGATTTTGCTTACTTTACTTCCTGTCTTGTAAGTCACCATTGCAACGACATGTTTTTATGTGCAGAAGGTAAGCAATGAGGGAACCCTGTCATTGGACTTCCAGAGATGGATTTGCTTGAAAAGCAAATGATAATCCAGGTTCTTTGGTTTGTGTCTTTGCTAATTTGGAGCTCTGCAAAAGGTCTGATACTCCACAAATCTTCCTGAAAAGTTGAAATTAGGGGGTTTTAAGCCTTTATCTGAGTTGCACTGACTTCAATAATCCTTCCATTGGCAACTCTTAGTAATGATGAGATTGATATTGCTCAGGGAAATTGAGTTTTAGCAATGCAGGCTAAAGATATGCAACCTTAAAAGTAGGCGAAAGAATTAAAGTACATTTTTAAGGATGCTTAAAAAGTATCAAGGAGATGTGCCAAAAAGTGTGATGGGAGAAAAAGGAGGCTTTGGCTGGTCTGTCCAGTCAGCTCCATTTGCAGGAATCTCTTTTCCATAGCAATGCTATGTGGGCTCATAGCCCTGAATTCAAGACGTGCTCTGTCCACTGCTGAACCATTTAGTGGAAATTACTGAAGAGTATGCAATGGCTTTTTAGCCATTTGCTACCCTTGAATTGCTATTCAAATATTGATCTGGGCTAAATAGATTGCTAACAGGTTCTGTGCATTCTGTTCCAGCCACCTGAGAGGACGCTGCTGTCAGGTTTTATCTGTTATCTCAGCTGGCATGGCTGAGCGTGCTCTTCGCGCGGCTGCCATCTGGCTCACACTTCTCACACCAGCCTTGGGGAGGGTACTTAGGGATCATATTGCTGTTTCTTGCCAAGAGACTCCCTTACTGGTGTGCTTTTCTACCTTTCTGTAGAAATCTCTTTATTTCGCAAGAAGGTGGCAGAATACTGCAAGTACTTGCTTTTGCCAAATAAATAAATAAATAAATAAATAAATAAATAAATGTGTTGGCTTTTTGGTTTCTTACACAGAACTGAATTTTTAAAGTTTCCTTTTATTGTTGCCTGAGGATTCTGGTACTTATGTTTTGATAGTACACATGCCATGTATGTTCAAAACAGTTTGTTTTGGTATGTGGACAGGTACAGGATCTGATCCTAAATCACTTCTTCAGAGAGAATGTTGAGGATATCTTTTATGCAGGATGGTCATGTGAACTGTTAGTTATGAGATCTTCAAATGCAAAATATTTGTATAGATATAGAGGTTTGCAGATGTGTATTTTACTGTCACCATCTTTACTCTCACAACTGACTTCTGTTATAAATTGTGGGCAACTATTGAACAGTTGAAGTTATAAGCTCATTAATAAGATTGAGTTTAGTGTTGTCCTCGCCTCAGACCTTTTCCTTAACAAAATAACTGCTAATCGCCCGTGGTTAATAACTTCTGTTGTTATAGTGGATAATTAAATAAGGCCCATTAATTTAGGTGCTGATTCTGCTCCACTGAAATCTGTTGAGTTCACAGAACTCTGAGAAAGCAGGCAATGTTATTTTAGCTTACTGATAACAGGATGATTGCCACAGGATGAAGTTGGCTTCTTGTTACATGCAACACTACAACAACTACAAACATACTAGAGGGTACAAGTGTGTATTGATGCCTCAGTTCTGCTCACTCCTTTCCACAGTGCTCTCTTTACTAGAGCAGAGTTGCCCTTTGTAACAGAAAAGCTAATTCTTGTGCTATGTGGTGTAGGTACACAGCTTGTGGTGATTGGGAGTGGGGCTGTGGCTGAGCCTCATTCCCAATGGGCTACAGCTGTGAAAAGCAGGTGAACAGCATTGAAAGTAACGAGCCATGGAGTGCCCAGGCGCACTGACCAGTCACAGAGGGAACAGAGGGCACACAGGTGCAATGCATCAACAGGAGGGAATAAAAGGCTGGGCTAAAGAGCAAGAGGGGCAGCTATTTGCAGCCTTCTGAAGCAGTGAGATGTTGCTCTATCCTGAAGCCTTCTGATGTGGTATGGTGTTATTGTGTATGGGTTGAAGCTTTCTATTCTGTGATGATACTCTGTGTATTTTGGCCATCGCAGCTGCAGCATGTGCTGTGACAATGTTGTGTATGTAAAGCTATGCATTCTTAATGCTTTTTCATGCCAGAAGTTCGTGAAGTAAAAAATGGCTTTTTAATTCCATCTCTGCAGCTTATCTTGGCATTGCTGCCATGGAAGAGATCAGAGATGTTCTCTTAATTTTATTAAAATTGTAGCCTTCATCAATTAATACATGAGTAGCAAAGGATAAACTAACCAGTAGTACCCATGTAAGAACTTGCTGATACTTATATTGAGCTGCTGTGCTCTGATGGCTAAGGCTTACTGAGATTCATCTCTGGGTTCTGGGCAAATATGAAGTGAGGATATTCATCTGAATATTGTTCTGGCAGAAGTATCTTGTGCATGTGCTTTGAAGTTTAAGCTCTTTACCACTCTCCCCCAGTCTTTTTTGATGTATTTTTTTCCTGAGCAAATTTTTTTTTTTCTGTAAACTAACTAAATAACAGTTATTATCTGCAGATCCCTGAGTTAATACATCTGTTTAACTGGGTTGTGAGAGAGCTTTCTGCTTATGTACTAGATAGGTTGGCAAACATTATTCCTTGTTGCTTGTTTGCATTGTTGTTTCTACCAGGAACCGTCATGTCTCTGCCTTGCTGATAACTGAAGGTCGCCCTTATCTGGTGATTCCAGTGTGTGTTTTGTAACCCATCGAGATTGTGTGCATGCAGGTGCTATTGCAGGCTTCCAGTCCTGTTATTTGTCGTGGCTGTGGGGATACTCCTTCAGTTCTGCCTCCCTGAATGATGACTGGAAGAACACAAAATGTCTTTGGGTTCGTTTCTTATCATTTTCAGTTGCTCATTGCACAAGCACAAGAGGCTATTCCAAGTTTGATTTGGAGCATCCTTAGTGATATGTGGTATTTGCTTGCAGAATTACCCTTGCCAGTGAGTCTGCACTGTACCACTTCAGTTCCAGCAGAATTCTTCAGTCTGATGACAGTGAAGGACCCACCGTTGTGCTACTTTATACTTGGTTACATCCTGCTTTTACTTTCTTTTCCTCACATTAGCTCGGAGAACAGTTTATTTGGTCTGATATGTGGAAATGATCTGGTAGGATGAGTGGGGATGCCAGGAGCTGAGTATGGTCTGACTCATTGGAGACTACCTAGATGGCTGTGCCACCCTGTCTGTTGCAGCATATGGTCTTTTCGCTTGTATTTAGGCGTTGCCTCTATAGCTTCAGTGCAGTGTGCCAAGGAGACGAGCATCTCTGTGATGTGCCTGTCATAAATGCAGATTGGACAAACAAGTAAGGAATTAAGGGCTAGCAGCAAGTTGTAAAACACAGAGAGCTGTGGTTCACTCATATTAATCACTTGCCATTGATTACAAGAGAAACTGAGTGGAAAAAATGTAACCTTTTGAAACTAAAATGTCAGGTAACTGACATCAGTCAACTTCTTTCTCATTTATTGTGAATGGAAGGACAGTTCATACCAGGGTACCAGAGGTACTTTTACTGCTGTGAAAATGTCAAAGAGTTAAAAAGCAGTTGTGAAGAGTATTCAGTGCCGGAGGAGCTCTATAATCATGGGTTCTCAGGCTGTCATTCTGTGCAGTTTTCAAGGTCTTTATGTTCTGTAGCCCAGATGACTTCATCCTGGCAAATGGAATGGCCAGTTTTAACAGTTCATTTTATCCTGAAAAGAATTCTGCAGCTAAAAGATGGACAATAGTTAATTTCAGCAGTAAGAAAAATTCAAATGGCATTGCAAAACTGTTGGACCAAACTAGTTGGAAAAGTGTGTTTTCTTCACCTGGCTTGCCTTTCCCTGGAGAACTTGGTCTCTTTGGGACAGTCACTCCATAGTAGAAACCTGCAGGTAAAGGATCTGTGGCTGCACCCCTCCTTCTCATTTTCCAGAGTATATTGTGTCACCTTTGAGACCTGGAGCTGCTTATTGTTCCTATGTGTACAGGAGCACTGCCACACTCTGACAGTTTTCTGGAAAGGGAAATTGCACTGTCAGCTGGGAGAAAGAGTGGAATAGTAGCCTGATTCCAGGTCCATGGCTTGATGGAGAGAGACCCCAAAGAGAAGAGCTGGGTTTTAGATGGTGTAGGGAATGATCAGGGGAGCAAAGCACCTCTGTCATGCTTACCAGGGGAGTGCTGGCCCTGAGCACTGCAGGGTTGTTTCATGCTCAGTATGTTTAGGCTTTTGTCATTGCTGTGTTGTTTGTACATCACTTATCCATGAAGTGAATAAGCTTTTCTGTTAAATTGTTTTAGTCCAGGTTTGTTTGGAGTGGCTTCAAGAAAGTGCTTATTTGTAGTTTGATGTAGTGAACCAAGGTCTGAGCTGGCTTTAACCTGATGCACTGCAGAAGTGCTGTGATAAATTGGCTGGAGATTTTTATATATGTGTTTTTATGATATGTAAGAAGAATTCAGTGGACTGACTAAAATGGTTGCTTTATGTCAAGGCAACAGCTATTAAACAAAGGACTTCTAGTGGAAAAAAATTAACTATCAGAAGTATTGCAGGCTGCATTTTATCCTTGATCTATGCATCTGTTCTGTCATCAAACTGGATTTTAAATTAGAATGCTTTGGTTTTAAACTAGTCGGTGTGACTTGGTTATTCAGATGTATGTCTGAGTTATACAATTCTGTGTTTGTTTGGTTGGTTTTTTTCTTCTGCTTGAACTTTTTTCATCATCTTAAACTGTACAGTGTGGTCTTTACCAAATGAGATCAGACAATGTGTTCTGTAACATGTAAATCTTATCTATGGGGTAAAATCTCAGCGTTTAGAACAGGAGGATCCTATGATAAAATTGTCTTTTAGTGCTGTTGTGTTTAAATCCCAAAGAATAGTTTTCTCTGTGTATAGAACTAGATTAAAAAAAACCCAAAACAACTCTATGGAGAGATCATTAGAAGTGTATGTAGGTGTAAGTATAGAAAATAACTTCAGAAACTGTACGGGATAGAATTTATATCTCTGAAAGCAAAACTCTAAACAGTAGTAGGAACCATTAAAGCACTGAATTAAAGGAAAATGAAATGTGACAAGTAAACAAACGGATATTTAAGTAAATATGAATCAGTGTAAACCAGCTTCACCAGAACTGCTTATTGTTGTTATTATTTACTGACTGTTTTTTGACAACTGCTCAATTTAGAATCAAATGCAAAAGAACATATGTCTGTCTTTGTACGACCCCAAATATCTCTGTTCCCCCTTTCAGCAGACAACATGCCTTTTTTTCCCCCTTAGTGATTTTTGGTTGCTAGGAGAAGTGCAATGGTCTGCCCTGCTCTTATCCAGCAGTAAAACTGAAAAGTGCATTGAGGTAAAGAGAGGGGCAAAGCACAGTGTAGGCCATGAATCACAACTTGTCTCTAATATGTCCACTTTGTTCCCACTTTTTCTTTGAGAACTTTTGTTTTTACTAATGGTGTTTCTTTCCAGCTGATCTCTTGAAGCTATTCAGAAAGTTAAAAAAAAAAAAAGAAGAAAATTGTGCTGTTAAGAGTCCACTCAGAGGAACAAAAAACGGAGGGGAAGACTTTGAGACTTATTCATGGAGGCACAGTGGTAGCAATGCACAACTCAGTGAATGGCTGCAGTCAGCTGCTGTTAAACCTGGGTGATTGATACCTTCTGGTTTTTGCTAGAGCTAGAAAAGCTTGCAAAAAGTCTTCTAGTGCTCCTGCCAGTGTTAGGGCAAGATATTGAAGTTGTTTACAAACTATTTCAAACAGCAGAATCCTCAGTGTTCTTGAAGCATTCAAGTGGCAATGTTGCATTATGTGTGCTAAAATCAGAAAGGATTGTTAATAACTGTGGTACTCTTGTTCTAATTTGTGAAATCCTTTATTCAGTTTTTTAAATAATGCTTTTTTCAAATAATTGGGTGCTGTGGCAAGAATCACTTGACCATCGCCTCCTGCAGTGATCTGAAAGTAACCTTATCTAAATGTCATTGGCTGCTTTTAAACCTTGTCTGTTAGAAATGGTTGTATGTGGTGATGTAATAGGTGTAAATTATTTGGCAATATTGTCTATATTAATAGACTATCAAAATCATGAGAGTTATGGCAGATTTAACTTGAAATTGATTGCAGGATGAATGTATAGACAATATATTTTTTCCTCAAGTGCTTAATGAAACTTAGCCTGGAGAGCAGTCTTAAAGCAGTAATTATATCTCTCAAGAAAGATTTCTGAAGAGGCTGGTGTGAGTCCTGTGAATGAGGAAACTGAACTTGTGGCTGCAGAGATCTGTGATTTGGGCTGTGGAAACAGCTGACTGCCTGTGGACAGAACAGGCCCCTGTATCATTCCTTACCAGGAGTAAATGCTGAGTGGCCTAGGGTCTCATAACCAATGTAAAATGTTGTGTTGACTCAATTTAGTGACATGCAGATAATGGAGAAATTCAATGATGATGTACTTGGAAAAATAGTGCAGCAACTTTTAACGATTTGTTATTCCCATAGGGACAAAACTGGCCTCACCCATATTTTCAAGGCTGTTGGGTGACCTGGCAGTACTGGATTGAGTCCCAGTGCAGTTTAATGGAATTTGTGGCTGTTTAGGTCAGGGCTGAATTTGCCCCCAGGGAAAAATGAAGATGGAAGAGTTGTAAGTTAAATTACAGGAAACTGGCTCTGTCTTACAGGCTGCTGATGGGGGTGGGGGTGTGTGTGGTTCTTTTGTGTGTGGTGGGTTTTTTTATTTTTCTTCCTGATCCATGCAGACTCTAGGAGTAGCTTAAATACCATCCAAAGTACAGCTGAGTTTTCAGTTACTTCCATGAAAGCTGTGAGTGCTGAGACAGAGAGTTTTCCCTCCGTAAATCACAGCAGATGTTGCCTCAGTTGTTCCTCAGTGCTACCCCCAAAGCACTGTTGTCTTTCTTGCTGAGTCTCTCTTCCTGTTGAGGACCTACACGGGGAAACCGACCCAGTTTTGTTGCTGAATGTGGATATTGGTTAAAGAATTTGCATTAGCTGTTCATATGTCAATATAAAGGCTGTACCCAGTGCCACTGAGGGACTCCTTGGCAGAGGGAGTAGTGAGGTTTGGTCTCCAAGAGCACAGCTGATGGTGGGAGAGGTGTGCAGTTGTTTGTAGTTGAGGAAGAAGGGTGACTTGAACTGTTTCTGCTGCTGCTACATCTGTTTGTCTGACACCTAAAACAAGGCGACTTTTGAGGTTCAGGAGAATCAAAATGGAAGAATCACAGACCATTAAATATGCATCCTAGTAAAAATTTTCCTTCCTGTTACTTAATAGTCCTGCCACACTGAATTAAGGAGGAGAAAAGAGGTAGAGGGAGATTCAGCACTGCTGGCTCGGGACAGGGGTTGTGGGGGGAGCAGGCAATGCTGAGGTGCACTGAGCAGTGCCTGTCCTTCCTTGTGCCTCTGGGAGCCTAAATATGCCAGGGAAGGAGTCAGGAAAGAAGTGGTAGCTGTGGGCTTGTCTGAAATTAGACAAAACCTCTTGTAAATGGTGACATTTAGCTGAATGTCTTTCCTGTTTCCTTTGCTTATTCATGCAACTCAACATGCTGAAAGAAGGACTATTTTCCAGAGATCTTGTCTGTTTCCCAGAGCCCAATGCCTTTGTAGAATAAACTTCTTTCAGATTGAGTAGCCTACATCTATTTAAATAAGGAGCAGTTTATAGCTATGATATTGAAGTGGAAAAGCAAGCAAGGAAGGCAGGTTTGTATTCACTTTTCCTTTCATAGGAGACAAATCTTTGACCATCTCTTACACTTTCTTTCTCCCCTCCTCCTGTCTATTTCCTAGCATTTTGCTGTGATGAAGGATGTGTGACTTTCTTCTCAAGTTTCAAATGTGAAATCTCCTCACTCTCAGTGTTTTAAATTTCTAATTGTAGAACATTTTCCTCTGCATAGGCCAGAAAATGAGAAATATCTTAGCTCACTACACAGAAATCAGTGGAGTTGAAACTTCTAGATTTATTCTAGGCCAGGGATAAAAACGTGCTCTTGTGTTTTCAGATTTTCATTCCCTGTGCTCTTCATCTGCTTCATCTTCTGTGTTTTATTCATGTTACTTACCTCCTTATATTTCATAGTTGAAGAGTTCATTGTATCTTGTTTTCTTGTCAGTTGCTTTAGTTTATTTTCCAGCTCCTTTTCTTTTCTGTTCGTTTTCCTCTGGCTGCTGTTGTCTAACCATGTTGCTTGAATATGAAGAATTAAAGGACAGCAAAGGTTGGGGCAGGGGGAAGGCAGTGTTGGTGAGGGAAGTACTGTTATGAGAAACTTTGTCCTTTGGCAGGGTTACTTGATGAATTCTCTGCATAGATAAAGTTCTGTGGAGGCATAATCTTCTGCCATGCTTAACTAGTGCCTTGAGGAAGTTAAAATAAACTTACAAAATTTACATGTGCAAGCCAAATTTTATGTGAAGTTGGAAAAATTCCTTAAAGTTAAATGATGTCTTAAGTCTTCCATTTAGTTTTAAACATAAGAATTTCTCCTCTGTCATGGAGAATTGTCTCTTTCAGTGTAGTGAGAACTACAGATAACTATGTTTATACATGATTTGTTAAGTTTACTGTTCTTGCAAATGGTTGAACTTTGTCCATTTATGAAATATTGAGACATAGAAGGATAATAAACTGAAAGTATAGGTGGCTGGGTTTTTTTAGTATTCTACAAAGGTGTTAGGAAAAAAATAACATTAAAAGCTTAGAGATACTGGGTAGGCATAAACTTGTTAGTAACAACACTTGAGTAAATTATTGTGCTGATACTCTTCCTGAAATAATTGGTATTATTTGAGGACTTAATTTCTGTTATGTTGATATAATCTCTACATTATATGTGTGTATAAGAGAAGAGGAGACTGAGGAGAGACCTCATTGGAGTGTTCAACATCCTCCTGAGGGGCAGTGTAGGGGCAGACATTGATCTCTGTGCCCAGTGACAGGACCCACGGGAATGGCCCAAAGCTGTGTCAGGGGAAGGTTTAGGGTGGATATCAGGGAAAGGTTCTTTCCCCAGAGGGTGGTTGGGCACTGGAACAGGTTTCCCAAGGCAGTGGTCACAGCTCCAGGCTCCCCAGGGCAGTGGTCACAGCTCCAGCCTCACAGAGCTCAAGACGCTTTTGGACAGCTCTCAGGTACAGGGTGGGGTTCTTGAGGCTGTCCTGTGCCTAGTTTACTTTCTTATGTATAAGCTTTTTTATAAATTGGTATTACATATAGGAAAGTAAACTGGGATGGACTTTGATGATCCTTGTGGGTCCCTTCCAACTGAGATTATTCTGTGATTCTGTGATAATGCAGTAAGTACTACATATGTGCTATACAAAACATCTTGTGAGAGAATTCTCTTAATTTACTCGGTAACCTGGATGAAGTATTTCTGGATGAAAGTATGTTTGTTTTCTCTGGTTTTTTTTTTTTGGTTTTTTTTAATCCACAGTTGATCCTAATCTTACTTACTTTTTGTAGTGCAGTGTAGATGAAACCCTGACTCAGCAGAAGATGCTGGGAATTTTGTCATCAGCATCAGTGGGGCCACAGTTTTGGTTTTGTTGTGGTTGTCAGTGTGGGAGGTTAATGCTGAGAAGGAAGTTTTGTTTGTTGGTTTGGTTTTGGTTCGTTTTTTATGATTACACAAAGCTTAAGAGAGTGAATTAAAACTAAGTATGAAGTTGTAATCAGGGGAAAAAAAAAAAAAAGAAAATTGTGCTGTTAAGAGTCCACTCAGAGGAACAAAAAAAGGAGATTAACAGATACCAGAAGCTTCACTTGTGCTCCATTAGAAAACCAGTGGGAAACCAAGACAATGGTGTACAACAGATTAGGCAGTAAGAGGTGCAGTCAGCAGCTTGAGAAAGAAGTCTGTAATACCATGAAAAAAACCCTACGTTTATTTCCTTTTCAAATAGAGGCTGGCTGTTGACTTATGGTAACCACCTTTAGCTGCATCTGTCCTCAGGACTAAAATTTTTTACTACTAGAGCAGCCAAAAATCTATTTTAAAACCAATTTGCAAATTAGAAAAGCAGGGGCATTATTTGACAACAAATTCCCTTCATGCCTCTTCGCATTTGTGTCCGGCTGTCTTACTAGACTTGTTGGTATTCCCAAAACAGGGATGAGGATAGAATAAATTCGGTCACTCTTTGGATGAGGAGTTGTAACTCTTGTGAGCAATTATATTATGAGTTATAATTGTCCTGGCAACAGGAGTTACCAGGCATTTAAAGGAAATAGAATAATTTAGGTTGATAAAGAGCTCCAAGGTCAGCAAGTCCAACCTTTAACTGATCACCCCCTAGCTAAATGAACCATAGCACTCAGCGCCATCTCCAGTCATTTCTTGAACACTTTTAGGAACAGTCGTTCCACCTCTTCCCTGAGCAGCCTATTCCAATGTTTATCAACCCTTTCAGTGAAGAAATTGCTCAGCCTGTACACTGAGTACCTGAGAGAAAATATCTTCTTTAATATTCTCTGCTGTGTCAGAAGACTTTTCAGATCACAATTTACTTTCCTATGTACAAGCTTTTTTACAAATCAATATGAATTGGTTGCATATGCATGTGATATAAATAAAACCTAACTGGATGTTATAAGCCAAAGAAATAAATCAGAGAATTATTCTATTGCATGTTGTATTCTTGGTGCAGCTGTCTTGGAGAGCTATAAATAGATATTGCTTATTACTTTCACTTGCATTTATTTTTGCTTTAAATGGCAAATGCAGCTATTGTTAACAGACCTTAAAATCACTTGGAGGACATTTACTTAGATCATTTTGAGGAGAATTATTAATGTCCTTCTTAAAAATATTTGTTAATAGTGTCTGAGTGTTGGGATAAGTATGTAAATTGACAGTAAAAATGACTATTTTTTTTCCGTGTCTTCAAGAAAGAAATTTTATGGAGGGTTTGTGTACTTATACTGTGAGTTTTTTAGTGAAAAAAGACATATCCAGGAGGGAGGAAAAAAAAAAAAGAATACAAATGATAGTAGCAGTTTCGAAAAGTAACAAAGTAAAGCATACATAATAGAAAAATAAATACTTTCTTACAGACCTTCTTTTGCTTCTTTCCAAATATATCAAAATCAGCAAAAATACTGCTGTAGTTTCAGTAACATCTTCTTTAAAAGTAGCTCTTTCTGGTTTTGTTTTACTTTTCCAGTAATAGAAGAGCTTTTGCTTTGTAAGGATTTTTGGAAGCTTTACTCACTGCCAGTAAATATGGCAAAAATAAGATAGATCAGTGCACTAAAGTGTTTGAGTGTTCATGGAATATGTATCTAATGTAACGTAGATGTCACTGGCTCTTGTTCCCGTTTCTGCTCATGGGGGAGAATCGATGGCTGTGCTTCAGAATCCTTCCCCTGATAAAATGAGGTGGACAGTGATGATAGACCTGGCTGGGTGGCACTGTGGCTGTCTCTGATAAACCAAATACGCAATTTTAGAGAAATATTGTTTAACATGGTGTTCCTGACACCTGGCACTTCTTGTCCGCACCAGTGGGACACTTTGGAGGCGAGTGAGATGACAATTCAGGAGATTGAGGCTTAGTGAGATTCCTTTATTATATAATAAGAAATTTATTATATGAAAATGTTGTTTTTTATATATATGTTGTTATATAAAATTATTAATAAATGTAGTAAGTGGAGAGCATTAAAGTTGCTAAATTTTTTGCTTGAGATTTTTAACTTTTGTGTGTATAAGCAGAGATTCACAGAGTACCTTACAACCTATATTTATGTTTATTTTTAATCTTCCAAGTGGTGGGAGCAATTGAATTAGCTTTGCTGTAGAAACTGGAAAATGCCTCCAAACTACACAGTGGGAAGGATTAATGAAACAAATCCCTCTGCAAAGTTAAGTTTCATCTCAGCCTAGGTAGAACTAGGTATATAAAGCTTTTCCTTTCAAGGAAAGAAGTTATTTATTTCTTTATTTATCTCCAATGCCGATTTTACAGTATAAGATAGAATTTCATGTTTAGAGATCCAAGTGAAAACAGAGACCAAAAAAAAAGAATCTCTTCAGGCAGGAAATAGATTTCAAAGTTCCTTCCAAAAATACTGAGAGATTTTATGCCTGCAAATAACAGACCTTGTATTTTGTAATAACTTAAAGTGAGTGGAATGGAGTTTATGTATTATACATCTTACCTGCAGTTCTGAGAGCTGTTACATAACCAGTGCAAATAATCTTTTGGACCACAGATAAGCTAGTCACTTGAACAATACAAAATTAAAATTCCCTGAATATTTATCTGGCTTTATATTGAAAATGAGAGGGTGCAAGTCTTGACAGCTGTAGCAAAACTGGGCTCGTGTCTAGGCACACAATTACAGCCTGTTCACTTGCTGGGTGTTCATGTAATGCTAAAACACAAAGTGCTAAAAGAAGGATCAGTGTTGTATCTCAAAACTAACACTTAAAACAACAAAAAGAGGAATTAAATCTTTGCTCTGCCTGCACTCTGTTCATTGAGAGGCATCTGAAAATAGAGATGTAGGTAACTACTTGGTGTCTTAACTCTATTGGTGTTTTAACTCTATACCCCATGAATTGCTGGTCCCTGGTTATAAAATAATGGTAATTCTAATTAAGTTGGTTTATAAGGCCCTATATTTTGATGTCATACCTTGGATTTCATAGGCCAGTACTCTCTAGCCATACCTTGTCACATTCATTTGTGTGTCACATTTCATTTGTACAAATATTGGTAGGCAATGAGCTGCACCAGCTCTTGTGTGGTGTGAGGATGATGTACATGAAGGAGGCAATTTTCAATTTTCCACGTCTGCAGTGGAGGCAGCTCACGGTGGCTGTGTGACACAGGATGTGCCAGACTGTCTCCCTCTGCAGTCTTTATTACTGGATCTTGGTCAAAACCTTGAGGAATATTGTGGGCTCTGGACTGACAGAACTGTGTGATGTTCCTGCACAGGGTTTGCCTGACTGTTGGATGACACATTGGTAGGGCTGAGACAGCAGGAATGCCAGGTTCATAAATTTGGGTGGATTTATGAGCCTTTATATTACAGACAGCTCTTGTCTGTGGGAATATTCTTTTGAGGAATTGATTCCTTCATTTCACTAATCTATATTCCTTCATTTCATTCTATTGTGTTTGTGTGCATTTCAAAATACTTTTCAATTCCAGCAGCTCTTGGGTGGGTGGGAATCTGATGTCACTTACTAGTGTTATTTGTAAGCTAGAAGTGATCTCCTAATTTGAGGAATTTCAATTATTGTCATGCCTCCTATTGATTAGGTTTTGTTATTTTGGGCAATTAGCCATCTTTTCAAACCATAACAGAACTGTTGAAACTCAGCCACTGAAAAAATTAGCACTAGCCATTTTATTTTCTACAAGACATAGAAGGTGTAGAGTTTTGAGGTTAAAAGTATAATCTGAAAGATATAATTTTAAAAGTGAAGGTGTGAGATTTATATTTGTTGTAAATAAGAGGTATGGGTGGATAGTTGAATCAAGTGGTGGCCTTTCACCTTTAAGGCAACAGCTTAAATTAATCCTTGGATCCTAAGTTAATTGAGATAAATGGTTTTAGCTTTGTCCCCAGTGTAAAGTAGTCCATATTACAAAATTGCCGTACATCTGTTTGTGCAAACTTGGCATAATTGGTGTTCTCTCAGGACTGAGTTGTCACTGAGAGTGGACTGTTTCTTATTGCTTAGGAAGGTGCTCCCTGTAGGTCAGGATAAATGTCCACGTTGGGTCTGTGAAGGAAATCTGCTCCTGCCTCTCTCAATAATCCCTAGCTGACAGATTTGTCAGAAATGTTTTAAGTGCTATAGCTGTTCTTTTAAATAAAGTAAAAAAAAAAAACCAAAAAAACAAAAAAAAACCAAAAAAACAAAAACCTTTTGGTATCAAGAAATTAAAGCAATGGGAGACTGGATCTTATTTTCTTACATCTGATAGGAATCCAGATGCTCAGAGATGTTAAAATTGCCTAACTTACCATTTGCTCATGACAGATAGCCTTCAATGATGGTCTTGAACTTTATGAAAGATGGGCATGTGGAAAGAAAGATAAATGAATGCAGAATATATTATTATTTACTTAGGACTAGGTTGAACTTCAGTGAAGGAAAGCATGTGGCTTTCCTTCCCCATCTTCCTTGGAGGTTCTGTAGGAATTGCAATTCATCTTCCTATTGTTTGTGAGGCCCTGGCACAGGTTGGGGGCCCCATCCCTGGGAGTGTTCAAGGCCAGGCTGGATGGGGCTCTGAGCAACCTGGACTAGTGGAAAGTTTCGCTGTCCATGACAAGAGGAATGGAGCACGATGGGGTTTAAGGTTCCTTCAAATCCAAACCATCCTATGAATCTCTTATGTGTAGATTTGGCATTCAGGGACATGGTAAAAAAAAATGTGGTTGACTTTGCAGTGTTAGGTTTGTTATTGGACTCAATGATCTAAAAAGTATTTTTCAATCCAAATGATGCTGTGATTCCTTCTCCAAGGGAAAAGCAATTTGTGTCATACTGCTCTTGGCTGAAGAGTTTTTGTTGTTTTCTTGCTCTTACTCTGTTATCTTCTGGGCTGAACCTCTGGAGCTACAGAGTCCTGTACCTCACTCTCCTAGCAGTCAGATGATTTGGAGGAGTAAAGGATCAAATACACAGCTTTACTCAGTGCCTCCTTTTTAATCCCAGGTGGGATGGGAAGTGTTTGGAGGCAGTGAAGGAAACTGCATCCACATTTTGACCAATATTCTGTGTGGTGTTATCCAAGGCAGTGTTCCAGGTGTCAGTGTGCTAAGTGTTGTCTTTGCATACTTGGAGGACATGTTTGTTTTCCCAAAATATTTAGAATTAGATGAGAAAAGGATTGCAAAATATATTTATGTAGTACAGGAATTGGGGGAAAAAAACTTCCAGAATGACAATGAGTATGCACTAAGTTCTGCTTGTTGTCTTGTGTTTCCAGGAAGAGAAGCAACTTCAAAATGGAATGTTGTCATACTGCATGTATTTATTTATATCTCTGAGATAGTGAGGGAACAATTTTCTAAAAGTAGGGGAAGATTATAGCATTTTTCTAGTGTGGATATGTTATGTTTGAAAGTAGAACACAAATATCTTTTTTTTTTATATTAAAAAGAAAAAAAGATTTTGAAAAAAATTTGCAAAACATTTCTAGCTTGTCCGATGTCATTTTATATGAGAAATTTGAAAATTACATCACATAGTACTATTTGGTTAATGTTTATAATATATAGAGATGTACAACTGTAAAAGAATCAGAGAAACTGCCTCATGTGTCCATAGGAGAATTATGTACAAGAAGTTAAACAAGATGTTTTAAATCAGTGAAGTTTGGGGTATATATTTGGTCAAATTTAATACATGTTTCCAAGTGTGCACCTTTTGTTACAATAACTGGTGTCTGGGTGAACAGGTGGGAGGAGAGAGGAGGGGGAAGAAAAAAAGAAAACAAAACACTTTTCTCCAGTTACCAAAATCCCCCCCCAAAACATGGAATGAACTATCTTACCATAATATTCATGCTGCTTAGTTACTTAGTGATTCCTAAGGATAGGAGATGGATAGAAATCTGTGGTAAAATTCCTTGGGTGTGCATTTATAATGAAGCAGGCATCTCATTTAGTCTTTTGCTGTATCATGTGTGGAACTTACTGGCAGGAATGGGAGATGTGAGCTGTTCTAAGCCTTAAGTAGCTGAAAGGGATTAACCTTACACACAGGATTTCCTAATGAAGACATCACACTTAGACACACAGAAGGAAAGGCAAGTGAATTGTTGATCCAGAAATTATTCTGTCTTGTTGTCCTAAATGCTTTTTTCCCCTTTTATTCTACTTATAAATTTAGTTTATTGTATAAATGTAATTGGATCTTACTCTCCTGTGGTGTGTCCATGCTTTTGTAGCAGTTTCACAGTAGCTGGCAGTCAGTAAAGTACAGTCTATGGACATGGTAGTCAAACTGTAGGCTGTGATGACAACTTGTGGTTTTTTTGTTCCAATACTTCATTCCATATGCTTAGGACTAGATCCTGCTACTTGAGCCACTATATAATTTATTTTCAGAGGCTGATGCAGGTTATTTTAATCTTCTCTGGGATTCGTTTGCAGGGGAAAAAAAAATTAATTGAATTCCCCTGTTTTGCTTCTGTTCTGTAAACAACCCATTAGCTTGGTAGATGGAGGCCAGGTGAGCATGATCAAGGTTAAAAAGGGAACAAGAAATCAAAGGCCAAGCAGGAGCAAGAAGATTCTCCCCTGAAATGTAGGAAGATGTGGAGGCAACTGCTTTCATGGTCAGTCTGTCTTTGAGTGCTGAATTGTGCCATTATTATTTGGGAAGGGCAGGAGCTGCACATGGGTGGGTAGCCCCTTCATTAAATTATGGGATTTTTCCTGGAGGATTCGTGGTCTTGTCGGAACACACTGAATTTATAGGCTGAGATTGAGCAGCTATCAAAAGTTAAGAAATGTGCCTGTTTGCCTCTGATTGCTTCTCTTGCCCTTTCACTATATTGGCTGCAGGGTCTGTACTGGGACAGCTCTGGCAGAGCTCTATTTCACACATAACTTTTGCTGTAAAAGATTGAAGCAGATTCTAAGGTGTTTTAGACCAGATTTTGTCTAATATAGCGTGAGGTAACTTCTTGTGCTCTTCAAAATACGCTGGTTTTGTTACTTCTTTTAATATGTTTATGCACATGGAAGTATTTAATTGTAATTATTAAATGAGCTGTTGTGACATATATGTTCTATTTTACATGCAGGAAAAGATAAAAATGTTGTTTGTAACAAGGAATTCTGTTTTAAGGAGATTCAGTATAAAAATGGGGAGTAATTCAAGAAGTAGTTTTTAAATAAGGAAGGGTAAAGCTATTGCTTTGGGAAACCAGAGTATGATCTATAAAGCTTTGTAAGTTATTAAGAGTGTGGCTTTCAGAAAGAAGTTTATTCAAGTTTTCCAGTGTGTTAAATGACTTTGGTCTCTCTGCTCTTATGCACTCTCCTGTATACATTGTATGTAAGTTATTTTATAGATTATTACTGTAGATTTTGTGTTTTGTAGACTATTGTTATTATTTCAACTTAATTTATAATAGTGGTTGTGAATTTTTATTATTAACTTTCTTTCAAAATCATTAGTGTGTGGCATGGGTTACAACCTAAAAGACCCTTGTTTTTTGTCTCATTGTAGATAATGCATTTTGGAAAACAAACAAGTGGGACAAGCACTTTGAGTCTTCCCAGCTTCTAAGTGTTTGTGGCTTATTGACTTCCTGAGGTGCTGTTTTTGTGGTGAATGTAGCCAGTTGTTTGGGTTTGGGTTTTTTTTTTTGACCCAACACTTACTTGTTCTTTGCTTTTTGAGGTTTTCTTGATTAGAAATAACAGGAGTGTTCCAGCAAACCATTTCCTGTATTATGAGCTGATATCTGTCCCTACATCAGTTCTTTTGCCCAGTGTCATTAAAGAATATTGACAGAGTTTAAAGAATCACTGGAGGCATGTTTTTTTTTTCTTGCTGCAGTCAAATGAAGTAATATTAACCAACAAGCATGAGCAGGGAACCAAAATGGTTTTAAAGTGCAGCCAATTCTGAAGTTTATTGTACCACCATAGTGATTTTCTCTAAAAAGTCAGTAATACAATCATGTGAGGTTGTTGCATTTGATATTGATGTTAACCTTTAGCATAGCTGATAAACTGACTTTCTACTGGCAGGCATCATTAATAGGAGGCTCTGTGCTGCCCTGAATAATTTTCCTCACAATTAGCAGCATTGATCTTCTAGGTGCAGCAGCAGCTGAAGTTCCTTGAGGCAATCTGGGAGGAAAAGTGGTTCAAACTCACCCTGAGCTACATCAGTTTTTCCCACTTGACCATTACAGCAATTACATTTTTCTACTCCTGCTGTGTTGATTCTTAAAAGCAGTTTATCCCTCATGCTTAAATATATTCACATGCTTTCAAAGTGAAAAGCAAGGTTCATCAAGATGTTCTGGGTAATATCATCTCTACTTGATAGACCATTCTGGATATAATCTGTAAATTACTTTTGGACACAGACCCAGTGTCCTGATACCTCAAATATAGTGAAAACTGTGGGTTTTTTGTTGGGGAGCAGGGCAGGGGGAGAAAGGATGAAATCATTTCTAGTTGAAAAGCTGCCTTTATGCAATTTTAAATTAATATTGATTAGTACTAATGGAGTGGGCTCTGGGAGAGGCTTTACATACCTCTTGTGCCTGCTAATAAGGTCTCATCTCAGATGCACAAAATCTCATAAGGAAGTGAGTCATTTTTATCAAAGTTAGAAAAATCACTCTGAGCTTTTTGAGTGAGAATAACTCACCAACTGGACAAGCTTCAAAGCAAAAGCTTGATACAGATGTGGGGGAATAGCCTGGAGCTGCAGAGGAGCACAGATGGGCAGTGGGGATAGAGTGTGCTGTGTGAGACCTGTGTTAAATGCAGGTTGTGATATGATTCTTGATGTGAACCTTTCTTCATTACCTTTATTATCTAAGGTAAGAATTGGTGATGATTCATTTTGACAAAAATCCAATCTTGAGTTTTGGTGAAAAACAGCATCCTACCTGGAATGCATTTCAACTTGTATCCACCTTTCTCTTGGCTGTAACATTCTCTCAGATTATTGTCTTAATTTTACTTTTAAGAAGGGTTTCAACAGTTGGACAGTCCTGGTCTTAAGCTTCTGTGGGGTGAGGTGTAGAACATAATGGAAGTTTTAAAAGGAATGAAAGCAGACCACAAAGTACACAGATGGGTCACAGCTACTGAGTGCCTTGAGACTGGTAGGACTTGCACTCTGCTGTGAGGAGGAGTGCTGGAGGAAGCACTGTTTGGGACAGCAGTTTTTCAGTGTTTAGTGGTTGCCAGGCTTTATTTGTCTGTGAGGGGACATCTCATGTGACAGCAGCTTCTGTTTGTTGCTTTTTAATCAACTTGTTTAATATTAAAAATGCTTGAAACGTAATTAGATGGCTTTTTTTTGTTTGTTACTGTATTTGCAGGGTGCCCCCTGGCAGGAAGGAATGATGAATCTGACTCCATGTTCTTAGAAGGCTAATTTATTATTTTATGATCTATATTATATTAAAGAATACAGAAAGGATACTTACAGAAGGCTAAAAAGATGATAATGACAACTTGTGACTCCTTCCAGAGTTCTGACCCAGCTTGGCTGTGATTGGTCATTAAGTCAAAACAATTCACATGAAACCAATGCAGCAATCTCCAAACACATTCCACATGTGAGCACAATACAGGAGGAGCAAATGAGATAATATTTTTTTCCTTTCTCTCTGAGGCTTCTCAGCTTGCCAGGAGAAGATCCTGGGCCAAGGGATTTTGCAGCAAATATGACTGCCACAGTTTGTTTGAGAAATAGAATGCAGGCAGTAGAGCAACATTTGACTGTTTTGGTAAAGGTGACAGGAAAACAAATGTGCAGTCCTGTAAGCAAACATAAATTACAGAGTCCCCGTGAGTCCTTCAATATGGAAAGTTCTGTTGATCTTTCTAGTGCCTCCTGCAATCTGAGGTGTTGTGATTGGAGGCAGTGTACTTGTGTTTGCAACACATAGCAAAGTTTTAATTTGTCTAAAGTTTGTCTGACAAAGTGTGGAAGTCTTCTCAGATTGTTTTAGTTTTTCACCAACCTACAATGCAAAGTGCTACTGCTTAGTAATCCATTCCTGTTGAAATCAGTTGTGAAACCGATAAATTTATTCAAATGTAAGAAAAGAGCAATTATTTCCAGAGTAACTGTTTCAGTAAATAAAATAACTGTTGATACTGTCAGCATTTTGCTTATTCTGTGTGATAAAAATTGGGACATGATCCCTCTAGACTGGGGGGAATATAACATGCAGATCCTGACTGAATGCTATGTTTATTTTTTGGTGTAAACCCTGCTCTAAAACATCATCTACCTTGATTTATCAATTAGTTCACATCTGCTGCATCAATATTCTTCTAGAGTTATCATGTTGTTTTTTTCTTGGTGTTTTAGGAAAAAAACCTCTTGTTTATCCAGAAATGAATTTTTGTGTTGCTCTATATATGTGCATGTATTATATAAAAAAATAGTGAATAGGTAAAGTTCTTAAATGGTCTTTTTGCATCTCCAAAGTTTTAAATTGATTAAGATATTATAGTATTAAAAGCTAGTACTCTGGGAATTTACATGTGATGCATGTAAAATTAGCTTGAAACTCTGAAACAGTTCTGTTTTATGACTGAAGTAAAATTAGAGAAATCAGCTTGACAAACCAAAATTGCCCCTGAATGGCTCTAGAAACCTGGAGCTCCCAGACATTTCGGGAGGACAGAGGGTGAAACTCAGAGAGAGCAGATCAAGAAGTTGCAGCTGTATCTTGCCCATGACTGTTCAGTGGCATAGCAGGAGGACAGTGACATTGGTCACACACTGTTGTAAGCCATCTGTGCATGCAGGGCACAGGTCAGGAAGTCACCTTGGTAAGCTGACAGTGCTATTGGTTCCATGGGATTTCCATCAGTGGATCTCAAAATGCTTCACAAAGGAGTTGTGGCCACATCTGCATTTTAAAAGTAGAAAAATTGAGGTTAGTGAAATATCTCCAGGTATCACAATGATGGTAGAATCTGGAGTTTAACTCCTGTCTCATGTGCTCAGGAGCCCACGTGGGTGCTGGAGCAGTATCTGTATCCTGACAAAACCAATGTGGCTTGGAAGAATTTATGAGCATAGAATCCAAGTGAATAAATGTGTTGTCATCCACAGGGAGAACAAAAGCGTGACAGAAATAGAGAAGGCTGTTTTGTAGCTCCCACTGTGTTTGGCTGTCCTAATAGATGATACCCTGTCTCAAAGTGTCAGAATTTCTTGTTTCTTTGATCCATAGGATAGCAAATCTGTGTGTGTATGGTGCTGTGCCACAAACATGGACATTTGGTGCTATTCTGTTTCCACACTCTTTCAGTGAGGAAGTGTCCAGCTTATTCTTGAACACCAGTAAGATTAATGAAAATAGTATCTAATTCCAGTTTAAGTCTGAAAATACTTGCAGGGGAGAACTTTAAAGGAAAATGATACATGAGATGGTCAAGGAAGTCACACTTTTTATAACAGCAGAAGAGCAAACACTCCGTTCATGTTGCTCAGTAAATGCATCTTGCTTTTTTTCTTAGGAAGAGAATCGCACGTTGAATTTTAGGGCAAAATTTTACTTGTTTTATTACATTTTAATGTAGCCTTTGAAAATCATCAGAGTTATAAATTCTGCTTTGAAAGAGCACGTTCTGCAGATTGTGATAATACCCCTTTTAGGGAGCAGAAGCAGGAAAAAGCAAAGACTAGTGGTAGATATGTGTGAGTTTAGTCTGGATGGAAATGTTCTTGGTAAAGATAATACTAAATGGAAGATTTTACACTAAAATAAGCAAGAAAATTTTGATTTGGGCTCTGAGATCTGAAGAGAGGGTAGTTACACAGTTATCAATACAAAAGGACTTCAGGAAGTTTGTAATGAAGTTAGGGGAGAAAATGGGTTGCAATAAAAAAAAAAAAACAATAGTCAAATCATATGTCACAAGGGAGATCAGTGATGTGGCTTAGAAGAGCATTGTTGGGAATGACAAGCTTTGCAAAAAATATCAGCTTTGCAAGAGAATAGAGTGAAGCTGAAACTTCAGAGGAATGGAAGGTTTGTGCCAGCTTTCTGCAGATGGCCAGGGGAGAAATTTAGCTTTTTAGCATGTGGAGTTCTAGGTCCCGTAATTTAAAACTGTGTCAGCAAAGCAGAGACAGCTCAAAGGTGGTGATAAGAGATTAGTGAGACTTTGGAAGAAGTTTTATGAGCAACTGAAAGAAAACATACCAGAGGAGACAAAGAATCAGGAGGGCTGTAGCTGTTCTGAAAGGTTTCTACTAAATTTTTACCCACTTCATCCTTTTTTTGGTCAAAATAATTTAGATGGTGGATAAAATTTTAGATGTGTCTGTATCTTACAAAAATAATGATGCTATGTTGCAAGTATTTAACTAAACCTTGAAATTTAAAATGGAAGGTAACACAATAAGGAAATGCATAATTAAATGTTAAAATGTAGAGCAGTAGTGATTACAAATCTTTGAGAAGAGTAACTGGCCAACTGGATGTGATGCACTGGCATTATGTGCATGATTTTATCCAGTGTGGAACCTTCTTTCTGGTACAATAATGGGAATTACCTTTAAGTCATTTTAAAGTTGACAGAATAAAGCTGGAGATCAGTCTGCAGGTGATGGATCAAGATGCTTAATAGTAAAAGAAAACGTGCTGATTTCATCCTCAGTTGGTTACATGCACACAAATCCACTGTATTTTGAAACATTATTCTAGGGCCAATGTTTTGGGTATTTAATACTGAGAACAAAATTTTGTTGTACTGTAATGATGACTATACTTTGATTTGGTATATAATTGATATATTTTTCGAGAAGATGGAGATTGTGGAAAGGTCACAAAGAAACAGGAGGAGATTTGCAAAGCATCATTTTGGCTTGGCCTGATTATTTTGAGAGACATTATTGTATTAATTGTACAATGTTTTGTATTTTTACTTTGTGATGGTAATTATAAAGCCTACATGTTTACTTGTTTCAATTAATTGTTACACCGTTTTTCTCTGTGTTAGGTAATTGGAGGGATGATTTTTTAAAATAATTTATTTGTGTAATATAAGAGATGGCTTGAAATAAGCACAGATGTGCCACAATTTGAGAAATGATAGTGCATGGTGACACTTTAAAGCTGTGAGGTGAAAATACTTAGGTGATGTCCTTTCAGTTGAGACCATTTTTTCCTAAACAAATTGAAATATAATTAGAGTTTTCTTTACTACACATTAATTAAAAACTATTAAAATTTTTTTAAAATGTTCAGAACACACATTCAGACATGGAGAGATGGAGGGGGCTACATGATTAATCTGAGGTAAAAATAAAGAAGACTTTCATTATTCATCTCTTAATGACAGTTAGGAGCAAGCTGCAATGTTTCGATAAATGAGAGATGTAAAATGCTGGTGTGAAGCTGTTGTCTTTCTCTCAAAGTGGAACACAAGACTCAACCAAGCTCCTCAATGAAAATGCTAATTCCACATGATTAATTCTTTCTTCTTTTCTGTCAACATGAATATTAAGTAACTTCCTTTCCAGGGTCACTGGGAAGTTGTAACTCTTTTACTTCAGGTTCCCTACCCTGAAACATAAAGCCTGACCTTAGGGCCTAAAATGACCCTTATTGTTTGTTTCTGCCTCTTTGAACTATTGCTCTTACTCCTCTCATTCTGGTGGAGGGAGGCCAGTGGTGGAACAAGCAGTCAGTGGCAATTACTGGTACACCAGGAATAGGTTTTTTCCCAAGTGCCCAGGAGGTTGACTTGGGAATGGTTCCCTATTGCCAGCATCAGCCTGCTCTCACCTTCCTTTAAGTAAACCATTAACCTTAAGCTGGTTGTCTCTGTATTTTTACAAGAGTGTCTATGAGTATTTCATCTGCCATGTCTGTGTAATTTAAAGTGCCTACTTATTCTTGAAAACTTGTCTTCATAGGCCTGGTACTCCAAAGTGTTGTATTGCCCACTGTGATGCAGCCATACTTCTAAGTGGATGTTCTCCCTCCATTCCATTTCACCTTTATGTATATAATAATATAGTCTTAAAGGTAAAAGACTCAATATTGTAGTTGCCATGTGCACAGAGGCATATCAGCCACTTTGATTTAAAAGTAAAATTTAATTTTAGGGGTGTTTGTGTTATTTTACTCAAAGACTTGTAATTGGAAGACTTGATGATGTCTGGATGACAGATTTTTGCCTTTTTGTAGGAAACATGGCTAATAAAACATCAAAAATAGATCAAATGGAGGCTTTCAAGGTAGGACACATGCTCCTTACCTTGTGTAAGGGAAAGAAACAAGCCTTGGTTTCACAACTCAGTCTTTGATGCAGTTCTTCACGGTGTGCTCAGTAAATCCGTAGCATAAAGATATTATTAAATCAATACAGGGATAGCTATTATAAAAACTGATTTAAAAGATTGCTGTGCCCTGTGGATGCATTCCAGATAATAACTTGACCCTCTCTTTCCTTTATACTGTCCCTCAGTGACCTCTGCCACCTGCATACACTTTTGTTGCATTCCTCTCAGCTCCCAATCGTGCATTAGCACCAACTGCTTCTTTGGTGTGGAGGAGGCAGCAGATGTGGCACTGGTGCTTTGTAGGTTCTTTGGCTCATTTTAATGGTTAGACACAATTCTTTTTTTTTTTTTTTTGTGAATATCTGCAATATCTTCAGGTTGAACTGGCTTAGTGCATAGTGGTGTCTGTTCTGGAGAGTGGAAGACTCTCACAGTGTGGCCATAGGTCACCAGTGTCTGAGGTTTTTCCTGTTCATGGTAAACCATGATAGTGTGATAACTTCCACTCAGGCAAAGTTACATATGATTGATTTGAAACAAGCGTAAACGACTGAGTTCTGAAAGTGTCAGTTTGCATTGTTTAAGTAATACGAAAGAAAATAACTCTTTCTGCTTGTGCTTCCCTCATTATAGAGTGCATTCTGTCTCTTGAGATAGGCTATGTAAAATTCGGTTCTTCTTAAGTGTGTATCTGTGAGTAAACTGACTTGAGAATTACATTAGCATGCAAAAATTACTGTTTTAGTATTTTTCTAAGCATTTTCAAGTGTTATCTGCTTGGTTTCTATTTCCACTATATTGCTTGAAATATGTCTTTAAAGTAAATTATGTTCCTATCCATGAGTTTGTAAAAACACAGTGTGTATGATAGCATGGTATAGAGTGTTTTGTTTAGGAGCTGCTAAGGGGTGCTGCTGGTCAGTAAGAGGAGCTTGCAGACCTCTGCTTGAGTTTTGATTTTTAGTTCAGCATAAAATTTATTTATAGACTTGTGAATTCATTTTAGTCTCTGCTTAGGCTATTTACATTCTGTCATAAGATAGCTCTGGAAACCTGTTGTACTTCTTGAATTATTTTCTCCACTTGTAATGTGGTATTACCTTGGAAGAGCAGAATGTCTTGCTTTATGTTGCTTTATGTTGACAACTGCAAGGCTCAATGGAAGGGCCAAAGCTCTCCTGTTTGCTCTTTGTAATATTCATTCATAGGGAGGCTGTAATGTTTTGCTTAAGTTCACTGGAACTGCTTTCAGGCAATTTTTTGTGATTACTCAGCAGAAAAGAATCATAGAATGTTTTGGGTGGGAAGGGACACTAAAGGCCATCTAGTTCCAACATCCCTGCCATGGACAGGGATGCTTTCCTTCAGCCCAGGTTGCTCTCTTCATCCAACCTGGATTTGAGCACTTCCATGGACGGGGCATCCACAACTCCTCCAGGCAGCAAGGTCTATAAGAAAAACAAGTACTCCATAGATAAGCTCAGAGGGAGCTTTTGTGACTCTGATATGTGTGGCCACCTGCTTTAGAGAGAATTTGCATTTGGCTTTGGATGTTCAAATGTTCACAGTACTTTTGCAAGGGAGGGAAGAGTCTTCCTAATGTTACAAGCTATGAGTGGGTTTGGTTATGAGCAAAACTGTATGTATGTCTTTAATATATATATATTTCTAATGTGTGTAAATGCAGTGATATGTTCTGTGATGTTTTCTCAACTTGTAAGTCTTCAGTTGTATGGAGGGTTCTCTTTGCCATTCTTGTTTGTCTTTTTCCCAAATGTGATTTGCTTTATGGGTGAAATGCCATTACCTTTATTTTAATTTTGAAACCTAAATATCATTATCCAGACATTACACTGTAGTTTTGCTCATCTGATGAGTAAAATTGTAATAATGCCATTATTGAAACTAGTGACTCAGAGTAGTGCTCTTGCATTCCTTTTCATAAATAAAAATTATGGGTTTTTTTGCTTTACATATTCCTTGCGTAGTTCCCACTTTCATTTCAAATCCAGGTTATAAAAATGGGAGAGATTTAATGTATTTAACTATCTTACTTTTTCTTATGATTGTCTCCCTCTGCCAGATTTCCATGGACTGGTTTTAGATTGACACTAGAAATGATCACAAATGGTGTGATTTTTCCTGACCATCATTTAGCACTGATTCTGTGCACTTGGCTGAGGAGTGACAGATGAACCAGGAGAAGCAAGGGGCTACATATGTTAATATGATGAAATGATATGTGTAGTAGGTGAGACACAGGATTTGGGAAATGGGAATTATTATGTCTAATTCTACTGTGTACATTGTATCACAACCTGTTAGCTGGTAAAACAAAAGATGGATTTTCTTGATTGTTCAAGCTATCATGTAGATGAATCATTGGTTGACATCTGTAAATAAAGGGTTACAATAGATAGCAAGAAACTGATGTAAAGAAAGGCATCAATTGGTTTGCCACAGGGATCTTTTTATTTGGATTGTGTCTTGTTTAACATCTTCGTTAATAATCTGAACGAGTGGGTAAACTGCATGCTAATTAAATTCACAGATGATACTAAGTGGGGAGGTGTTGCAAACATAGGGTGGCCAGATTTTCTAAGTGAAAATCTGGACCACCTGTCATGGCAGGCAGAGAGAGGAAGGTTTTTAGCAGGGATGAGGGAGGGGGTGTGCACAGAAGGACTTGACAGCTTGTGGGAGGGGAAGAAAGACTGCCCACCCCACCCCCTCCTTAGCCAAGCACACCCTCTCTTTCCTTCTCCAGCATCCTCTGGCTTGCATCCATTGTGTTTATGCTGTTTGCTATCCCTAGGTTATAAAAAATTTACTAGGTACCTATTAGCTGGGAAGTGAAACCTCTTATTCAGGTGTAGATGGGAAAGATTGAGAGGAGAAAGCAGTAGTGAGCTCCAGGCAAATCATTCTGGTAAGCTCACTTTTCAGCTACTGAAAATTTGGATGACACAATCGTTTTTTTTACCCTTCCATGTTAGTCTGATTTATGTAGTTCTAAAAAAATGGGAAGCAACAAATTTTATTATATAACTGTAATGGCAAAAGGGCATTACAGCTCTCTCTGAATTTGAGGCCTGTTAATGGCTGATCTTGTGTAAGTGGTTGTGGGCCAACAAGAATGTAGCTCATGATGCAAGGGTTTGAATGCCAGGTGGAAGTTTTCTTTGCTCCTTTTGTTGCTGCTTGTGTGTGATAGAAGCTACTCTTGTTCCTCCTCCACTGGCCCAGCTTGTTCTTTCTTATGCTTCCTTTATTAAGTACCTGTTGGGTTTTCATCATTTCTCTTCAGTTAACTTTGCTTGGGGAACACAAGTGCCACATTGAATGTTTTGCTTTATGTTGTCCCAGGATTCTGAATAACAGACTTTAAAAAGCTTCCTAACTTTGGCAGTCCATGATCATGTGAAAACCTGAATGATGAAATCCACTTTTTGCTGAACACACCATCAGCTTTTTGGAAATGTTGTAGCATTGATCAAGAGGAAAGATTAACATTGTGTTCTTAGCGAGGCACTCAGTTTTAAAGCAGTGGCACTTCTTTCTGCATTTTGCTTAGGGCTCAGAATTTTACCTGTCCTTGGCTGAGAAGGTTATCTTCATCCTTTTACTCCTCCTACTTGTGATGTTTTGGATAACCTGTGGCTCATGCTGCCCTGGGAAGCTTTTTGCAGTCAGCAAGTCTGGCTTTGTTTGCATGTGTAGTTGTAACATCGTGAGAGTTAATTTACTTGAGAGAGGATTGGAAGTTTTGGCAAAACAATGCTTTCTAATTTTCTCAGCATCCTGCACTTTTCTTGGAGTTTTGTTTGGACAACCCCTGTGTTCTCTGCACATTCAGTGGCAGCAGTGCCAAAACTCAGGCAGTCCAATACCGTGTGTAGATGTTTGTTATGTATTTAGCCGTAATGCAGTCTGGGGTTTGTTACCTCAAACAATAGACGGTTCAAAGTGTAATGGCCATGTGACTAACGAGGAGCATGTCATGCTGCCTTCTTGAAGCGCTCCACTCTTGGCTTTTGTTTCCCAGGCATCTTTCCCTGGCAGTGTTATGCAAATTAACCAATTAATGACAGACAAAATGGCCTTCCTGCATCGCCATGCTTGTAATAAGAAGGGCAATGCTGTAAGTCACGTACCTATTCAGCGAGCTCTGTAGGCCACTGCCAGGGCATGATTAGCCTGACTGGGGAAGACAATTGCAGAGGCATCTGCTCGGTTAATTTTGAGAGAAAATTTACCAGATGGAGGCTGAAGATTTAAGTGATTAGAAGGTAGTAGATTGGAATACAAATTGGATTAAAAGAAATTAGATTGATATAAATCGAATTGAGTCACAACAGTTTGTGTTGTTTGTACCAAGGGGCAATGGATTATGGGAGAAGCAGATGCTCCAATGAGATAGGAATTAATGTGGCTTTGACGGTCCATCTGGGAAGGCCTGAATATCAAGTACATCCCTAATCTCTCTCTCCATTTATCAATGCCATAATGTTAATTAGTACTTCATTCATTAAGTTACTTACAGAGGAAAAAATCTCACCCCTGTAGCCCCTCTCTGCCTGAGGATTTGTTACCGCGCCAAGAAATGGAAATCTCTCTTTAGCCGAGCTAGTTACAGTTGACTGTTACACTAGACCTGTGTCATTTTCCTCAATCTTGCTGCTGCTTTTGGCCTAAATGAAATTTATTGGGCTTTGTTTTACAATAAACCCATCTTCATAAATCTAGCAGTGTAGGCTTTGAAGTCCTGCCTTGATCTCTACAGCTAGCTATCACTGACAAGCCTCCTTCCCACATATTTAAATAGGTACAATATGTTTTATTTCAAGTGGTTGCATGGTATTGTGGCTAATGACCAAACTTTGGCTATGACATTAATAGTGGGAGAAAACTAAGAAAGTTGTGTGTGTGCACCTCTAAGATCCTGGGTGGAGAAATGTGTGTGGAAGAAGAGTGCTGTACTTGAAACACCTGATGTGGGGCATGTCCTCAGGTGGCTGATGACAGAACTGTTGGATTTTAAGCACATTTCTCTTATTCTAGAATATAAATATTTGGGATGTTTTTACCTCTGAAAGGTGACCCAAAATAATAGCTTGAGTTTTTTCACCGAATGGGAAAAAACACAAAAGGAGAAAAAACGCCTGTAGAATAGTTAACAAATATACCAGGACTGTGAAGGAATGGAGTTACATTCCGTTTTTAGCCACATTTGTCTGGAAATTAACATGAGATAATGCAAGGACTTTTCACTCTTTCCTTCCCCAGGTGCACACAGAGGTGTGATGCAGAAAGGCTGTGTTAGGATAGTCACACACAGAGTGCAGACACTGGCAAATGCTCCACTTGAGCACCTCTCTAGTGTCAACCTTAAACTTTTCCGTGCATTTTCCCATATGTATTTGATTTTTTTCCTTCATGGCAAGGAAGCTTTGGTTCTACTTCACTTAGAAAGCTGACTGTAGCTGTAGTCCTTTAGTTATTAATCAGAGAAATGTCAGATATAAAAATATGTTACTGCTCTGTTTTTGGAACCTAAAATGACAAAGGCATCTGCAAGGATGTCTCACATTATGCTTATATGTTCTGGAGGACACAGATTCACTGCAAACTAGTTTTGCAGAAGAAAAGGTTTTTTTATCATGTATGAGCATTTATCTGTTGAAAATAAGTGATTAAAAAAAATCCCGTCTCTTGAAATTTGATTTTTACCTCTAAGCAGAGAGTGTGGTAGGCATGGGCTGGCAAGAGGTTGGAATGGAGCAGAACTGGGACAGCTGAATCAAGATGATCAAAGGGATATTCTGTGCCATATGTCATCATATGCTCAGCAATAAAAACTCATGGAAAGGAAGATAAAGGAGGGACATTGATGGTTTTGGCATTTGTGTTCTCAAGCAACAGTCCTGCATGCTGAGGCCCTGCTTGCCAGGAAGTGCCTGGACATCTGTTTGCTGATGAGTAGTGAATGAATTCCTCTTTTTTGCTTTGCTTGTATCCACAGTGTTTTCCTTCCCTTTTAGCTGCCATTATTTCTATTCACAAGTCTCCTGCTTTCCTTCTACTTTCTCCCCATCCTGTGGGACAGGGTGGTGAG
Source organism: Chlorospingus semifuscus (assembly GCA_035048045.1). Taxonomy (NCBI): domain Eukaryota; kingdom Metazoa; phylum Chordata; class Aves; order Passeriformes; family Passerellidae; genus Chlorospingus; species Chlorospingus semifuscus. The sequence goes on along the minus strand of JAWWMS010000001.1, from coordinate 9,692,053 downwards.
TGAGCAGCTGGATTTGGCTGTCATTTGGGCCAACCTACCACTGTTAAAAGGTGGAATTTTATTTCTTAAGTTTGTCTGGACAGCATTTGTTATATTTGCTAAATATAGCGATTTAGAAGTCTAAGGTTGAAAAGTTGGAATCTATTTCCTCTGTATTTTCTATTTACTTCCTCTACTCCTATTTTCAACAATTTTCTTGCTTACAGTAAACACTTTGAGAACTGCCTGGGAATTTTTGTTTGTTTTGCCTACTGCGCTGCCAGACACTCTTATTTCTGTGCTTCTGCATAGTGCTGTGTGATGTAGAAAAACACAGAGTAAATAAGTTACACGCTGGAAAGAAGCTCTCAGAAGGTCACAGCAGTCCCCTTGCCATTACACAGCTCTGAGAGGTGGTTGTTTATCAGTAATACATGCCCCATTAGTAAAATCAACAGAGATCTCTATAAAAACAGGATAGACAACAGAGGTTTCTGAATCAGTGTCTGCAACTTTACTGTTTCAAAAAATTCTCCCTCATTTTAATATAGAAAGGGTAAAATAGAGCTGCAAAAAAATCCTGTGAAATGCATGTTCCTTGAAAGGCAAGACTCTTCCACTAGTAGCAGCAAGGGCCAATAAAACCTCTCACTGGACCTGTGCCTTCATCCTAAAGTACTAGAAAACACTTCCCTAATTTGTGCCAGCTTTGGGTGTAAATATGTGGAACAGAAAAGGTGAGAGAAAAATCACTGAGGGCTGCTTAAAAAAAAAAAGATCCGTAAGTTGGCACAGATACTGGAGTGTTTGTTTTTTGTCACCAGGCCCAAGAGCATTAAATCCCATTTTGGCTGCAGAAGTTGCAGAATTGTGTTTTGTTATCTAATGGGACAGATAACTGGATGGCTTCTGAAAAGGAGAATGAAAAGAGAAAATATTCACCTTGTAAATGGAGTGGATGAACTGTTTTGGATTTAAAAAAATGTAATTTTATTAGCTACAGGTATAATAGTAGCAAAGTAGAAAAATAACCTTAAAATACACATGATGAGGTAAGTGAGGAATTGTGAAACATGTATGGAGACCAAACAACAAGGAAAGGGGCAAGAAACAAGGTGTTTGTTTTGTTATTTTTTTTTTTTTTTTCTGGGGTGTGGGAGAGACACACACAGAGGAGAGTATGTTGGGGCAGAGGAGCTCCAAATATTCTCTTAAAAGAAGATGCTCTCTCACATTATATGTATATTTATATATATAAAAGTATATATAATTGTGCTATACATACATCAGGAGAAGCTAGAGTTAGGACACGTAGATGTTTGTGCATAAATTTGAATTTTGTGTCAAGTTTCCCTTATTAGCAGTGAGAATTCCTTATACAAAGAGAGTCAATAATATGACCTTCAGATATCAGTGTGATAACCATTGAAAAGCTGGTGACATTTTGGTGATCAAACAAAAAAAAATGCAATATTTGCAGTAAAGTATTTACTTTTTAAACATGAGAAAACCAACCAAACGGAAAACCCAAACACCAAACTTCTAAATGTGTAAAAAGACAAATGTATGCTGTAAAGCACCAATATAAAAATTGTCATCTTTTGTACCTGGGATATGTGAGGTGTTTATAAACCTGACCTATATTGGCAGAAATAGCATGTGACTGAATTTTGTGTAGAAGTTGTTTGTTTTCAAGCATTGGGGAGCTGGATGAGTTTTTAAAATGTCAGCTAGCAAAAGGTGAAATGAAGGGGCAATTATAAACATACCCCTAAGTCTTGGAGTGCCTGTACCTGTTCACCTGTTTCTTTTCTGTTGACATAGGTAGGAGAGAGAGAGCTTGTGAGAAGTTCATGCTAATTCCAAAAGCCTTCCACCTTTGAGCATGTTTGCTTTTGAGCTTATTTACTCAATGTGGGGTTAGAAAAAGTAGGATTAGAATGTTTATGCACAGAGCTTGATCTATGCTTTTGTCCATGGATATTTGAAAAAAGTTTTCCAAACTAGTTGAGGCTTCCAAAGAGCCTTTGACAAATCATGAAGATGTAATTTCTAGATTTCTAAACCAAGATATTACAATGTGTTTTTGATATGTCATACTACTACAAATTTTACTGAGAGCTTTGCTGTGAAATTAATATTCATTGGCTGACAGTTACTTGGAACTTTGTGAAAGGTTTCTTTAGGATGTTTGGGTCAAGTTTTAAGTCAACTATTCACATTGTGTACTTATAATTCCCTAGGCATTCACAACTGGTGTGGTTCAGGGAACCTTTGTGACCAGTGTCAGCAGACAACATAGTGCCTGCAGGATAAAATTCAGAACATCAAAGTTAAAGTACCTGCTGTGCTTACAGTAGAAATCCTGTTGTCCTCAAAAAAATTACTTCAAGACTGCTTTAGATGGGTGAATTTATTTACAAATGTAGTCTGATTTCACAGATTGCAGTGATTTTATTCTACTCTGAGAACTCTGACTCATGGTTCATGGAGGGATCTGGACCCGGTTGTCATTTAAAAGCTTTTTTATAGCTGCTTTAACTTAACACTGTTAAAATTGATGTGTATTTCTAATTGCTCCTTTTTAAACCTTTTAAATGTATCTTTTAATGTTGCCTCGGATGGTCATTATCATCTGTCAGTAGAAAGCTTTAGACTTTGGAGAACCTGTGGTTATCAACCCTTCCATGCAAAAGCCAAGTTTACTTGCTTCTAATGGGCCATTGGTTTCTCCAGTGGTATCAGGGAAGCTGCAGAGCTTCCCTTTGCCTGGCTGGTAAGGACCCATTGCCAGTTCCCCAGTGCTATGATAACATGCCCCTTGTACAATAAATTACCATGCTGTCTGTAAGCAATATCTGCTTTTTTACCTTCCACCCTTGACCTGAAAATAGCTGAAAGATGTTTTTAGAGTCAGGTGTACACTTATGCTTTGCTTTGTTAAATTCCAGAGTGATTTGGAAAAGTTCCCAAGGGAAGAGGTGGTGTGCTTGAGCTCTTCTGGATGAAAAAGAGAGATTTTTTTTTTTTTTTTTTTTTGTCTTTGTTTTTCTTATATGCTGTGTATAGATCATAGAATAATTTGGATTAGAAGAGACTTCTGGAGGTCACCTGGCACTTGCAGGTGTGTGTGTGTACATTGTGTAAATATAGATGAGGTAAGTATCTACACACAGCATATAAATACAGAGACATATACACACACATACACATAAACATTGTCCTTTTTGCTTTTCACAGGTGGAAGTGCTCCTCTTTTCTACCTATCTTCTACGCATCTTAAAGTCATTTTTATAATCTCATTATTTGGAGTCAGTGAACATTAATGAAATCCACACTCAAATTGGAGCAACTATTCTAGTTTCAAAACCTAGAGCTTTTTTGAGAAAGGACCTTAAAGTGAAGCTGGTTTAGGTTTGTTGGGGTTTTTGTGTGGTTTTTAGTGTGTATGTGTGTTGGTGCTGGTGTGTTATTAAGAATTGGTGTGTTATTAAGCAAATAATTGCCTCATCTTCTTTCAGGGAGCATAGATCTGGTAAATATCTTATTTCTTGACTTGAACTATAAACCATTATGCTTTGCAATAAACAAATCGATGTAACTTTCTCATTGAAGCAGTGACTTGTATTTATAACATCACTTTCCACCTGGGGAAAAAAGATTAATCATTTGCCTGTGAATCTATATTCCAGTTTTCAGGGTTATTGTGCTCACTCCTGCTCTCTTGACTGCATCCCTAACATGCTGCTCCATCCCAGGCAGTGTGCTGGAAATAAATTTTAAGGTGTGGTAAAACTCTGCAAAAAAATTGAAATGTGACACTCAAATGCTTGTATGTGGTGAGAAACCAATTGAAGAAAAGTGAATTAGACTAAAATTGCATTAAACCTTTATGTCAATTTTGGAATGCTTCTCCTGAAATAATTTTATATAAAGGAAAAGGATGCTCATACTGTGGCACTGGATTATTCTCCACATTGATTAAAAAAAAAGGAATTTTGTTTACAGTGTTTCTTTAATAGTAGAGTTGATCACACCTTGTTAAGCAAAGTCAGAGTTCCATACAAGAGAAACTTGATGAAATCAACCTTCCAGTAAGATTTGGTCAATGTTTTTAATGACAGTTATTGATCTCTCTTGTCAGCATTTCCTGCTCTCCCTCTTGGCAGACACACTCTATAGGAAAGGTGACTTATCTGCAGGCACATGTCCTGGGGAGGTTAGGATATGTTGTTTAATGGATTAATTTTGCTCAAGGAAAAGCTTTCAGAGGACCTTGTCATAGCTGACACAGCTTTGAACAAAAAACCTTACCTTGGAAACAGTTGTATCACTGGAGTCTCTTCCCATCTGCCAAATCTCAGAAGCGGGGAGAGACTGTGAAGTCTAAGTGTTCAAAATCTTGTCCTTGCCATGTCACTTTGCCTGGAGGAATGCATGTTGAATAATCAGCCTGGTGCCAGTGCATCAGCCTGTATTCCAGTTGAGTTTTCTCATTATCTTGGCTTTTTTTCCATGTTATATTTTGTTTGAACTAAGATGTGGCTGACTGACTCTCTTCCTGAGATCTCTGCTTGCCTTCAGTCAATTCTGTGCCCAAAAGGGTGGTGAAAGCAACAGACTTATTCATTACATCAAACAAATGTGTGCAATAAGTGTTTCTGATGAGCCCTTCTCTTGTGAAACAAAGCATATGAAGAAGAGGGAAAATGAGCAGTGACTGTCCTTTAGTAGATTTAACTAAGTAGCTGTGGGATTGTCTTTGTAGAGTCTGCATAAGTCAAAAAAAGAGCTGAGGCCTGGCCATGTGACAGATCTGATGTAGCCAGAGGAGATTCTGCAGACGCTTCTGTAACTGTCCATCCGTTTAAAGCACATGATTCTTTTAATTTTATATTAATGCCTTGCTTTCAGTTTCATTTTTTCTTAATTGTTGCAGTGAAAATAAACCAAGATTCTAGCATTAAAAAAGGTTCTTTGGCATTAAATATAACTTTGGAGCTGTCCTCTCTGTAGAATCAAGTGTACACAGTGCTTTTTTTCCCCTGCATCTCTATCTTTCTGTTGAAGATTTATTTTTTCCTATCACACTTTTGCTGTTTGTCTCCTTGATAAACAGTCCTTTTGCTCTGTCTCAGGGAGAACATGTGTTGTTGGCAAACTCTTGGAGGGAATGCATTCAAAATGCTATCAGAGGCATGAAGTAACTAATAACTCATGTGAGGAGCAGCTGAGGGAGCTGGGGCTGTTTATCCTGGAGAAAAGGAGGCTCAGAGTGACTTTGTGAATCTCTGTAACTCGCTCAAAGGAGGGTGCAGCCAGGTGGGAGTCCAGTCCCTTCTTGCAGACAACCAGCAATAGGAGAAGAGGACACAGGCTTAAGCTGTGCCAGGGGAGATTCAGGCTGGACAGGAGACGTTTCTTTACAGGAGGGTTGTTAAACATTGGAATGGGCTGCCCAGGGGGGTGATGGAGTCATCATCCCTAGAGATGTTCAAGAAATGACTGGATGTGGCACCACGATCTAGCTGGTAAAAGGTTGGACTTGATTATCCTGGAGGTCTTTTCCAACCTAAAGGATTTTGTGGCTGTGATATATTATGAGTTTGTCTTTCAAGTCCATTGTTGCAACAACTTCTGTTGCTCCTCTTGGCAATGGTTACTTTCTGAACTTAATATACAACACACCTGTTCAGTGTGACCTGTTAGAACTCCTGAACTGGAAATATTTCAAATATATGATACAATGGAAAACACCACATCCCATTTTAAGCATCCCTTTCACAGCAGTAGCATGAGAACAGTAGGACAGATTGGAGAGTAGGTAAATATCCAACTATATTAAAGATACGTGCTTGGAATGTTAAAGGAGTCAAAGTGAGAGCCTTGAGGAAGGATAGAAAAGGATTAGTAGTCTTGGAGGTCAGCTGAGGAAGAGCTTCTCTTATATATAGGAAGTCAGGTAAGTAAAAGTTGGAAAAGAGAGATGCAAATAAATGTGATGTCAGATGGTGACAGGTGCTGATAATGTCAGAGGGGGAAAGAGAATTTTGAGGAGGCTCTTGAAGGCATTTTGGAAATCTGTATTATAAAATACCAGATCAGAGTGCTAACATGTAAAGTAATGCGGTATTTTTTTTTCTTTAAAATTGTTCAGTGGTTATAATGCAATTGCTAGCCTGTCTCTTAGCCACTGCGGGCCCAGTAGCCATGAATAAACATTGATGTTGATTTGAGAAATGAGTTAAATGTCTCTGAGTTTAGTCTGTACCATTGCTTTTCTGGTATGACAGATAATTAGCTTTGTAGATGTTTATTTAGAGAGTAGATTTAATAGGTTAAATCAACATTTGGTCTTTATGTGAAGTAAATTAGAAGAATATGAAGTGCAGTAAATGAAAGTCTCTTCCTAGAAATTTGAAAGATAGTGGACTAGGAGGACTAAAAAGTGAATTGCCAAATGGCTTTTTCTGTGATGATTTTTGTGTTAGACAGAGAGCACATAACCCAATTGAAGCCTTCCAGCCCTTCCCACCTGAAGGGAGCCTGCAGGAAAGATGGACGGAGACTTCGCAAGGGCATGGAGGGACAGGATAAGGCAGAATGGCTTCAAACTGACAGGGAGTGTATTTGGATTGGATATTAGGAAGAAATTCTTAACTGGGAGGGTGGTGAGGCACTGGAACAGGTTGCCCACAGAAGTTGTAGATGCCCCATCCCATGAAAGTTGGACAGAGCTCTGAGCAACCTGGTGGTGTCATGACGGGGGCTGGAATTAAATGATGTTTAGGGACCCAGACCAGCAACCTGTGATTGCTCTTAGGACAGGGATTGCATAGTGACTGAGGAAATGCAGTAAAGAGGAATAGAGTATTGACTCTTTGCTTTAGTCTCCTTTCCTACTTGTGCCTGTGTGTCTACAGCAAATCTATTTCATTTATTAATAACAATTCTTGCTTCCAAATAATTTTTAGGGTTATTTGACTGTAGGATCAGCCAGACTAAACTGAAAATAATAGGCTTTCTGCTAATATGCTACCAGTGTAGCTGTAACTATATTGTACACTGGGTCCCTGAGGAGACTTGTAAGGAAGTCTGAGCGTATAAAAGCCAATCTGTGAGGCTCGGTGGTAGTTGTGGGGAAAACCTGCCTTAGTTGGCACCCTGGTGTTGAAGTGGTTGAAATGAATGAGTGATTGTCTTTTACACTTCCCAAAGGAGTAGTCTTGGAGGTGATTCTCAGGGAATTTCCTGTCCAACACATCTGAATTAAGTTAAAGTAGGGGAGTGGAAGAGCGGAGTGTTGACACCTGAAGTACAGGCTATGGTTTTTTTTTCTGCTTTTGTCAGTTTTCTTTGCTTTTCTTACTTTGTTTCTCTACCTTGATTAGGAATATATAAATACATAAATTCATAATAGAGGAAGGAGAGTGTAAGGAGTATTGGTGAATATATTTCAATACATGTGCTGCATAGGGACATAAAAATAACTGCAGTATTATTTTGCTTTTTGGTGACAAAATGTGTCCCCCAGCAGTTTCCTTTTTCTTGGTTCCAATATGAGGCTGGACTTCTTCTGTTCAGTGTCCTGACCTCAAAGGACATTAGCAGTGACTGCTGCAGAAATGATTCACATAAAGGTAGATATGAATGCAAATGTTCTTTACTTATGAAGTGACAGTTTATGACAAATCTATAATGTCACCAGTTATTATGAGAACTACAGTGTTTCCCATCAGTCAGCATTTATCAGGTCAGCGATTGTCAGTAGTTAGCAGGCTCTGGTATCTGAAAATGAAAGCTGTGTTTGTTAGAGTGACAAAACATTGATCACCAAGGTGATCAGAGGGATGGAGCAGCTCTGCTGGGAGGAAAGGCTGGGAGAATTGGGGTTGTTCATCCTGGGGAAGAGAAGGCTTCAGGGAGACCGCATTGCAGCCTTTACAGCACCTGAAGGGAACCTAAACGAAAGATGGAGAGAGATGTTTTACAAGAACCTAAAGTGACAGGACAAGGCGGTATGATTTAAAGTGAGAGTAGGTTTAGATTAGATATTAGGAAGAAATTCTTGATTGAGGGTGGTGAGGCACTGGAACCCTCCTGTGGAATAGCTCCAACAGTTCTAATATTTTGGAAATTTTGGTTTTGCTCACCAGCATGTAGAAGCTCATGTGAAGTCACTGCAGCCTATCATAGTGAAGACTTAAGGGCTCCTAAATTCCAGGATTGCTTATGTGCTCTATGCGTGCACCAGATGGAAATCCTGGGGGGAGGAATAGAAAAGGAAGCTGTATGGGTGGCCCAGGATATACCACAGCTGCCTGCTTAAAGTCATGGTTGCACCTTGCTCTGCAGTAAAGGTGTTTTCTGCCCAGACAGCTCATGGGGTTATTAGAATTTCTGTTCCTTCTAAATGAGGTTGTATCATAAGATAATTAGGAGGGGGACCATAGCGAAACAATCAAAACTAGAATCAAAGACCACTTGTGTCTTTCTCTTTCTGATATGCAGACAGTGTCTAAAGACAGGCAGTGGTGCCAAATTTCTGCTTTCCTTTGTTATTTCTAAGTCAGCACAACCTTTGGGAATTCATGCTGGTGCTCAGTTCACTTTGGAAGGAGGGAGTTCAGTGTGCTCCGTGAATGATCCTGTGTGTGTTTTGCTTCTCCCCTGCTCTAAGTGCATGATGAGGGGAATTCCTTGTAGTCCTGGATAGCTGAAGGTGCACCCAGCCATCACAGGAATGTGTGGTGTGATCCCCCCTTGAAACACCTCCTGAACCTTTCTCCTTATGCGTTGGCATGGTCCTGGCTGCTCACATCTCTGCCCTCTCTTGTGCACAAATTGCTTCATTAGGATGGAGTGAGTAAACACCAGATTTGTGATAAACATCAGTACTGAAGAGGAAGAATCAGCCCTATTGTGACCTCAGGAGGCATTTTTAATTGGGTTGTATAAGGATAAACTTTTTATGGGAGAAAGCTTTTTGCACAGCTTTAAACATGGCCTGTAAGTCGGTGTAGGATATACTTCTAGGAGAACTGAACGCTGCCAACAAACCTTTGTGTACAAGAAAAATAATATTTTGGATTTGTTTTTCGCATTTCTTGCTACTGGTTTTGTTACCCTGTGTTAAACGTTTATCGAAATTCAGTTGTATCTCTTTTCTGCCTTAAGTCTCTCTCATGTTGCAGAAACACCTCAGCTTGCCTTTTCTTCCTGATACTGTTAATAGAAATTTCTTAACACAACTGGGGGGGTTTTGTTTGCTTTTTGAGAATAAACAATGAATTAAGTTGTTAGACATGTCTGGACATACAAATGTTGCAAATCTGAGTGTGAAGTTGGCTTTTTAGTCCCATGTGCTGTCTGATATTTCTTTAATGGTGATTTCAGTCTTTTTTGATGTTGTGTATGGGGTCATGGACTAGGGTTATTTTTTAGCTGGAGATTCTCCTGGTAATTTTTTTTTTTTTTTTTTTGCCAGTAAAAGTGATAATAAAATACATAATTCTCTTCCAAATGTCCCATAAGTTCATCTGTGCTTAGCTATAGATTATGGGTTTTTTTACATGTACAGGCATTGCAGATTATGGATTTCTTTGCTGTTCTGGTAATAGAATCTGGAAGCCACTGAAAGAACCAATTTGTGCAACAGCAATGTAACACTTAACTGCAGTGGCAAGCCTTAGCTTAATGACCTGAGTGTTAGTAAAACAGAAGTCCAAAGGTGGATTCACTCTGTTGAATGGATCCTTATGCCTTTCCTCATAACTTTTGCAGCAAATGAGGCATTGAAAATATTTTAAAGTATGTAGAGCCTAGACTATAATTAAGACATTTGCTTTTCTACCACTCAGCAAAACTGCTGATCAGAAAATTGAGACAAATGTTTCGCTAACCTGCAGAGGCTGGTTTACCTTGTATTTAAGAAGTGCAGACCAGTTGTGGCAGCTCCACTCAAAGAATTTTCACGATCCATGCTAGAAGAATTATTTTTGAGGCACAAACTGCCGTGACTGTTGCAGAAATATTTTTCCAGTCTCATGTAGTCTAATTAGACATGCAAGAGTGGAAAGTGTCTGTGGAATTAATTCCACCGTTAATGTAGAAGGAAGTGTTCAAGGTAAGGTTGCATTGGGCTCTGAGCAACCTGGTCTAGTGGAAGGTGTCCCTGCCTATGGTAGGGGGCTGGAATGAGATGAGCTTAAAAGTCCCTTTCAACCCGGGCCCTTCTATGATTCTCTGCTTATGTTGTATTTATGTGTGTGTATACGTGCAATCCTGAAACTGAAAATTTCTAAAGTGAGCTGACATTTGAGATTTCCCTTCTGGCTTTCTTTTTTCTCTTTGTCTTTCCAAACTGGGACTGTTTGTTGAAAAGGGCTACAAAGCGTACATGTTAAACTGCAAAGAAGTGTTAACTAATGGAGGTGGTCAGAGACTGTGGTTTTGGATCTCCTCCTATTGAATCTGGCAGATGAAAGGATGAGAAAGCAGTAGCTATGAGGGGAATCTGGAAGCACACAGTGATCTAGAAGTAAATGTAAATGGGAAGGTTATCGGGGAAAAAAAAAAAGATTGTCATACATGTATGTGTAAGGGATCCTCCTCTAAGCACAGTCTGCATCTGGCATTGGTTAGATAACACCATATAGGGTTATCTGTTAGTCCATCTCAGATTTTTAGATAGGGGAGTGTCTGATACAGTCTCTGATATCAGACAAAGTAACCTCAGATGTTGAAAAGGGTTTTTTTTTCTATTTTTGTGAAGTTTTGTGACATTCAAGGAGTAACTTGCGAGAGCTCTTCATGACGCCTAAAGCACAACTAAATTGTTCTCTCTTCCCTCTGTTCTTTTCCTCAGGATCCCGTCTCCGCCAAGAGGACTTTCCACCGCGGATTGTGGAGCATCCCTCAGACGTGATAGTGTCTAAAGGAGAGCCAACCACTCTGAACTGCAAGGCAGAGGGGAGGCCCACCCCCACCATCGAGTGGTACAAGGACGGCGAGCGGGTGGAGACGGACAAGGACGACCCGCGCTCCCACCGGATGCTGCTGCCCAGCGGATCTTTATTTTTCCTGCGCATCGTGCACGGGCGCAGGAGCAAACCTGACGAGGGCAGCTACGTTTGTGTAGCAAGGAACTACCTTGGGGAAGCTGTGAGTCGCAACGCGTCCCTGGAAGTGGCATGTGAGTAGTTTTTTTCTAGTATTCTTTGAAACTTCATGGTGGCTTTTATGCTGTCACCCCAGCACTTTCACACACTTCTGGGAGATAAAAAATGGGGATAAACGCAGCATTTTGTCATTAGCTGTTGCTCTTAGTCAAGGCATTTTCACTTGTGTTTGCTCAGTAGCAGTGACCGTACAGAATAAGTGATTTATACTGAAATGAGGTTCTAGCCAGAGTATAATCATGATTGGCACAAACGTGGACAAAAGATAATCTTCCTCTGAAGAATAACATGGACAAAGGATAATCTTCTTCTGAAGAATAATCTAGTTTTTAAATGATGTCTAGAGTTGGTTATACTGGAACTAATGTGGAAAAAATACCTATCATTTAATCTAAGGTGCGCTGTCTATTTCTCTTTATCTCATAATCTGTTATGAGATAAACAGAAGCAGACAGCATCTTGGTGACTCATGTCCTGTACTGCTGCAAACCTCAATATATGCTCCTCAATCATAAATTTGACCCTGGCCTCATTCATTATGTGAATGGCAAGTGAAATTGTTGGCCATTTCTCATACCATCTACAGCAGTCTTGGTCTTTATCGATTCTCTTTGTCTTAACAGAGAAGTCAACAGGGCTCTTTCAGAGCCCACCTGGCATGAGTAGTCTGCTTCCAGTAGAGTTAGCAGATACATTCATTATATTCACAGTAAACAAGCTCATCAGACATAAAATATAATCAGTTGCACATGGATTTTTTTGTTGCTTAGTTATATGGGTTGACTCAACGCTGATCTTTTTATTCAGAATGTGCATCTTTGCCTATAATTGTGTTTTAATACATTTGAGGGCTCTCTTCTTGCTGAGCTTGAGGTTTTCACCCACAGCTCTTCATCTGAAAGTAGTTTCCCTAAAATGTGTTTGAAGTAGGGCTTTAGAACAAATTTGTATTGCTTAGGTGATAAAGAATAGATTTAAGTCCACAGTAGATGGTATGTTTAAAGGGAGGAAGCATACAAGAGAAATCTGTGTTCCTAATGCAGTCTTCAGACTTTCTTAGCTAATATAGTGTGATCTTGAGGATTCTGTTTTCTCAGAAATTGCAGAAAATGTCATTTTTGAAATATTTAAATGGCAGAATAAGGCAAGTAGAACAGACATTTTCTCTGCATTTCACCTGTAGTAACCTAGATTCAAAACTGTGTCAAACAGAAAATGAAAACAGTTTTGGCACACTATCAAAGCAGAAGTAAATGTGCCAGTGAATGCATCACAGAAAGCTTTTCAATTTTGGTTGGTATTTGGGAATTGCGGAGAAATCAGTTTAAGGAAGGCTGCAATTTGGGTGAGTATTACTAGATAAATTTACTGAATTATTTGTGTCTTTGTATATTGTTTTAACTGTTGAGAAATTTTAAGAGAGTGACCGGAACACTTGAAATCCTTATTGTAATCCTGTTGAGATTCAGGCTTTCCTGTTGAAGTTCAAAGGATTGTTCCAGTTGTACCTGGAGTCATCAAATTGAAGTGAATGATTATTTTCAAATTTAAATGTGCTCTATATCTTGTCAGTTTTCACTCACCCTTACTTTATTGACTTCTGCAAACTCCTGTTACACCATCCTCCATCTTTGGAGTTTAAATGCTGTAGCTGGTGGCAGGTCAGGCATGAGTCACGTGGGAGATAGTAAAAAATTTTAAAAACAATAAAGCTGTTCTACTTTGTCAGCTGTTTTATGGCAGGAGCAATGCAAATGTGAAACTGAGATCTGAAACCATGTGGCTGACATTTTGTGAGAACATTATACTTTTACTGTTTCCATAGCTTTGAAATTTAACTTCCTGAACCCCCCAATTAAAGAGTTTAGTAGTCTAAAGCAGGTTCTCCTCTTTCACTTCAACAGCGCTTTATCCTTCCTTGAACAGTACCATGGCTGCAATTACAGAATGGTGTTCATCAAAGAAGAAACATGTAAATAATTACATACATTGCTTGTTTACTTAATTTTAGCGATTCTGCTGTAATTTTTAAAAACACATGGCAGTGCTTGGTGTGTATCAAAGGCATCCTTTGTAAGGTGATAGCAAAACTACAGTTTTGCTGGGGTTTGAGATAACTTTTGGTTGTCAGGTTTTCGAGTGACATTCAGGGAACAGTTGGAGTCGCTTACTTGTGTTTCTGGTGTCAGCGTTTCTGGGCTGAAGAAGATGGGCAGGTCTGTAGCAGCCTGTTTGCAGGCTCAGGAGATGAGTTCCTGGTGACAGGCTGTTGTCAGCAGTGAGTCCCCATTCCCCTGTGCTCAGCTCCTGCTGGAAGCTGCTGAGCTGCCTGGATGCTGCAGCCCTGTCCATGGGAATGCACACGATCCAGCCTGGCTCGTGCTCTCTGTCGTGGTGTTGAAAACTCTCCTTTCCACACCGAGCCAAGCTCTTTTCATCACCAGAAACAGGGAGGTTGTCTTTTGCTGTCAGCAGGGTTCTGGATTCTTATCTGGCTGTAGGTGGCCTCAAATAGTGCCACGAGAGGCAAACTGCTGCTTTTCACAGGTTTGAAATGCTTGAGTGTGCTGGTTTAGAGTAAGAAACTGTAATTGTTTTGCTTTGCTTATTAACTTGGCACTTGCTAATAATGTGTGTTCTTGCAACTTTTGAATGATTTATGAGGAAATATCTATTGATTTTGTATATATGTTAGATGTGTTTGTGCTTATGCATTAATATGATAAACAGTGTTAATTATGATTAATTTTCTTTTATTTCCTTCTATTTACCCCCTCCATGTCACCAAAGCAGTGGGATCGAAAGTCTTCTGATGTATCCATATTTATGTGTAAAGACAGAAGTTAAATCCAGCTGGGACACAGAGTGGTTCAAACCATCTTGAACAGAGTCATTTTGCCCTTTGGTTTTTTTAAGGAATGAGTTTTTCCAAGTTGCTGGAAACCCTAAGCTCTTATTGGTTGAGTAACTGTTTACACCTTTCCCAGAGAAGAATTTAGGTATCAGCCCCTATAAAGCATGTAAAGTATACTTCTACATCCATGCCTCTTCAGAGCACATGCATACAGTCCAGGACAGGTATTTTTGTACTAATGTATATCCTCAGAAAAATTTGCCCATGCCAGTAAAACTGTGGAGAGCTGATTTAGAAAGTTACTTTAAAAAGCATCATTAATATACTGAATATGCCTTTAGAATATATTTGCTTTTAATTAGAATATCTTCATTCCTGAAGACATTTAAGAAGAAATAGTTGGTATTTAGAAGAAAGAGTTATTATTTGAAGGCACCTTTTAGGGTAGATATGACTTATTCTATTTGTTTTAAGACATTAATTCATGGTGTGCTTCATGCAGATTAATTCTTCTGTAGGAGCTTCCTCAGAAGGAAAAAATAATCCTAATGCTACCTGTCAAAGAAGTCTTCCAAATTGTATGTGGCAAATTCTCATGTAGTGTTTTTGTTTTATGGTTAAATCATTAAAACCAGATGTTCTAGCCCTAAAACCTCTATGAAGTGTTGTATTCAAAAGAGCAAAACATTTTTCTTTAAATTTTGTCCTTAAGAATTTTTTAATTGAAATTGAACAAGGGTTGGCATCATTAGATGTGTGGTGATGTTCAGGTTTTCTTGAGAGAATTTAGAGATAGGCTTGAAATAGTTTGAACTTTCACCAAACTGTTTCGTATTCGAACGCCAGAAGTCTTAAAATAAAAGCACATTTTTTTTTTAGCAATGCCCCAGTTGAGGCGATCGAAGCTGCGCGGTGGGGTTTTCCGGCGGGAATATCAGGAAGCCCATTTGCAGGAGCAGTGAGGGTAGCTAGGATTTCAGCTGGGAGCGCCGGGGAGCCACTTGGAGCTGGGGAAGGAGCACCGGGGTCCCTGCGCTGGCCGGGGCCGCTCTGATCCAGCCGCAGTCAGCGGCAGCCCCCAGGGAGAGCAGCTGTAGCTCCAGGTGTTAAATATGTGACAGCAGCTTGATCTATCGACCACTGTTACAGGGGGCTCTGGCCTAAATGAAAATTCATGAAAAATTGATGAAGTCCCCAGATTATTTTTTTTCCCTTTCCCTTTTGCAGCGCTGTGCCAGTGCAGCGAGGAGAGATTAAATGAGGTGTTGAACGCTTTAGTGGCGAGGAGGTTGTGGTTCAGAGGTCAGGGGGGAGGGGAAATAAGACCCATTTTCTACCTTACTTTCCTTTAAAAGCAAACATGAAGCTTTTCAGATTAGTTGGGATTTGCTGCCATTTTAATGTAATAATAATAAAGCTCAGGAATATTCACAAATAGGATTCTTTTCTGCATGGGTTGGGAGCATATGGGTTGGTGCAGAAAATAGTGGAAGCCTCTGAGTCATAATTCAATTGAAGAACCAGAAATAGATTGAATTTTATAATGGCAGTATAAATTTGGGCCTCCATCTTTCTGAGTCTCTGCTTGAACTGAAGTCATTTGGAGAAAGAAGAGGTCTTGCATTATTTATATGCCATAGATTGCTTGGATAGCAGGCTTTGGAACACTCTCTAAACATAATGATCCTGTTTGTGTTAGAGTCAACGCTGAATTATGTTTTTATCTGTAACAAGAGAGGTTATAGAAGTACACTGAGTTTAGTGTGAAGTTATAGGTGTTCTGCAAAGCAAGCCTAAGCCACATGTTAAACATGGGAGACAGTAATTTTACAAATAAACCAGATATATTGAAGTGTTCAGTGAATAAAGGCTGAGAGATATAAAATATTTGCTATGCAATCACCTTTGCAACATAATGCTAATGGCTATTTGCTGGAGCATGTGCAAGAGGCTGCAATGTGTTCATAATAATGGAGTTAATAATTTCCTATGAGATACTCAGAGTGAAAGAAGAGCACAGTGTATGTGCCTGTAAAATGGGTGGATGGTTTTTTCCATCTAGTTTCTGTTTGATGTATGATAGTAACACATTATTAATTTTGTTACTGGTAATTTTGAAGTCTGATTTGCTCTGAGGTGTTGCTTTCACATGTGGAGAGCATGTCCTGTTACTTATATCTCTCTCTCCCTCATCCTTCTAAACAGAGTATGAAAGGTTTTCTGACTTGGCACTCTTCTGCTCTCATCACAACAGAATAATCATTGTAGAAATTGGAATGCTGGGGACTGTGGTCTGGTCTATGAGCAATATCAGGACACTGAAAACCATCATGCTTTGTCTCATCGTGCTTTTTCTCTAGGTAGAAATTTAACAAATCGTGGGTGCTATCACAGCATGCTTAAGGAAAAGTAAATTCCTCTTGTGGAAGAGAACAGATAAAATTGTATCTGATTACATAATCTGGGGAAAGGTAGATTTTGTAAGATGATGTGAATACCTTAAACCTTCTCTGTACTTATGAAGCTTGCATTAAGCAATTTCTGTGGACTTTTCTGTGAATTAGGATGAAACCAGTGGGAACACCATTATTTGAAAACACTACATAAAATTGCATTTCTGTACAGGGCAGTAGTTCTCAGTCACTTTTAGAAATTAAAGAGGTTACTAAATATAAATGAGTGAAGACACATCAGATAAACCAAAACCTGACTTGATGTCTTATTGCAAAGTTTTCTTTGAGCAAAAAAAAAAAATAGTTCTGCTTATTTACTTTATTAATCTAGGTTTTAATTGAGTGTTTTTATTTCTTCTGACTTCACCTGGGACAAGAAAGCTACATATTTAAGAGTGTGTGATTTTTGTTCCAATACCAGAATGAACTAGAATTTTTATGGGAGAGGTGCTCTTCATCAGCATAACCTAGTTTCTGTTGCTAACACTTTTCTCAAAAAGCGTTTAAGTTTGTGCTGAAGCATTGATGCCTTCCATGTGGGCAGAAGCAGTACTTCCCACCATCATCCATTAGGATTTAGACAAGTTGTCACAGTGTTACATCTTCACTTCTTAGCCATTGAACTCCACCTGGGTTTGCAGATTTAAAGGCTAAAAGAGGTAAGGACTCCTTACCTTTTAATTAAATCCAAAGATATTTAAAATTCTATCACTCATAATATCAAGCTGTACAATGCCTGTAGGTTTCTCCAGGCCTTGTTTTTCTTCTCCTTTTTATCATTTTTTCATGCTGTCATCTTCTTATAATTCATTTTTAGGAGGTACTTGTAGTTGATCTGATTCGGCTTCTAATAATTTCTTGCCCATTCCTCACTTGATTTTTATCGGCTTCTTTCTTCCCCTTAACTTGGATTTAATTTTTTTTTAATCAAATGTGCTATTTACATCTCTCTGAATGGACTACCTGAGAAAATGTTGACAGCTAAGGAACAACTTCACAGAAGACTTCACAGAAACCTTGAAAGAAATCAGCTCCTGATTGATCTGTTAGTGGGTCCATCATCATGTGCTGATTTTTTTTGGTTGACATTTCTCTGATTTTTATTTCATATGGGAAGTGAAGGAGAACAAGATAACATGGAATTTTTATAACTCCGTTCTATTTGCTCAGGAACCAATAAGCACTCTTTGAATGTTAATTGAAATATTAGCTATTGGCATATGCTTCATTCATGATGTATTATTCTTTAGTGTCAGATTTAAAGTACTCATTTGAAGCAATGCTCAGACTATGACTTTGCACATTTCTTGTGATCTTAATTCTCACAAGGTTCAGTACTGTGGTAATTAACAGTAATTATCAGGATGAGGTTGGTGGATGTTTTACATATGCACATCTTTGTCTCTCTCTATGTAAATATATTGATATAGAATTTTATTCTGATAATCACCCTATTTTTTGAAGAAACCCTGAACCTCCTTTTTTCCCCCCTGTCTTTGTTCAGACATGAGCTTCCCTTGCTCTTACACTTAAAGGACTAAAATTTCGTCATGGCTTTGGTGCTACTTCATAAGTTCCCACAGATTTTATACTTCATGTAAGTTTCTAATGTGTGGAATTTATGTGGGAAATGAAGTGGTGGTTTTGTTCCACTCTTCTTGCTTGAATATTTCAAGTGGCAGTGATGTGAATGTGCACTGATAGTTGGGAAATGGCTTCATTGTGGTAGAGAAGGGAGGCGTGCGCTGTCACTTTCTGCTGTCTCACAGGTCTGTTTGCCACTGTACAAAGGGATGTGGAGTTGTAAAGAACTGGGAGTCCTGGATCGCTGAGCTCCTGTATTCTACCCAGCTGTACTTTGTAATTCTGTTCAGAAACATTTCAAGCTGCAGTCCGAAAAGCAGTTTGATTGCCTTCCCCTTCATCCTCAAGCTCCCTCCTTTCCTTTTCTGTTGAAAGCCTCACTTGGAACTTCGGTATTCTCATGGTGAGAAAAATAATTTTCATGTTTCTGGTGTAAACAGGAACATGGTTGACTTATTCTAGCTCTTGTGATTTTGGAGCACCTCTCCTATGAGGAAATTTTGAGGCAATTAGGATTGTTCAGCCTGGGGAAGAGAAGGCTCTGGGGAGGTCTTATAGCAGCCTTTCAGTGCTTAAAAGGGACTTATAAGCAAGACTTTTTAGCAGTGCCTGCTGCATTAGGACAAGGGGTAATGGTTTTAAACCATGGGAGGATTGATCAAGAATAGATATACGGAAGAAGTGTTTTGCTGTTGAGGTGGTAAAACCCTGAACCAGGTCAGATTCAAGGTCAGGTTAGATGGAGCTCTGAGCAGCCTGATCGAGTTGAAGATGTCCCTGCTCATTGCAGGGAGGTTGGACTAGATGACATTTAAAAGGTTCATTTCTTCTCAAACTATTCTATGATTCTATGATCTGATTTTTCTGTAGTTGTTTTCTCTTCTTTGTATTTACAGACCACTGTGGTGTCACTCCTCATCTCCACTATTGCTAAGTTAAACAAGAAAAGCCCCTGAGTTTATTTGGAAAATATTTGCTTGATCCTAGTAGTCATTCATCACCTGTCCTAGTCTGCATATGCTTTCTGAGACATGAGTGGGCAGATTGCATGTACTGTTTAAAGACTTGCATGCTGTGCATGATGAACTGATGTTAATAACTATCTTCACTGTTCCCTGATCGATCAGTCCTGTGACCATGTTTAACTTTTCATAAGCATTTGGTAACTTAACTCATAGTGATTCTGTACTAATCAGACACAGATCTTTCCCTTCCTCTATAATGTGTAACAGATGAGCTCTGCTGTACCATAAACTTCCCTGTGATGGGTTTGAAAGAACATGGCCTTGCACTTGCTGTTATTGCACTTCAATTAGTGTCTCCTATACTAATTTTCAGTGTCATCCCATTCTTCCCATCTAATGATCCTCCTGTTGGGCCCTGCTGGGTTCAGTGACTGATCTTGTATGCCAAAATAGATGTTGGCCTTGGTGTTCAAAATTGGCAGTTCCTTAAACCACCTGCATCCTGCTGGAGGACTTCTCTTCTACTAATTGGACTCAAACCTGCCTGTTGCTCACTTCATATGCAAAATCATTTGATGAAATAAATGAGAAGGAAACAAGTTTCTGTCAGCCTATGAAGAGATTACCAACCCAGCAAGGCTGAGAACGTATAAACATTGTTTGTGGGAAGGAAGTAGTTTCTTTCTGTTGTATCTCAAAACAAACCGTTCATGAGAACCTGAGGAAAAATATCCCCAGTTAAAGGGGATAAATTGAGCAACAATCTTGCGGAAGAAATTGTACTGGCTGAGCTTGGAATTATTTTTCAGGTCATAATGTATACAAAAATTCCCCATCTGCTGACTGTTAAAATCTCATAAAGCTGACAGATAGTAGGACGATCATTTTGTATTTTAGCAGTGATGAATGCCAAGTGGAACTTTAGGTGTGTTTAGAATGTGACAATTGCTGTGTTTTCTCCAGAGCAGCGCTGTTGAGGTAGTCACATATCATGTCTTTTATTCCACATGGGAAGCAGTGGCGTAATGACCCACTGGGTCTCACCAGTTGGTCCATCTAGTCCAATGGTCTGTCTTGGATAGTAAAAAACCACTGATTTAGAGAACACACAAGGTGTTTAAGCTCATGTGTTTGAAGTTTAAGCACTTTAAATGGCTCATTCACATCATGGATTTTGGACAAGTATAGTTATTTTTCTTGGCTGGAATCCAGAAAAGGCACAGGTAGTGGAAAACCAGGAGTAATTGATAGCATCTGGGTGGAACACTGTCACCTAAGCCACTGAGATGTGTGTTGTCTTTACTGTAAGACTGTCTTTATGAGAAAGATGCTTGAATATAGTTAAGCTTCCTTTGTTTTTCTGCACCTTGCTTTTCTCTTGAAGTACAGAGTGTTTAGAATGTTTTAAAATTAAGTGAATAACAAAGCCCACAGGGAAGCACAGTCTGGGTGTAAATTTGGGGTTGTTGAAGCAAACTGGAAAGTTAAAGCTTTGCAGTGTTTGTCAGAATGTCTTTCTTTTAGCAAAGCATCAGTAAATGGCAAAAAAAAAATTAACTTGAATTCGTTTTCGCAAAGTATTCACTTTTGTGTTCTACTTAGATTTTTCCTAACTCTGTCTTCTCGTTTTTATATATTTCTTTTATGCTTCAAACTTAGAATCAGCAACTAGAAGTCACATTTTCCTCAAATAGTTTAAATCTTGTTGTTCATTCAGATTTTTGGAGGAGAAGTTAAGTAGCCTGCGGTCTGGAGACTCAGCTGGGAAAAGTGACTGAAAACACAGAAGATCTGTACCTTAGAGCTCCAGGTCCCTCTCTTAGCATATATACAATTCTTATTGTACTGCAGAAGCCACTTAATTACCTGCTTCAGACTTGTAAATTCCTCTCCCACAGATTCCTGTGTGGAAGTCAGTGGTGGCAATACTGAACATCAGTCATGTTTTCTTTGAGGCTCAGAGCCATCTCTTTGAAGCCATGTATCATGTTGATTGCTCAATCACAGACAGAATACAAATATTTTGATTGGTAGTATGATATCTTAAATATGAGGGATATTCTTCATTTTATTTGCCTTCTTCTGCCTACTATAAAAAAGACGTGACTTTCTTCATGTTTTTATTAAGATTGTGTTCCCATTTGAGCAGTATCTGATTCTGAATGTATCAGTTACTCCAAATTTTGGACTTTATTAATAGATATTTATATGTGTTATATAAACCTTGATTGTATCAGTCTTATTGAAAATTGTGGAAATATGACTCCCTTCTTCCCACCCTCCTCCTTGGGAGCACTTAATAGAAATAAACTTTTCAGAAAATGGACCGTAGGGAAAGAAGTTGCAGCAATCCTCACAAAAAGGTTTCCTTCTGTCTTTAAGAAATTGATATCTTACAGAAATGCTTCAGAAAGCAAACCAGCCATCTGAAAAAAAAAATCAAAAACCTAATCACTACTGTTCTACTGCCCTCCCTCCAAGAAAAGTAATAAAGGCATAAGAAATGTATCTGCAAATTATCGTAGAACTACTTCTTTCCCTGCCAGTGTCATTGGTCTAAGTGCTGTCTACACTGCAACCTATGCTTTTACATTTTTTGGAGAGACTGGGACTGAGCCCTGTTATTGTTTTTCTTATTTATCTGGATTTTCTTCTCAAATAGCTTGGTCAGATTATAAGGGCTTGTTTTTTCATCCTAGAATAAAAACTTGTCTTCGACTATTCTTTATATAATTCACTTGCTAATTTTCCTATTCATCAAAATATTTTGACTGGCTATCGTAAATACACTGGGTGCATATGTGCAGATCTAAGTTTATATGTCACTTTTCTCATTATACACCTGCATTCTGAATAAATGAGAACTTGGTTGGATCAAATTTATGCTTTTAATTGCAGTGCTGCACATGTGCTTAAAGGTAGCTGGTAATATTAATTTCCACCTCTCTTGGAAATAGTTTCACTTTTTCAGGGTGGTTTATTATGAGGTGGATGTAGCACAAGTTCAGAGCTATAAGAAAAGAACATTTTTATATCAGTGTGTGATGAAGTTCCAGCCAGTGACAAACAGAACAGGTGAACAAACAGGATATAGTGTGCAATACAGGTGAACAAACAGGATATAGTGTGCATATGTTATGAACAGCATAATTATTTGCTAAAGTTGTGGGAATAAAAACTCTCAAATTGTGCTGAATATTGTCAGTAGTGTTTAGGACCTGAGCAGTATACAGGTATTTAATTATTGTATGTTAGATATTTAATTTTAAATATATAAAAATATATGTGTGTGTGTATATATATATGCATGAAATATGTATGTATATGAAACACATATATTCTAAACAGAAAGCTTTTAAAAATTAGTATTTATCATTGATGCACGTCAAAATTCTAAGCAATGGACAGAGTAGGAGTTTGTGTCATCTGTGCTGTCTGTGCTTCAAAGAAGCTTCTGTGTCAGGCACAGTGTGTCACAATGCAAGTGGGATGAAATGCATTGCCCTCCACTGTCACTGTGTACTAGAGCTAGTCTGCAACATCATGTGCTCTTTTGCTCCTTTCCCTTAGCTACAGCAGAAATATTAAACTGGCATATTTATTTTCTGATTTTTTAGTGGTTCTTCCTTTTGCCTGTGTGCTGCTGCTTGATACCCATCAGCTATTTTTAAAGAAACTTTTTTTCCTTTTTTCTTATTACAACCAAGTAGACTAAAACCAGCTCAAGGCACTGTGAGAGTAAGGATTTATCCTTTTTTCCATGTGTAGCATCAACTGCAGGGAATCTGTGTGTGCTTGTGCCAGCTGTTTTGCACATCCATCCCAAACTCCTCGGTTGAGGTGACCTCTCAAGTGCCTGCTGCAGTGAGTGATGGAGTTATTGAGATTCAGAGACAACCCTGACCCTGACCCCCTCGTGGCCTTGGTTTCACTCATCCATCTTCCAAGCCCCACAGGCTGTGATGTGCTGTGTGGAGACAGGATTAAACAAGTGTGAATAAACAAGTTCAAAGCCTTCTGTCATGACTGCCAACACAGAACATCAGGAGAATGAGGCATTAATAACCCAGTGCTGGGCAGGCATGTTGTTTTGCCATAGCAGCACCTGGGAAAAGCACCACTTTCTATGCAATCAGGGTTTTGTGTGCCAAGAAAAGTTTGCTGAAGACTTCTGTGAAGGGTGTGAGATTTGTCCTGCCATTCTTCTTAGTCATGAATCTGGCAAGAGTGAGACCAGAAAGGTGCTGAAAAACCTTCTGTGGAAGCAGCATCCTTTGCTTGTATTGTTATCTGGGCTGTGATTCATCAGAAGTGATTGGAGGGTTGGGGGCTTTTTGTGGTTTTAACCTAATCTGTTTACAAGAAGAGAGTCTGGAACACGTTGCCAGAATTATTTTCTTAAGGATAATCTTAGGAGATCAGTTTTGTATTTTGTTATAAAGAAAAATTTTATTCTGTAGTACATTTAAGGTTGAATCTGTGTGTGTGTGGGTAAACTGTGGCTGAGATGAGATATGCTTGTTGTGGCAGTGGTTTAGGTAGTGCCTGTCTTCCCTTTGTCAAGACACTCATTTCACCCTGTGGCACCTTCTCATCAGTTGACTAGTCAGTGATTAAATACATTTATTTAGTTCAATGGGTCAGAGATGTTGGGGTGGTTAGAAAATTACTGATGGATTATCAGTTTCATCACCTCTGACATGCAGCCTTAGCACAGTTCATCATCTGAGAATTCATACCACATTCGCCTGAGCAGTAACATGCTCGGCTACCTGTGTGATCATGGCTCTAGGAGCTGGCGCTGTTGTGCTCAGGATTGACAGGACAGATGTCACAGGAATTAGAAGGGCATCATCTCTTTTGCTGATAAACACACTTACTAAAAAAGCTACTGAAGAGTGTTCTCAGACCAGTGGCAAACAGTGAATTCCAAGGCTGTAATGCACTGATATTTGTCTTTTCTTGGAGTGTTTCAAGAAATTAAAGTGCTTTTCAGAAGGAAAGAAACTTTGGATTTAGCACTACTGGATGCTTATAAGACAGAAAATATGCAGTAATTTTTGAAGTCTGAAACTGTAGAAGTAATATCAAAGCAGTTATCTTTTTAGAGACCTATTAATTTCATCTCTGCTACACAGTAAATCTCATTGTCTGACAGCCTATCTAAGATTAGGGGGATTTTTATGGAGTCCAGTCCTGGGGCAAGCCCTGTTGGAGGTAGCACACTACTGTACTTCCAGGCTACAAAACATTTATTTATGAATCAGTCAGTTGTTGGTGCTCCTATGTTAACATTTTTATTTTCAAAAACCTATGTGTACCTACAAGTGTGTCAGAAAGTGAGGTATGAAATCCAGTCCTTCCTTGCTTCCTTCCTTGCTTGATTTAAAGCAGTTGAAAATGTCCAAGTGATTTCAATGTTATGGAAAGAACTTTATTAAAGGAAGTGAAAACATTGTTTATAAATAATAGAAATAGCACCAGCTTCTTAGCCAAATATCAAATACATATCATCTTACTGTATAAGAAATATGAAGGGAATAATGGACAGGATTTACTGAGAAAACAGGTGAAATAAACCCTGGATTCTAATGTTTAGGAAAATTCTGAAAATTAAAAGGGAAAAAAAATGCCCAAAGAAAAAATATCAAACATACTTTGGTTTTTTGCTGGGGTTTTTATTTTGTTTTTTCCCCTCCCTGTGACACTTGTAATATGGTTCTTATGTTGAGAGTGAAGCAGATTTATTTAATAGTCTTGGGTTGTTGACATCAAAGATGAGAATAATGCTGTTTGCAGTAGTGAAGTGAAATCCAACACAGCAAAGATGTTTCAAGTTTATTTGTTGTCATTATTCTTAAGGCACAAAGTGGTCCAGACAACAGAGCCAGAACAGGGGTTGACTGTGTGTAGATTTGAGCAAATACGACTTTTAATCTATAATCTAGTGAACATCATGAAATGTGATGAGAGAGTTTGGAGGGAAACCTTGCTTTTATCAATTGAACTCCAATAAAGCTTCTATGTTGGCATTATACCAGCTTGTAACAAATATCTTGATGGAAGTGAATTGTTAGTGTTGGCACTTGTAGTGGATGTAATGTTTAAGATTCAGGGAGTTGTAATCCTTAATTCTTACAGGTCTTAATCTAGTGAGTTTTATGTCTGGAATGCTTACGAGCCTGTTTCTTTTCCTTTTTTACTTTTTAGGTTTTTCTAGCACTTAATTCCTATCATTCTTTTGAATCATAAACCGCTTTAAGATCCATTTAATGTAGCAGTTCCATAGAGACATCTTTTAATTCCACATAGTTTACAAGTATGACATTTGAAACCTTTAATGTCATGTTCAGCCAAGGGGAAAAGATGCTTTGAGAGGAGGTAAATTGATTGATTTTTTTTTTTTTCCAGAAGATTAAACTACAGTTTTATTACTAGTGCTGAAATTAAAATCAGGCCCAAGCCTTACATTCAGTGCTTGTATCAGTCAACCAATGAATGGATTTTGTTTCAAGGTCTAAGTTTTTTCATGAGTTTAAAACTGGATCTGATCAGTGTTCATCCACAGGCAGGGCTTTATGCCCAAGTTGTTCTCTTAGCCCTGAGAGGCTTCATGTGCTGTGGCTGCTCATTTTCTTACTGGAAAAGCACCTTGGCTTTTACTGCCTGCTTGATTTCTCATTTGAGAAGTGTTTTGAATAAACTGAGAGGGGGAAAAATGATAAGAAGGCATTAATCTAGAGGGGATTATCCCAAAGTGTGGAAGAATGTATGCAGTACTTGAAATGACTTTTAGCCCAAGTTTGACATTTGACTTGCTTAAGAGTTGATAATATCCTTCTGAGATCTCTGACTTATAATCAGCCTCATTAATTCTTGTGACTGCTCTTGTTTCTTTTTATTGACACATAAGATGTGTTATTTTAGAAAATGAATTCCAGTTCTTTGTCACAATCCCCTGTTATAAAAACCAAGTAAGGTTAAACTACACGTATGCTCAGAATATGACAATAGTTCTGCTCTTTCACTGGGGGAAGCATGCAGGAATTATCAAGTTAGACCCTAGAATTTGCATCAATTGTTGTGATGTCAAAGCTGCCATATTAATATTCTTAGTTTTCCATTTCAGTGGTTAAGGATAATACAGATCAATCTAATGAGGTTTTAGGTACACTAAGTACTTCTTGCTTTTACAGCAGTATGGTCTTGAGTTAAAAATAAGCTTTTTAAAACATGTAGTCATAACTAATAGAAACTTTTAGCTTTAAATAAAAAGGGAATTTAAACAGGAGGGAAATTAGGTATGTAAGTTTTGTCTGGTTTTCTTAAAACTGAATATGCTCATTGTATTGAGAAATAGTTTTTAAATCCTTATGAATTTGTAGAGTTTGCTTTGAAAAAGTTTTTAGGTAGCCTTAGGTGGGCTTAAGAATGAAAGCTGTTTTCAAAAAGAGAATGATCTGTAACAAGTATTTCTTGGGGTCAATGATGCTCATTACTCTAATATCTAGGTGTGTTAATGTATTTTCCTAACTAAATACTGAGAAGAAAATTCAGAAAGCTTCATAAAAGCAGATGCAGTGCTTACTTTGTTAGATTCAGAGCTGAAAAAACAAGGACGCCTCAAATTTATGCCAAGAGTGTGAAAGCTTCATGGTCTAACTCATGTTTTTGTTCGGTATACTGTGTTTTATTAACACTGCAAGCCTTAAAGTAGATTCAAGAAATTCCTGTGGTCTCTTATCCTGACAGCACAATGGTCTGGTGAAATGATGTCACAAACCATGTCTGACAGGTTTAAAGTTGGACGCAGGTGGCCTGTATTTCCTTTTTCCTAACTCTGTTCCCTGTTCCAGGCTCGGAGGCTGGGATGAGGCTGCACTACTGCCTGTGTTCTATGTGGACACTTTGGTGGTGGCCAGCCAGGAGCCACAGGGAATTGTGCACTCAGAAATGGTGAGACTTTGGGTGTAATTAAATCTGAAGAGGAACCAGGAATGGAGACTCAAGCCATGTTGTCTTAAATGTAAACTATGAGCAGTTTAATGAAAAAACTGACCTAGTCTATTTTATCTAGTTTTTAAGGAACTTAATCACTCTGGTTCCTTAAGAATCCCTGTGGAGATGCTTTTGAACAGAAGAGCAGTTTTACTACAAGAAATTGTCCTTTTTAAACAATACATGAACATTTATTATATTATTTTAAGGACATTTTCCTATTTTCTTTAGTGTTTTAAGAGTGTTCTAATGTAGAAGATAATTACCTTGCTACTACATGTTTTTATTAGTGGGTAAGGAATTATTTTTTTTTAACTCTTTAACATTTTTAGAAAGCTCTTTCCTAAATTTCATAA
Source organism: Chlorospingus semifuscus (assembly GCA_035048045.1). Lineage (NCBI taxonomy): Eukaryota > Metazoa > Chordata > Aves > Passeriformes > Passerellidae > Chlorospingus > Chlorospingus semifuscus. The sequence goes on along the minus strand of JAWWMS010000001.1, from coordinate 9,664,684 downwards.
CAGAAAAAGAAAGGTGTGTAAGGATAAGCCAGAAGTTATTCTGGCTCCTTATGGCACATGTGTTTGAAAACTAATGCAGTGTGATTTCTACCAACTGACACTTCTTCCATAGCATCTAAGAAATGAGCTAGTTCAAGATTCCTGGGCTCTCCTGAACAAATTTTCTTTTGGGTGAAAGGTCAGTTAAAGGTTAGAGATGTGTGAAACCGGAAGGAGGGCGATTTGTCCTCCTGATTCCCTGTTTCTGGCTCTCCGTGGCTTTTGGTTGCCGTGCATGTTTGAGAGGCACTCATGATTCCTGTCATGACAGATCCACGTTGCTCATAGAAATATCAAGTCCTGACTCATTTTCTGGGATACTTGAGAATGTCTTAGGCTGCAAGCCTCCATTTGAATACTCTAAGTTAGCAGAACAAAAAGCAGGGCAGATTCACTTCCTGTGTTAGTCTTATGTAGATCTGTTCTTAATGTGGGTATGGCAGGGGCAGCTTTGTAATAAACCTGTTCCTTTATGTAAAAATTTACTTAGCAGGTTTCTTTCCCTTTGTCCAAAATTTTCTGTGTTTGCAAGGAAGAAATAAAATCAAAACTGATGACTCCATGCCTTTCTAGCAAATGGGCTACCTAATTGCTTTTTTCCTGTAGCATCTAGGTATGATCTGTAGCATCTTGTTAGACATGGTGTCTCTGTACATGCACTTTTTGCTTGTTTTGCACCTTTCACCTCCATCTCAGCAATGAATGACCTGTTATTTGTGTCTGTGCTCACAGTTTCACCTAAGCAGCCAGTAAAAGCTGATAAATTATCCTTAGATCTTGCCAGATAATCCCATGTATGCTAACAACCCTGCAGAACTCTGCAGACTCCCATTTAATAATGAACAAACCACAAAGGAATGTATAGCTATTTCTGAGCCTTCATCTTATGAAAGTTCTCTTTTCCACTGAAACTCCTGATCTTTTTCAGTCCTCACATGAGAAAATGTCTTTAGCTTCAGTTACCCTAGTTTAATTCTTGAATTTTTAAAGTTAAGTTTTTTCTCCAAATTTCAAATTTTGTCTCTTATGTCAAAAACTTGTAGAAGTTAATCTCTTAAAACAAATATGCAATTAAGCTGTACCTTGATTTTTTGGGGTGTATGCATGGCTGTGTATTCAAATAAATGCCTCTGTGTTTGTATAGCTGTGTATTCAAAATGTTGAGCTATAGTTATCTATGCAAACTGCTTAGGTTATGTCTTCTTCTTAACCATTATGTATACTGTTTGGAATTGTAGTTCAGCAAAGAAAATACAGAGTACTTAAACCACAGTGAAAGAAATACTTAAATTTTTTTTAGAAAACTATTGCCTTTTGCTTTTTTCCCCCTACCTCAAAATACTGATGAATCAAGCCACATTGGTTGGGATCATTGAATATTGCTTGATCCTCACATCCTTGGCATGAATTTCAACAGCTCTAAAGAAAACCAAAAAGAAAGATGTATAATCCTTTGAAAACTTACCCAATGGCAAATTACTTTTATGAAGCCTTATCAGGGCCATAAAACTGGCAGTGTGACCCCTGTGTGTCATGAATGAAGAGCTTTGGTCACATTCAGCCACATGGTTCAACCTCAGCACAGCAAACAAAGTGTTCCTTTAAAAAATTGGCTGCAGTCTCTGGAGAAGGGAAATCCTGGAGACCACCGTGGAGTTGCAGTAAGGCTTCCTATTGTGTATTCAGCTTCCAGCCATTGTACACATTTGACCCCCAAATGACAAAATAAATGAAAGCTGCTCTTCAAAGTAATGCAATCAGTTCAAAAATATTGTGCTAATAAAGTTATAAATTCTAATGGAAAGATTTATGGCAATCCATTTAGTTGTTACTAGGTTATTTGTGGCAGACAGATGCAGAGTAACCTGATTAGAGTCAGCATTGTGATGACTTGTAGCTGCAGAGGGGAAAAAAGCTTTAAACCATTGTCATGGCCCGTTCTCTGAGATGCATTTGGAAGCTGATTTGAAAGAAAATATATGACCCTTAAATGTAGTTTTGCCGCTGCCTCAGATAAGTTGGCCCAAAGAAAGTGCCAGAATGACTGGCAGGTCTTTCTTTACCTAAGTTTTAATTTGTAACTCGATTTTGCAGATGAATTTAGAAGAAATTCAATTGAAGCACTCTTTTCAATATATTTTTTCTTCCCATTCATTCTATATTTAATATCTTATGTTGGGAAAAATAGTCTTAATTCAGTTAATAATAGAAATCCTATTAAGGAGTTTATTCTTTTGGACTTGATGAGCAAGCTTTATGAAAATATGCTTCCTATATGAACATACCCCTGAAAAATGTAAAAGCAGGACTTTTATTCATGTGTAGCTATGTAGTTTTAGTTGAGGGAGAGCTTAGATTTACTGGAGTCAAATAATAGTTTCATAGAAGCTGCAAAGAGGAGGAGCTACTTGCTGGTCTTGCATTCCTACATTTAGTATCTAAAAAATGGACATGGTTTTCTTATTTCTTTAATATATATGTTCTTATAGTTACACCCTTCAAATTACTCTACAAGTGAGTATCAGTTCAGTTTTATATTCAATTTGTTTGATCTATTTATTGCAAACAGGATTAATTGGTGACAAGGATACAGTTTTGTATAATCATTAATAAAATGTACCAATTTTTTGGGTAATACCATAATAATGTGCATTGCAAATTAGTTCTTGCTCCTAACTTCAATCACTTGAAGAATTTGGCACAATAAGGCAGTAAGATGATCGAAGTTCAGGCTTATTGGTGAGTGCTGGTCTTGGCCATTCTGATTAATACAGAACTTTTTCTGTAATATGTCAATTTAAGTTATATTTGAAGTTATAATCAAAATAGATTTAGTCGTTAACAGCTGTCAAAGGGAAGTACATTGACAGAACTGGTTTTGTACTGAGAGTTAAATGATTCTTATGGCTCCAACCTTACAGAAAAAAGTACATTTATTCCTTACAGAATGGTACAGTTGCTGGAATTCATTCAACAATGCAACAGGGGGGAACCCTAATTTGCTGTAACACCTAAAAACAGAGAGTGAACTGTAATATGATCAGTGAATGGATTATTAAATTTTGTGTTTATGTAGAGCAGGAAGATCTTTGACAAATTGCAATAGTTTTTAATTTTCTGTTAGTATTAACAAGTAAGTCTGTAAAAATAGTAGGAAATACTAAAGAGGAAGAATTGCCAAAGTGTTTGTCTGTGTTGGTACATTTTTGTAAATTTGGATATGTACGTGTGTGGTATGTATGTATCTGCTATATTCCAGATAATTATTATTGGTATCTTAACATTGTCTACTCTTTTTTCCTAAGGTAAGAGTAGTTTCTGTTGTCTGTCAGGTACTGAGTTGTGATCACTTCATCTGAAGAGCCAAGTTTGGCTCTGCCTTCAGGATGGTTTCTTGTGAGTGCTGTGATGAGGAAGCAATCAAGGCAGAAACTTTGCCCCTTTCTCAGTATGAGCGTTTTATGAGCCAGGATCCTTTAAATACCTCTTGCCAAATCCTTCCTAAGGAAGGATTTTGGAGCAGGTGGAAATACCTAGATACTTGGGACCAGTAACTTCCCTTTCACTTTGCTGTCAAAATCCATCCAAGACATCCCTTTTTATGGGGTTGAACTACCAGCCGGAGCTCCTAAGCAGTTACATACCCTGAAGATTTCATCAGTGTTACTTGTGTTCAGTCCCTGGTGAACAAGCTATTCCCAGCAATTTTAACTTTGTTCTCAGGGTGGTCATTTGGAGCTCAGGGGCCTGGAATGGTTGAGTAATTCCCGAAGTGATGGATTAGCATGCAGGCAGCAGTTGAGGTGGTCAAAGGCGCATGACAAAAAATAATTCATCACATGGATGTTACTGCTGTTTCTGGGCTTCCTAGGGGACAAATGTAAGGACATTTTGGGAACTGGCAGAACTTCTATTTTTAATCTCTGGATCCTTATTCAATAATATTTATTTAATTGTATGTAGCAAAATCATTGTGATTAAAGACACCAGTACAGCTTTGTGGAAGATATTAGTACTGGTTTTCTACTGTCTGGGAATGTTAATGTTAGGCACAAGCTCTTGTGGTATGGGAGCAAAAGAAGTTCCAGAGCTTTTAATCTCTTTTCAGTTAAATTTTATTCTGCTAGAATAGGATCACTGCACAAAACTTAAAACTCCAAAAAGACTGTTTTAAGAAGTGCAGGAATGAAATTTTATATTTCCCAAAGCCTTTCCCCTTTGGAATTTGTCTGTTGAAAGAACTTCACGATTAGTGAGGCAGACCATTAGCTGATGTGCATGGACTCTGTATTGTTTGCTCTCCATAGAATTTTGCTGTAGGAATGCACTGTGGATGACCTGGCCTACTGTTGGTAATAAAAGCTATGGTGCACCTTCCCTCCGTCTGTAGCAGTGATCCTGGAGATTGCTGGCACAGAACTTCCATTAATTCCAGTGATCTTCACTTTGAAAAGTGAAAGGAAGCATCATTTCTATGCATGTGCCATGATTTAGGAGTAGTACTCCCCATTTCAGTGACCCAAAAGAGATTTTCCCAAACAAGACACTGCTCACTCGCTTCCCTCTCCCCTTCCTGCTCTGGGGATGGAGTTGAGAATTGGAGACTCAAAGGTAAAAATGAAGGGGGTAAGATAAGAGGAATTTATTGGAAACAGCAATGAGATAAGAAAACAAAGAGTAACAGCAAAAATTAGTCCCTAGGACTCCCTAGTCCCAGGTTTCCTAGGTTTCCTATTAGGGTTTGTTAGATCTTACTCTGTACTTAAGAGGCAGCAGTAGGCTCCAAATAGCAGGATAACCATCTGCTGTTTTGAAGGGAAAGAGAAACTCTTTTTTGCCAGTTCTCATCTTAAATATTTATTTTCCAGCTCTATTCTACCTTTACTTTGTCTCCTGATCTTTTAAGTGGAATTTGTAAAGACTTGTGTTTGATTAACCAATTACACAATCTGGAAAAAAAAACCTAAATGAAGAAGAAGTTGTTGTAAACTGGGTTTTGAGACAGTTTTAGTTTACAGTAGCAGTATGTCACAATCAAAGCAATTCCTTATCAATCTGTCGAGTGGCTGAGGCAGTACTGGATTGAAGAGGGTTTTTCTGGGAAGTCTCAAGTGTTTGTCTCAGGTACCATTGCTGTGCTCTTTCAGTCAAGAGTCAGGAATGCTGTGATGGGCATATTTTGTTTGTTCACATCCCTGTGTGTCAACACTTCAGGAACCTTTTCAGTCCCCTTTTTCCTGCTCTTCTCTCTGATCAGAGCATGACTTGCTTGCTAAGATTCTCATAAGATAATAATTTAATAGCAGCTCTGAGCCAGAAGACAAAAGGAAAGAGAGTTCAAGAGCTCATTGCTAATTTCTCTCCCAGCATAATCCAATCAGTAGAGCTCTCCAGCTAGGACTTATAACCCTTAATAAGTCATTCTATTCGATTAAGAGGAATTGATTTTCTTCTCCTGTGTATCATAGTGATTATGATGAGTGTGGTACCTGCTGCTCCCTTCCCTGTCTTCCCTCCTAGTCTCCATTTGTTTGCAGGGTGGGCAGGTAAACCAGCCAGGGAGATGGGGCAGCATCATTAACTGGGGCTGGTGTCAGCTCTGTGACAGCTCTGGAATTGAGGTGTCCCACAGATCAGAGGAGATGCCGCTTGTGAGGGTCTCACACAGCAATTCCGTACTTTTGACAACTCTGCTGACAGCCTCAAAAGCAGGAATTGATGGGACAATCATTTGCAATCGTGACTAGAAGAGCAACTTGCACTTGGTGGTGGTAGCAAATTGACCACAATTTAGTGGTTAACTAACAAAGCAGATGGGAGAGGAGGGGAAAGGCAGTTTTTATATTTCAAAAGTAAAGCAATATTGAATTTTCTTCAATCAGAGGATACTGGTGTAAACATATTTTGATGATGTTACCTATTTGTTTGGTTTCCACAATTTATTGGCAGTAGAAAACTTAATTGACTTGAATTAATTTAATTTTTGGGGAGGAAAAATAGGAGTAGAGACGGGAATTAGCCAAGTTTCACTGCTGTTCAAGATAGTTTTGGGAATGGTGACATAAGGACACATAAACGTTTGTTCATATATGTTTATCATGAGTGCAGTCAAACAGCAAAACAAGACATTGTAACTGTCTGGGAATTTTTCCCCATCCTGGGAGTAGCACCCTTTACCTGAAAAGCTTTCCTTCTGGATGCCTTCAAACTGTAAACAAAATAGCAGGTGAGGTTTGGAAAGAAATGAGCCAGTCACAGGCTTCAACTGTTTTATATTTCTCTCTCAAAATTGCAGTAAAAGTTAAAACATGGCACACTTCTTAATAAATTATTATTATTTTCCAGAACTATTGCCTGCCCTGTATGTGGATGTCTGCTTAAGAAGCTTTATTTTCAAGTGTTTAAATACATTCTTGCTGAGCAAGGGAAATTGGATTGCCATTTTGGTGTTGAAATATATAATTTGAATAGATTAAGTCAATGTATTCAAAATCATGTAGTTTGACATTTTGCATAACCCAAGCCACAACTTCTTTAGCAGGATCAATAATGTGTGGCTGGAAAAAACATGCCTTTTTTTTTTTTAGGATCTTTTTGTAATATGTTGTCTTGAATAAATATTGAGATGCCTCTGTAAAGATTTCAGGTGAGAAGAATCACATGTCCTTTAGGATGTTTTAATGTTGAGATGACCCAAAGGTAAAACTTCATTTTTAGTGAATTTTAGTTGTTCTGTTAGGCTTCAGATCACATTTCTTTTTAAATCATACAAACTGAATATTGTGCAGAGAAACAAGTTTTGCTGCCCACACCACACTCTGAGGTATTTCTGAGAAGTCATGTGTCTTAAATATTGCAGCTGTTTCATGCAGCTGACATTTACTTTCCCTGCATAGCTGTGTGGGATGCCTGTAAAATGGGATTCACGTTGCCAGGTGCTGTCTCATAAGTGCAGCTTTCAAGCACTGATTAGATGGCAGTCTGATGGGTTTGGAGTGCCTGAAATCCACAGTCTTTGGATCCAGAGGCAGTTTTGAGGGAAGTAAGGTGGAGTGATTGCATCTTTTTCAGGTTTCAGAGTACTTTGGCAAGTCTGCTTCATTTACACCAAAAGAATCCCCCAAAAACCTGAAACCCTCAATCCATTAACTTAACTTGCAATTTGAAGTTTCCTAGTCCCAACTTCTAATGATGAAATATTGAAATCCTGGAGTGGGAATGTCACCACCTAATGTTTTCTAATGCCTTGGAAAAATGCAACTTGCATAAATATTTACCATCTTAGATAGTTTTAGCATCTTGAAATTTTTTGAGTATCAAATTATAAATTGGGATTTTAAAACTTCACAAAAAGGACATAGGAATAATTTGAAAACTGTGGGGCTTTTAGTGTGCTTTAGAAGAGTGGAGTAATATTGGGCAAAATGTCACAGGAATAACCTAATCATTGGCAGTTGCTCACTGAATAAACATCTTTGCTGCTATTTTCTTATATCCAGATATCATTTCAGTAGTTTTTATCTGCTTTGTTAAATCAGGAGATTGTGTTCCCTGGGTTATTTCCCTTTTCTTCTATGATATAATATTCTATTCTGTTATTGTGGGGTTTTTTTGTTTGTTTTGAAACATGATCTCACCATAAATCTTGAACTGTGCCCAGTTTACAAAGCAATGTTTATTTGTATGGATTGCTTGCCACTTCATTATCCAGCAACGTGTGTTGTCTGAAAATTGGATTAGTAATGACCTTATATTTTCTTCTCGATTACTGGCAGGTATTGAATTGTTTTCAGGGTGTGAACCAATTCCATCATGACTCCTCTAGGAACTTGCTTTTTCATTGGTGATTCCCCAGTGATATCTCTTTTTCTGGATTTATCAATTACCAGTTTCAAATCCACTTAGTACGTGCCAAGTTTAATTTGTGGGATGCTAATTTCCTAATGCAAATATCATGTGGTCAGATGCTTCAGTGAGTGTATAACCTCTTTCCTGTGAATGTGTTGATCATAATACAGTGAGATGTGATATAGTCATCAGCATCCTTCTGAGCAGCAGGTTTAGAGCTTTTATTCTGGATTATTTGACACTTTGATTTCTCTTTTGTGAAAGCAGTCTTGTCTGTGTGGTGCAGCTTTGGTTTAAAAGCTGTTCCCTGTTGAGGTTGCTGTTTATTGTGCATGCTGCTTATGCTGTGAGAGACACTAAAATGGGCCAGTGCTGTTTACTTGATGAAACTGCCTTAAAGGATATAAAACCTGGTTGTTGTGGACTAGAAAGTGGAATAATCTGCTGTTATGCAATTTATAACAGATGAAAATTCTTCAGCAACTTTCTTCTTATGCCTTTATCTATCTGTTTGTATTTTTTGTTACTTTAACAGCAGTGGATGCTGACAGAAAATGTTTGATAATTACATTACTATTTTGACCCTAAAATGACCTATTTGAGTAAAACTTTCTTATGCACACTTCTTTCACTTTAGAACTGTAAAATGTTCTCATTCAGGTCCTCTGGACATTGTTTTGGCTTGTGCAATTTGGAGATGTTGGAATGCACTCGGGGCCCTGGGAAACCCAAGGTTAGAGTAACAGAGAGGGCTCTTGTTCTGTCCTTGGCTGAATATCTCCCTGAACAGCACTTAGGGGATACACAATGTCCCTGGACCAAACTGTTTTCCATCTAGGAAATCTGCATGACCTCACTTGTCACCTACTTTGTATAAATTATAACCTTTATGCATTTAGTATATTTCTCTGCTTCTCATCCTCACTTGAAACTTTGAGGTTTCTGATATAAAGAGAATTGACATATGATTTACTTACTAGAATTTCTGTAATAATGTAGAGTTAACAGCATCTGATAACACAGAGATGATTGTATTACCAATACCCTGATAATTTATTTTTTTCCATGAAAATGTTAATGGAAACATGAGATTCATCTCAGAGTTAAAGTTCCAATGTATTTTGATAAAATTGGTTTTCAGTGCTCTCTCAATACTTAGCGCTGATTGTAGAGTCTAAAAGGTTCACTGACAGTTTTTCCCCAGCTAGAATCAGTATCCAAAGTTAACATTCCTCCCTCTTCTCTTGGCCTCTCCACTGGGAGGACAACAGTGTAAGCATCACAGGAGAAATAGCTAGGAGGCACTGACTTAGATTTGAGAGAGAATGCTTTAATCCCCAGAGCTCCAGGGTATGCTGAAGAGTAGTGAATACCTCCATTTTTGTACCCCTGCAAAGCTTCTTTTGTAGGAAGTTGTATTTGTGTCAGGAAACAATTTCCAACATATGAATGCTAAAAATTATAACCAGGATAGATTACAGAAGCAGTAACTCTAGGATATCCTTGACTCTTAGAGCGGGTTCTGTGGTTTGGTTTTGGTTTGTGGTTTTTGGTTTTTGGGTTTTTTTTTTTTTTTTTTGTAATCTTGAGTCTGATTTAAATCAAGGTTGAGCATTTCTTTACTACTTGATGGTTTTTAAGCAAAACACTATGCTTGAGTTGCAAGCTCTTGATAAATGAGTTCACAGTAGTGATGCATCCTTCCGTCCAGTGTAAAAAATGCTGCTATTGAAATTAGTCATGTGCCCAACAGGATTACACAGAGGAGCTGAAGGAATGGTAGAAAAACATAATTGGGTGATGCAAATAAACAAAAACCTTTTTGGATTTCCTGGCTGCTTTCTATGAGCTCATCTGATGCTGTAAGTCAAGCATAGAAGTCTCAGTGGGCATTTGCTGAGTGCTCCTGATACTTACTACATCATTAGAATTTTGAATTGAAACATTTGAGGATATAATTAATTAGTTTATGTTAGTAAAGTGCTCTGTAAATACTAGCTATTATAAGGTAAACTGACAGATATTCTGGAAAAATGGTACAAGCATCCTTATTACTGTAAATCAATAGGTTTTATAAGGGAGTTCTGCTTATTATTAAGGGCAATTTATAACTGATGACGGGTTCAAAAGTGACGTGCAGCCTTGAGTCCTTAATTTATCACAGGAGCAGGACGTTGTTGACAGAAAAAAACAAATGCTGTGGTGCTTCCAGTACACCCTAACCTTGACCTGGAGCAGACATCTCTGGGCAGGATTGGGGAATTCTTGCTCCATGCCCTGTAATTTGTGGCCTTTCTGTTACGATTGCCAATAAGGAGATCCATTACTCTCTCCTAAAAGTTGGATTTTATTAGTATTAACTGTAATTTATTCTCCACTGAGGCCCAGAGAAATGGCTTCCCAATGTTATAAAAAATGTCAAAGCACAACAATAAGACCATCTCTGTCCTGGAGAACCTGCATTTGAACTCTTAGGCTGTGAAGCCTGGCGCTCTTACAGATGGCTGTCCATCAGATTTCCAGTGAGGCACTCACGTTACTGTGGGTTGAATTGTTTGAGTTGCTCTGTGTGGGTTGAATTGTTTGAGCACTTGGGAACTCGGGTTAGTGTGGGTTTTATGATTTTTTTTTTTTCTCTTTTAAATCAGGTTTTACATTTCAGTATAAATTATTGCTGCATAGCAAGTCACCAATATAATGTAAACAGAAAAATCTGTAGCTGAATAGTCTCCATGTGCAATCACAGGGCAAAGAATTCTTAAGCTTTCCTTTTGCTGTGGTGAATTTAAAAATTTGCAGTTTTCTTACTTATCACAAAGTTTGATAGGAGCAACAGCCTTTCTAAAATCACTTTTTTCTATCTGTATTCTTTTTTATAAATAGGAACTAAGTTCAATTACTTTCCAATCAAGGCAGATTCTGACAGCCTCTTATGTAAGTATATAAACCTACAGGTGTTATACTTGTCAACATTTAAGTAACAAAATAAAAATAGGGCACATCTTCACTTCTTTGTGGTCACATGTAAGTCCAAACCAAACAGAAAAGAATTGTGAAGGGAGGAGTTCTTCAGATACATTGCCTTTGTCAGCAATATATGTTATCGTTGTAAAATATTTCCCAGTTTAAGTTCCAGGAATGAGCACTAGTATCCAGGCTATTAAACATGTACTTTTAGTGTATTTGTAATTCTCTAAAAGTGCAAATTCCCCAGTTAAGACAAATCCTTACAGAGATCTTTGTTTGAATAATGTTAAGTAAAATGCATACCTAAGTCAGAGGCTAGCTCTGATAAAAACAAACAAAACAAATTTATTCAATATTCATCTTCCCCTACTTGGACCTCTCCCAGATATTGACCAGTGAAGTTGGCAGTGTGGTGGGGGAAAGAACAAATGGTTATTACAGGAGTTCTTAAACCTACTGAGTTCTTTCATCCTCTTACCCTCTTGAGAGAATTGCTTTGATCCTGTTTGTAAATCACTGTAATTCCTGTAAACAAGTGTGAGGGACTGAAAATGTTTGGTGTTTCCAGGTGATTATTTAACTTAGTGAGCTTTTAGTGACAAAGATGTTCTGCTTTCCTGCTTCTGCAATGGACAACACTGGAAATGCAGTTTTTCAGAATAGAGAACTGAGTGAAATCTTGGAAGCACAAGCAATGTAAAAATGTGGTTTGTGTTTAATGCTTTCACTCTTAATGTTCCTAGGCTGTATTTAATAAATAATTCCCTTTTCAGCTGGCTCCTACACAACAGTATTTCTCAAGCTAGTGGTGACATATGGAAAAAGCTTATCTTACAAAGATCAAGAGTAGAAATGTATGGATGTATGTATGGGCTGTATTTGTGGATTGATGCACCTGAATCAGAAGACTGAAAGCAAATTCCTCTTTCAAGTTCTGAGCTTGATGAAATTAATTGATAAAAGACCGCATGTGTGATTCTTCTTAAGTTCCGAAGACATTGAGATAGAAGAAAAAGCAATAGATGTTGGTATATTAATGATAGCCATCCTCACAAATCATCTTGAAGACAAACACACATTCAGAGATGTAAGGAAAAAAAAGCAGGGAAGTCTGTGTTTGTAGAAACATATGCAATATCAGGTTTTGTATAAAATTCAAGGTGTTCCTGAATTTCATAGTCTTTGATTTCCATCCTTCTTGTAATTATAAATAACCCTTTCACTCACTCACCTGCTCTAGAGTGTAAAGAAATACAGTCAGACACTTGCCTGGCAATACAGAAGCATTTTTTGACACTTTTTTCCATGGGAGTTATTCATTATGGTAATGGTACTGTGTGATGTGCAGTTTCTGGATTTATGACCCATTCTCGATAAGCGTGAATCCAGCCTGCATGTGCATCTTTGATAAGGTTCTAATTGGATAGCAGTGACCTTTCTGAATGTAATTCTAGGAGGAAGATTAAAAAGCAGTCCAGAAAGTGACAGGTTTGGGACAATAACATATGAATTCAGCTCTGCTGGCAGGCATGAGATGTAAGCCATGATAAATTAGAGGCAGGCCAAGCAGGCTTGCTGAGTGATTGCTCATTTCTGCTGCATCCTTGGGTAAAATCCCGTGAGTAACACCAGTGCTGCCATAATTCTGCCATATTCAGTGTTTACTGATTTTGCATGCTGTGGAATTATACAGCAGGGCAAGTTTTGGGAGACACCAAGGAGAGCCTGCTGATGGTGTCCGCTTGTGTGGTAAGGGAGTCTTACATTTGATGTCCTCATTTAAGTACTTGCTAATATCTTGCCTCTGCTGGCTTCCTGCTCTAATTAAACTACTTTTACAAAAGCGATCTTTATCCAGTGCAGGATTAAACAGATTACAAATTGAAATTAAAATAATTCAACATATATAAATATATATATTTTTCCTTTGAAAAGAAGATAACAATGAAATTAGGTTATGGAACTTTTTTCCTACATGTATACTTAGACACTTAAGATAATGTAAGAATGCACTGGAAAGGAAAACTGAAAAAAAAAAAGTCATAAAATCATATTGGAAGTTCACTTCAATAAAAGTTTTATAGTTTGGTTAAGTTGCCAGTTATCCAGAAGAGTCACCAGATGCTTCCTGTATTGACACACCTTTTATTTCAAGATGAAATGTGGTCTGTATTTTAGATGTCTTTTTATATCTGTATTATCATTTCTACATAATTTTTGTGGAGCATACTTGATGATAAAAAAGCAACATGCCAATTTATATTTTGACTTTTCCTGTTTTATATAAACACAGATCAAGGGCTGTTGTGAACAATGTTCTTGGTTGAGTTTTTGCATTGTGACAAAAATACGGACTTTCAAGTCACTTTTTAATTTAGGTGAAATTCTTGCTATGCTATATGAAATCTGAGATCACCAAACTGAAGGAGGAATGCTTGTCACTGCAGTAAACCTAACTATGAATAACCTGTTTTTAAGGCTTTGTGTAAGCCTTTGCTATTCAGCCTCCAAAGTGAAGAATTCAAATGGTCATGAGTTTTAGCCTTGGAAGTAAAATGGTGATGAAGGCAGAAAGATGTTATGAATGTAAATGGGGTTCTGGATAAGTGAGTATCATAGAGGTTACTGGAGTTGTAAACAGGGATTTGTACTTTTATTTAAGTTTGTAAATTTAGCCACATGGGAAATAAAAACTGATTTTGTATTTTGATGCATAAGCTTATGACAAACATATTTAAATCAAATCCCCTGGTACTGGTGATATTTGTGAGAGAGGGATGTAATTATTTATTAATGCCTTGGTTTATTGGAGCATGCTGATAAAATGAGCTGTCGCTACCTCCTGATAGTTTGTTTTGTTTTACCCTAATCTGTCTTGAAACATTTAGAAAATAGGTCATAGTAAGAAAGTCAGAGTTTACAGGGCATGGCTGTCATGTAAATCTTAATGGTCTGCCTCACAGAGATACCTAAAAGCAGATAGAAAATTAAATAATTTGCTGTAATAATTTGACAGCAGGAGTTTGGCAGATAAGTTTTTCAAGTGAAAAGACATATTTTGGTTATTCTCATATGACTGTTTAAGAGAAAGGTTGAAAAGGGGAGGAGTTCCTGCTGTTAGCAAAACTTGCTAGCATAAATGTCCATTAATCAGTCCAAATTTGACCTCAGAATTGTGCACTTCAGAACAAACTGCATGTGAGAGACACAGGGCTGAAAACATTCCTGGAACCAGCAGCAGTCCCACTGGGTGTGTGTTTTAATAGTGTCAGGTAATTTAGGGCTGGTCTTACAGGTGAGGTAAGAACTGTTCAACATGTGAACAAGTGTTATACTTTCTGAAAGCAGAATTGTCAAATATGATTACCTAAGGTTAAATAAGGTTCAGCACTTACATTTAAGATCTTACCTACCTGATTTTCATAAGTTCTTTAGTGCTGCTAAATTCAATGTCCCATTCTCGGGTACATAGAGGATTTGGCATCTAGAGGATCTCGGTGCTTCTGTATTATGCCATATAACAATTTATAGGTGTTTATTTTGTATTTTATGGTTTTGAATATTTTAATTAAGTGATCCAGTTTTTCACAGTTTCTGCCTGAACAGTTTGGAATAACAGAGTCCAGTAGTCACGGAATGTCCAATTCTACCCAGATAGTACAGCTCTGCATCTCTGTTGTTCTTCTTAAACTGATAATTTAGAATATAACTGGAATATGTGCTATGATGCCATGTAAATTTTGGTAACTATTTCATAGTGATTCAGAACAATGAGTTAAAAATGGCTGTTCATTTCTGAACAGTGGATAATTAAAAGGTTAGATGAAGAAAAAAAAGCAGGTGTGCCAAAAAAAAATAGTAGTGATTCTTGCTGTTTTAAATTGGCGTTGTGGCATTTAAGCTGGTGGGCTTGGTGCAGTTTCTATAGTTATTTTGTTCAGGCATTTCATACAATTTTCCTTGTTACCATACCGAACCAATTGTCTTGCATGGTTGCTTTGGTTTTTAAATCTTAATGAACCTGTCATCTTTCTATTAAAAAAATCTCTGAAAGTGGGCACGTGCTTTGAGATGGAGGTAATGTTGGCTCAGTGATCAACAGCATCGAAACACAAGCAATACTTCTGAGACAGCAGAATCTTGAATGTTTGTTGAAGTTGTGTTGTCTTAACACCACGTCTAGTAGGATTGAAAAAAAGAAAACCAAAAAGACTTTAAAAGGAATAACAGCACGTGTTGATGAGGTAGGATGATGGAATCTCCTTCTGGAGATGGAAAAGAGTCCAATTTTACATTTCAGTTGCTGAAGAATCTAATTTGATGAGAGAAACTAATAATACACACAGAGCTATTTATTTTATTGCCAAGTTTTCACAGTTAATTATCTCCTCCCAAGCAGATGAGGCTGGTGGGTGAGTACATCTCGATTTGCGTTAGCAATTTTCCCGATAAGAGCCCAAGTCCGGCGCTGCAGACGCTCCTTGGTTTTGTCGCCCCAGCCCTTTCATGTTTTCCATGGAAAGGCAACGTTTGTCCCCCACAGGCAAACTCCCAAGCTGCTGTTGTGTGGAGAGCCAGGGAAATCAAAGAGCCACCTACTGACCCCACCTATTGTCTGGCCTTGTCGCCTTCTATCAGCAGCATGCCGCAATCAGCGCGCTACACGTGTACCTCGCGCTTGCCCGGGCTCTGGCAGAGCCCTGCCTTGCACCTGTTTGCTTATGCATGAGCTGGGCATGTTTGAATCCAAAGAGCTGACAGGGAGAGGCAAGGAAAAGGGGGAGGGAGGGAGGGAATCACCGCCAGGCGGTTTTCATTAGGCTGCTTGGAGGAGCCAGGGCGCAGCGATGCTGGGGAGGCAGAGCCCACGGTGTGTTATCAGATTGGGATTTTAACAGATGTGGGCAGTTGATCGTGGCATATGAAAGGCATCTGATTTTTTTCTATTTATATTATTTCTTGGCTTTGATCTTTGATGCAGAAAGATGGCCTCCTTTGAGGGCGATGGGGGAACCTGTACTTTTCTTGAATGTAACCTTACTTAGCACTTTTACCAGCTTTTATTCTATTCAGCATAAGTAAGGATGACAGAAATCCACCCTGATATCAGCGAGGAAATCTAATCTATCCAGTCTGCTGGGTCTTGTAGGCATATGTTTGCAATTGTTACAGAGGAGGGTCCTCTGATTTTTCCGTATTATGTGTAGGAGCCGCATTTAACCTTGTTCATCAAAGGCTTTTTAATTTTTTTGTTAGGCATTTCTCCTACTAAATCTCCAGTAAGAGTGTGTGGGAGCAGAAACATAAGAAAATAGATTCCACGTGCTACTGTATATTTCTTGTCTTTTCAGTGTTTTGAATAAGGTACAGGAAATACTTATTCCAGGTCAACCTGATAAATGTAGGTGCAGGGCCACATTCTTGATTTCTTGTTTGCACCTGCCCAGGGAATATTGATTATTGTCCTCTAGGCACAGAGGTATCAAATACCTTCAGTCATTTCCAACTTTTTTGGTTCTTCCATGTGTTTCTTTCCTTCTTGCTGTTGGCTGTTCTTTGGAAATCTCACTTTTTCTCAAAGCACTGTATAAAGATACTGTTTAATTTGGGTATTCTTACTCATGATGTGGCTGTCTTGAGGTAGAGGTGATTCTTTGCAGAGGATAGGAACATAATGCCCACTCTAGAGTTAAATAACAAAGTGCTGTAGGATAAGGCTCCCTGATAACTAGATATTAGCTGTATTAACTAATATCTGACCTTATACTATATGGATATGTCAAGCAATCTTTGCTGTCATTCAGAAAATGCCTGAACAATTTTGGTTCCCAAATGATGCATTTTCTATTGATATTTAGGCTTTATTAATGCCAACTGGTTTTAAATTCCTGAAGCTTGGGTCTTTTATGTGTAGTCCTTCAGAGGGAGACAGGACGAGATAAAACATCTGAACACCTTTGAGAACATGGACCCTGTGTGATTGTTGCGTTTGAAAGTGGGGTTTGGGTTATCAAAATGTATCCAAGGATACTCTTGCAATATTGCAACTCTAACTCAACAGATGCTTTCATACACAGAATTAGAGGAGAGTAAATTAAATAACAAGTTGCCAAATTTTGTGAACTTAGAGCTACTATAAATCTCACTTGAGTTGCCAATGGAATTTTCTGCCAAATGCACACCTAATTACGAGTGTTAGACTGATCCCTCCTTTCTCCCTCTCCCTTTTTAGTGTTATCTTTATATCTTGATGAGAACCAACAAAAATTTAAGATGGTGGAAAGTTTTATGTTCCTCTGCAACAGGAATGTTGACTTCTTTTATGTGGAGAAGGGTATTAAATGTGATTTTCAAAAGGAACTCCTGTTATTAAATTCATATTGTGCTTCAAGTATTCCTGTAAAATCTTTCCATAAGGTAAAATTTTCATGCTATGAAGTGTTATTTTAGTATTTTAGCATATTACAGGGGATTTATTTTATATGTTTCATTACTGTATCAGAAGTACTGTGTTTTTTTCTTAGTGCAAATGAGCCAGTGCTTCTAATAAGCTTCTTCCAACATTTCACCTCTAGTCTGTTGTCCCATACAGCTGTTATCTGACAAAACGGGAGATAAAAACAAAGAACAAGACACATTCCTGAGGTCTAATTTGCCCATTCATCTATGGTAGATAAAGCATGGTCAGTCCTGTAGTTAGTAGAGCAGCATTTGCAATTGAATACGTGTAATAAATTCTGGGAAGACTCCACCTCTTGTGTTGCACAGGGAAGTCTTGGGGCTGTTGTGTCTCTGTGCCCCACACAGCCTGAGCAAATGAACACTTTTGGACTTTGCATTCAGAGTTTTAGTGCTTGGGCAGAAGGATGTACATCTGCAGGCCCTTGCATGACTAATTTCATGTCAGCAATGGGTTTTACTGCCATTTGAATAAGAATTTGTAATAATAGCTGTAAAGTTTCCAGATGGTTAGACTGGCAAGTTTTAAGGCCACTAAGCCTAAAAATACTTAGATTCTTTTTTAACTGCCTACTTATCTTGAGCACAAACATATTTAGATTTTTTTTTCCATCAGCATTTACTGAATAGAAATAGAAATATTCTCTATTCCTCACGTTAACCCATGTATTGTAATGTAACTGCCTTTCAGTAGTTTTTTTTGTTTGACAGCTGTTTTGATCAGATTGACTGTGTACCTAAGGAACAGCAACAACTCCAAGGCACGGGCACAGAACCCTTTTGAATTCAAGGGGAGTAATGGGAATTTACCCATACTGTGACTCCTTCCCAGTGGAACCACTACATACAAAACCATTTCCTTGCCTTTGGGAGTTTATGCCCTGCTTAAATCCTGGCAGGTTTAAAATTTCCAGAGGGAGCTTTTGCCTTCTCTGCAGCTTTTCTGCACATATCCCTCAGAGAGCCATGGGTTTAGCTCTGGGGCACCCCTGCCAGGCTGCAGAGACCTGGGACCAGCTGCTGGTAGTTAGACTATGAACACATCCATGAGTTTGTATTCTGAACATAGATAAGTTCAATAAGCTTCAGAGCTGGAGAAGAGTCTCCATATCCCTGTCTTATCTGTTCCTCTGCTTCAGGTGTAAAATTGCAAAGGAAATTTCAGCTTCACAAGATACTGCAGCTACAGATGGAAATTTCAAGTTGAGGAATAAAGTAATTCCCAATGGACTCTTCTATAGGGACTGATTAACGTTTTATTTTTTCTGCATGCTTTGGGGTTTTCCTTCAAGCTTTTAAAATGATAGCAAGCTCATTTTCTCTCTTTGGCACTGGAATTTTGTGTGTCAGTTTGGATTTTGTAAAAGTTCTTTAAACCATCACATCTATAAGATGCAAGTGTTTGGGAGTCCTGTGAGTTCTACAGGTCTTATGAACATTTTTGTGTCGACATTTGTATTTATTACAGGTTAGCCATTGTGCCATGGTGGATGACTTTTCCTGTGATAATTTTAGTATTTATGGACATGTGCAGGACATACAGCAATGCTCTGGTGATTGCCAGCATATTTGTCAGGAGTCCAGTACTAGCCATGGGGATATATTCCCACAGGTCCCTGTTGTTTTCTGTATCTTCAATAGATTTAGGTCCTTTACTAACATTACTCAGTCTCCAGCATCCCTCTCATCCAATTCACAGCTTGAACCTCCTTACCTACTAATACATGTCCTTGCTGCCTGAAAAATGTACTTTGGAAGGAATACTTAAGGAGGAATAGATTACTGGATTGGTTACATCCAGATTTGTCACAGACATGATCTGTATGAAATATTTTCATGACAGAATATTTCATTTCTAGTTTATCTTTTCTGTGCTCTTGTTTTGGCTGTCAATTAGTGATCTCCTCTCTCAATTTTTTTTTCCTTTAAATTTTGCATATTTTCTTTTTAGCCTAATCACTTCTAACTGTGGTTACAGATAATTTGTGACATAACAGGGAGCCGCATAAAAAGCAGAAAAGCTAGAGGAAAATGCTTTTCCAGGAAAATGTCAAAATTGGATAATTTCTTTTCTCTCTCTCATTTGTCTGCTTTTTTTTTTTCCTCCCCCTTCACCGGATGTATAATTACCTCATTGTTTCAGTAATGTGAAACAAAAATTAGATGCAAGAGGGAAATCTAAATAGAAGGACTCTAAAACGCTTTTTCAAAATGAAGAATTTAACTAAACCACTCTAAAGTCCCCTGCTGGGCTCAGGCAAGCTGAAATTAATTCAAGAAGGCAGATAAAAATTTTAACCAGCCCGAGTGGAGATGACGGATGTGACAGCTCTCAGTTAAAATGTCTTTTAGTGGCAAATGCATGCATATTAGTCAAGTGATGTGACATAACCGTCCTGGGTGAAAGAAGATGAACCAATGACCATTTGCATTGAGAACAAAAGAAAATTTAGAAGATTGCAATGTAGAAGAGAAGGAAAAAATAAGTTAACATTCTGTTTCTGTGTGTAAACCTGTACCTTTGAATATATATGCATGTGTGTATGAAAGAGGCAGCTTAAAAGATCGTGTGGGTGGCGGGAAGTAACTTCTGTTTAATAATTTTCTTTTTACTCAAGAATTCAAAAACAACTATAGGCTTGTTTGAATGGGGTCTATGAAAATTAGTGGCTTTTCTTTACTCTGTGCAATAATGGCAAAACAAGGAAAAGGCTGAGTTGTGTGCTGTTAATGGATTCACTTAGATTTAGAAGTATTTCTCTTTTGGAAGATGTTTTTGGCTCCTTTAGAGTCTTCTCAGACTGAGAAGATGTACAGGTTGAATGGGAGCAGATTTTATTCAGGGATTATGTGAGGATGCAGCCCATTGTGAAACACTACAACAGAAATAAGTAACATCTGAAATAGACCTTGAAGAAAGGAAATTACCTGCAAAGAAAACACACTGAGAAATATTGGTCAGTTTACCGCATGATTTTTTATTTTTTGAAGTAATGCTTTACAATCATATGCTACCAAGTCACGGTAGCTCCCAGTTAGAGCTGCCCGGATAATTTCATTTCAGTATTATTCTTATTTTCCCCCACTATAATCAAATTGCATTATCATAATTTTGTTATTGAGCTGCACCTCTCACTGTGTACCTCAATAACGTTCAAGGCCACATCTGGAACTTCCTGCCCTTAAAAGCTGTGGGGAGAGTGGGAGCAGGGGCATGGGAATATCCTTCTAGGAACACTTGGTAGCAGAATAAGACATACTTCCAAACTCTGCTACAGAGGGAATTCTCTCTAAAGGTTAATGGCTGAAATCTAAAATCTAATTGGGCATTTGGGATATGGCTACTTTTGGTATCTTTCTGTGTGAGATTGTGAATAAATTGATCCTTAAAATCTTAATTTTAAATCCTAATAAAAAAATCCCCAAAAAAATCCATTTGTTTTGTTTCCAGTGGTGACATTTTCAAATGTGCCCTTGTGTGCAGCGTGCTCTGTGATTCTATTTCACTTGAAAGAAGCAGCATTCATTAGGGGAGTTTTAACTATTGAACAAAGTACTCTAAAACAGGGTCAGAGGGGTAGGGACTGTAAAATGCTGACCTGTTCAGAAATAAACTGCAATTCAGCAAGCCTATGGCAAGCTACTCATTAACATTTTAACAAGGGTAGCTAATGGCACAACAACCTGATTACAGCAATGTGTCTGTATACATTGGTTCTGCGGGTTTTTTTAATCCCTGTTCATAGTTTCTTTGAAAATAATGTTTATCATGTTTTAAAAAGGTGATCTCAGCTATTAGAAGTGATTTGCTGGAGAGACCAAGTCAAAAGAGGAACATTTGCTGCATTTATTTTAATTAAAATCATGTAAACAAACATAGGTTTTTTTTTTTCTGTCTCTGATGCTCATTGCGGGCGTGTATGTTGAGAACATCAGAGTGTAAATCAATTCCTCTAAACCTGCAAATGTTCAGGTTTTCTCAGTGTCTTCATCAAGGTCTGTCTTGTCACACTTTGGGTAGATCTGAACTTGAAATGGCCATAATTCCAGTTTCCTGGCTGTTCCCCTGACCTTGAGCAGGGCTTCTCTACCCTTTTTGTGCTTCAGTAACCAATCTGTAAGATAAAAGACTTTTAGCATTTCCCAGCATCACATGGACACTAAATATTAACTGCTTTTTTGAGTTATAGTGTGCATACAGTTAATGTACACCCTTGTGGACAGTGTGCAGCCTTTCTGGGGGAAGAGACCAAGGCAATTTCTATGGGTTCATGCCTGTGACCCCAGAGTTTCCTGGTGTGTACCTGGAGATCACAGAATTGCTTAGCTTGGAAAAGACCACTAAGATCACCAATGACTGATGCACCTGGAATCCAGAAAAAGTATCTGAACAATCTCACAGCTTCATGTTGCTGTCTCATTCAGTAAAATAATAGTGAAGAAGGGGTATGAAATAAAAAATGTGGAGTATATTACACCAGAATAAACCCTGTATGATTAAAGTGTCTCTGCTTAAGAGTTTGATTGTTTTAAGTGAAGTCACTCTTAATTGGTGTGCTTAGCATGTTGCCTACCAGGATATTGTCTGCCTCTCTCAGTAGGGAATAGATTAATATTTCAGGAGGAGGGATGTTGACCACAGAGGAAATTTCTGCTTGGCTGGCTTTCCAAATTATGTCCAGTTGAGGCATATCCAGATTATTTCTCTGTCCCCATAGTAAGGTTATTTAAAGCACTAAAAATTATATTATTATTATTTTGTGTATTTAAAATCCAAATGACACTTTCAAGTGACTTAGTCTCTATTGAGATTAAAATAAGAATTTTAAGACCTTTGAGGCATATGTACCTCACAAGACAGCAATGCTGCTTCAACTGTTACATCTGTTTGTACTTGGTGGATTCTATCTCCAAAATAAAGCATCAGATGCTGCCAGGGCATTTTCTGAAAATAAATAAATTAAATTGTATTTAAAAAAAAAGAGAGAAAACACAACTTCTAGAAAGGAATACAGGATGCTGACCATGACTATAGTGTCTTCAGAAAGGCTAAGAAGCTTACTGGAATGCAGAGAACAAGAACTTTACTGCAAGCCAGAGTTTGAAGTTTTTTGTCCAAATGTCTTTTCTGTCATGCTTTTTACAGTTATTTTTGGTTTCTTTCAGTGTCAGGTGTTTTTTATGGAACTTAACTTTATTAATATTATATTGGAAGGTTTGAAGACATCATGTTTATACAAATGAAAGGTCTGGTCTCACAGTAAGGGTCTGGTCTCCCAGTAATTAGGGTCTTGGAAGGGGAGGCATGCTAATACAGAGATTGCTTTAGAGATCTGATTTAGGCTGTTCTGGAGGTCCATTTACTTTCACATATGGTTTCATAGGCAAGGTATGTATTAAGATAATGTAGGAAAAATAGTATAGTTAAACTCAGTGCAAGATCTTATGGAAGGGGAAGGTGATATTTACTTATCAAATGTTGAAGCAAGTTGGTGGTATACACTCCAAAGATGTTCTCAGATGAAGATGTTTGTGTCTGCATGGTCAGATCCAGGTCACTTGTACAAGACACAGGAGACAAGGGATGAAAGTTCCTCCTGACTGACAATAAGAGGACAGATCTTTGGTCTTGACATAAGCATTATGTTTATGTTAAGATCAAAGATCTGTCCTGTTATTGTATTCCTGGCAATAACATCCTTCAGCATCAATATAGGCCATTATTTCAGACTTTTGTTCTGCTCTTATTCTGGTGTTAACACACAGGTTTTCATTTATATTTTATTCTTACTAGTCTTGTCTTTTTTTTCCCCATGATAAAAATCTGTACAACAACC
Organism: Chlorospingus semifuscus; assembly: GCA_035048045.1. Lineage (NCBI taxonomy): Eukaryota > Metazoa > Chordata > Aves > Passeriformes > Passerellidae > Chlorospingus > Chlorospingus semifuscus. The sequence continues at coordinate 9,641,534 of JAWWMS010000001.1, read as the reverse complement.
TTTAAGAAGGCTATATACTATTCTCTCCACAATAAGTCTAATTTTTGCTCATTGGAAACCATGGGAAACATTATCTTCTGTAATTTTGTGCTACATACACAGCTAAAAATGTATGGAAGTTATGATTATAAGACATTCAGGTGAAATGATGAAGGGACTGTAATTCAGTGTACTTTTATCAGAGTGCATCCTTTCAGGGGTGAAGAATTTCTCAGGGTTTTTAACAGTAACCTTGATCATGAATTTGCTGTTCCCTCTCATTTTGCACCTCTGTGCTCACAGAGTAGGTTTACTTCTGACTGCTAAGTAACATTTTTTGCCTTTTCTTATACACACATCCTGCTTTGTAGCCATCCTGTCAGATCTTTCTGCAGCTTACAGTTGTAACACAGCTGTTAGAACTTTTCCAACTGGTGAAGATGTACTTTGTTTATGAATATCATTATTTATCGCCATTTGTTCTTATTTTTATAAATTTTGTCAGCACTTAGTGCTTTATCAGGATGTAAATGCTGATGCCTTGATTCTGAGCTCCATGTGTAAAAGGCTTGGAGGAGCTGGACATGGAGCATGAGCCCTATGGCTCAGAGATCCTAGTGAGGTGTTAACCCTGGGATTTGTGGAGCTTGCAGCCACTTTCACTGAACCCATCTAGCACTTGGAATAACTCTGCCATGTGTCTTTTGTATTCCACAATCTGTTCTCCCTCCCTTTGCTGTAGTTTTGGCTCTGTGCTATACTCAGGGGTTCCATGCTGCAGAATGCTTCAAGGGAGGATGTTTTCCACTTCTCGTGGAAAACTCTCCCAGACCTCTGAAGCATTCTCCAGAAGGATGATGCACTAAGTGCATTATTCCCAAGTGTTTGTAGATGAGCTGCCTCAAGGCTATGGTTTAGCATTTATTATTACTGGATCTGTATTCAGAGTCTAAGATGAGAGCTCTGTGCTGTTTGGGGGGAGGCAGATGGTATAAATTTAATGAGTTGTTACTGGTTCAGCACTAATGTTGTGTAAATGTTATCTATGTCTTGCTTCATGATTCTGTGACCTCATACCAGATGTACTCCTATATGGAACCACTACTGGAATTTGCCTCAAAAATCTTAACATATTGATTAAAATAATAATATCAAGTGAGATTAGTTCCTACAGGGGGAATTTGTGGCTGTTAGGGGGAAGGTGGAAGTTAGAATCTGATAGTCACTGGGGTGAGATACACTGATGCAATTGTGCTAATTTTGAAAATCTTATTGATATGTAAAATTTTACATCTTCTAAAATATATTAGTATGAAGAGATTTAAACCTGATTTTTCCCAAAGTATGTAAACCAGCATAAACAGACAAAGGTGTCTTAACTTGCTTTTTCCTTGTTCCCTGACAGTTATACTCAGTTATCCCTTCTCATGTCAGAAGGAGTTGTAGCCAGAGAGTTCCTCCAGATGGGTAATCTAATCTAGGTTAAAAAAATCCTCTGTGGTGGGTAAGTGCATGTGTGTGTTTAGCCAAATTTAAAAGTTGGTCCAGATCCCTTTTAAACTGCATTACCCCCCAGGCCACTTCTGGATAGGTTGCACAAGTGCTTGCAGTGGTCCAGTACAAGGGAGGATGTGGAGCTGAGAAACTGGAGAATGCAGGATAGAGAAGCCAACCAGGACTGGGGTGAATGAGACCTGCATTTGGCAGTAAATTTAACATGAGGCTTGATAAAACCCTGTTCTTAGGCAGGAATGTATAAAAAGGCTCTCAGAGAGGAGTCTCTTAGCATAAAAAAGTGCCCAGTGTGGCCTGAGGGACGGAGACACAAATGATGCTGTAATGCTAAATGTGACTTAGGTTATTAAAAGAAGAGAAAGTAATAATAAGTATTTTATGGAAGAACTGCATTACAGTGAGAGGGGAAGAATGACATTCTGAAATGCACTGCAAATTATTTCTATATCTAATCAAAGGTTTAGTGCTGGTTCATCACCATTTTCCACCTGCTGCTTATTCACAGCTTACCATTTGTTGAGTCCTATAAATGTCATGAATTCATCAACTTCCCTGTTAAGCCTTTCAAATGCCAGAGAAAGGCAGCAGGTATTGCTGAGGGGCCCTTTCTTCTCTCCTTCCCAGTCATCTTTGCATTTTCAGTAATTTCTTTGAATTTTCTTCTGCTTCCCAATGCTTTTGCTGTAATCATCCCTCAGTGGTCACTCTAATGATTCTACTGTGGAAGTGCTGGGCAGCTCTGTCTCTAACCCAGCCTGCTGGCAAACAGGGAATATTCTGGGAACTGCCAACACTCAAGTCTCAGCCTCTCCATTGAGGATGAAATCAAGTCTGGGTTAGCAGGAGTTTATGCAATTAATTGCTCAGGTACAAAAATAAGATGCCCCAATCCCAGTGAAACCCTACATATTAATTATACCAGAGTTTTTCTTCAGACTGATGTTGATAGTGGTTGCAGGAACGTGCTCTGCCAAAAAGTTGTTGGTGTTGATATGCAATAAATCTCCCTTTTAGTATTAACCTTAAGTTTCTTTGTTTATGTTGTGGCAATACCTACAGGTCTACAGTACATACAAGAATCATAACCTCCTGTGTACTGCTCAAACAGTAATGAAAGCACTAATGAAAAACGTACTCTCAAGTCTTTACTGTTATACTTAATATTGTATTCCTCACTTCTTTTGAATCTTATAATAATTATTAGCTTCAAAACATCCACACTTATTTGTTTTGCAGGTGCTGTTTAGATAGTGGGATAAATACAGGCAATGCTTAGAAAACATTTAAAAGCTCATACAGTATTTTGCATAAAATATTCTAAATATGTACTACAATATAATTTGTGGTATTATTTGACATTGTTTATATTTGTATAATTAAAAAAAAAAACATGTTACAGAAAGGAGGGACTGTTTAGATAGCACTGGAGAGAGCCTAATGTGGAGCTAAAGAAAGCAGTTGATTTTGAGGGAGATTTTGAGTAAGAAAAAGTGTGTGGGGGATAGATATATCGAGCTCTTTTTCTCTTAAGCTCTCAGGAGCAGCATTCTAAAGGATATATTGCAGGTAGTCATCTGAGAATGAAAGTTCTATTTCTGTCAAAAATCATTTAGAACCCACCTGTTTATATTTCACAGAAGTGGTGAGTGCAAGATGTATAAGTGATTGAAGATTGTGTGAATGAGGCTGTCTGTTTTACTTCTCCTGGGAAGAGGGTTGCGTTTTACCACCCTAAGCCTAAAACTGCTTCATTTCCTGCCAGAAAAATAATTAGAATTAACACACATGCAATGCTCACTCTAGAGGCAAGATTTTTAAAGCAGCTTAGGAGAGGGAAATAGGGGGAACTTTGTTAAAAATTGGAGTACTAAGGACTTTGAGCTCTTAAAAGCATCTGGTTTTAAATGCTGAGGAGTGTAGTTTTCCTGGTAGGTTTCCTATGGAAGAAGGGGAATGGGAAAACAAAAAGGTGCTCTGTAATCCACTGTATAGGGACTGCCTTAGGCCTGGCAAAGGAGCAGGAGAAGGAACCAGAATGTATTTAAAACTGCCATTTCATACTTGGCCCATTTCTTACCACACTAGGTGGCTATGGAATATTCTTGTAGGCATTAAATCCGTTCTATTTTATTATAGCAAGTGGGTCGAGAGACTTGTCTACTTAAAGAAGCAAAGAAAAAATCCAAACAGAGATAATAGTGACATTCATCCAAGTCCACTACATCATCTGATGTTGTGATGGTTTTGTAGACTCATTCCTAATCTATTTTAGTGAGGACAGTAAGTTTTTAATATTCTCTTTAAAACACTTCATAAGCCAAAACCAACAAAATTATCTCAGAACTGCTTATGATTAGATAAAAATGTTCCTCTGAGTTCCCATAAAACTGTCTGCTCTATTATTTTCTTATTTATTTATTGTTGCCTAAATGCTTTAACAGAAATATGCTTTAAAAATGACCCTTGCAATAAGGACAGATGAAATAGGATGACATTGCTAAAACCTGTCTGCACCAACAATGTTCCAGTTCATTGCCTGCAGTGAAAGGGCGATTCTGGATATAATATCAGTGTTACCTATCTTGGATAAGTGCTAATTAAGGAGTAAAAATATTTCCTATGTGAAAAGTTAACTTTTTAAGAAGTTTTTTGTGGTTTAAATGTCATGGGAACTTTAATGTCAGGGCCTTAGAAGGGTTTATGGACAAGCCAAGAGCATTGCTAAGAGAACAGATGTTGGAAACAGATGCCATATCCTTGTGTGTTTAGCAACACCTCTTTCAGAGCCTTGCTTCTCTGCAGCTCTGTATCATAAATAATGTGTTGACTCACTCTTAGTCCTTCTGCTGTTGTACTGAAAGCCAGGCTATGTTTGGATCCAGTAAAGTGCATTATTGTATCCAAGGGCTGAGCTGGTTAAAGTGGAGACGCTGAATACCCACTGAGAATTTCTATCATTTCCGTCCTTTCTTGGAAGGGGCAGAGAAGGTGGGTTTTCAGTTTTTGTTTCTGGGCTCAGTCTAACCTCAGTCTACTCAGTCACAGTGGTTTATTAGGAAAAGTAGTTTTCTTGATGGGTTTTTAGTGCAGCTAAGTGGGTGACATTCCCAGGAAATCTGCAAAAGTTTCAATAGTGATGCTGATTTTTAGCTTTTTATTTCATTTTAATGAAAAAAAATAAAGGCAGATTGTTTATAAGCAAAACTCAGTTTAATCTTAATTCAACTATAGAATGATCTTAAACCCTTTTAAGGATTAACTTGTAGAATATTCAACTCAAGGCAACAAAGAAGTTGACTTTCTTAATGGTGATACTCTTCTGTCTTTCCCCTTTTTCCTGTTGGTTTATATGGATTCATACAGGTCTTAAATATATAGCAAAAGTTTATTGATTTAACTTAAAGGAGTTTCAAAAGTCATTTAACCTAAATAGATGTTCCTATCTAGACTTAAGAACTTCCTTTTTGGTTTATCTTCATGCCTCATAGACTGAAAACAACTACAGCAAGCCTTTTTTAACTGAATTGATAAATACATTCTTTCAGTTATTGAGGTAGTACAGAAAAAGAACCATATTAGTCCTGGGAGAAAAATAAAGTAACTTAGATATTAACAATTATGCTATTCCTGATTTTTCCAAGAGGAATAAACATTAAAACATAAAAGCAGCTCTAAATGAGGGATTTTTTTCACTGACACACACACATGCATGATCCAGTGGAGGGTGTCCCTGCCCATGGCAGTTGGGTTGGAACTAGGTGATTTTTTAAGGTCCCTTCCAACTCAAGCTGTTCTATAATTGCACAAAACAACCATCCCTATTTGATATTATGGATCCACAGTGCTAAATACCCAGAAACTCCATAGGGAAAAATTAATTGTTCTCTGTACATCTACTCTTAGTTTGGAATTGACTTTTTCAGCCAGTACATTTTGAAGACTGCTTAGCCTGAAGGGACTCATCTGCAGTAGAAAATGACAAACATGTGCATTAGATGATGATTGGAAATGCTGCATGATGGAAAAGGGAAGCCAAAGCCTGCAGTGCAAGTCCATTCCTGTGAAACTGTCAGTGAAGTCCATCAGAAGCCTCTTAGAGTAATCAACAGATTGTGCATGTGTTACATCCCAAATGAAGGTAGGAAAGCCAGTCAGCAGAAAGATAAAGACACTTCCCAGAGCTCTCATCTCCCTGTCCCCCTATTTGCACGGAAATCCTGCAAACAGCAGACATCACATGGCCCTGATGAGAGCAGCTGTGTTCCCTCATGGATCCCAGCCAGTTGTGGGTGGTAATGAAACCAATCTGCAAATGAGATTTTAAAGGGTGCAATATTTCATCACGGGCAATACTGTCAATGTGCAGAAGGCCCTTCCCTCTCTGCAGAGAGGAATGTGATTAGTTGCAGATTAAGAGGGATGACAGCACAGAGTTCAAAGCACACCCTCCACAGTGTCAACAGGCCTTAATGATAACATAGTGCCACTTCCCTGAAGGAGTTTCATGTCTTATTCAATGGAAATGGCAAAAATGTGGCGTTTTAGAACCAATGATGTGTTTTTCTATTGATGCTGTCATAGAACCCAGCTGCTGAAAGAGGGACTGTTTGTCAGATCCCATTTTCCTCAGTGATTCATCAAACAGGGGCAGTTCATGCATGCAGTATCAGAATGGGAATAAATAACTTGCAGCAATGCATTGGACCATCTCCTGCCTGCTTTCATGCTGTCTGATGTGTCAGAGATTTTGGGTAGGTTCATTTGGTATTTTGCAAGATGCATGGCTACTTTTCAAGAGCAGGATTTAGAAAATAGGGATTTTATAGATGAGAAAAGCAGAACTATGCATTTACATTCTTCCTACTATGGAAGTTTTACTCTCCTTGAAAGTGCCATTAATGCAATCTTTTCTCTCTCTTAAATTCTGTAGTTTTGTCCAATTACAGTCATTCTAAGAAGGAAGAAAAATTGGTTTAATAAAACTCAAAACTGATAAAAATCTAATTTGCTCACATAGCACTTGCTATCACCTATAGCATGCAAATGCATGACCTGACATTATTTAGTGGTAATAAAATAAATGTTTCTGTTTCAGAAGAGTATAGGCACTAACAACCATGAGTTCTTAATAAGTTATGGGCATTTCTGGCTGGCACAATGTGATCTGGATGTAAGTTAAGATATTGGATGTTTTTTCATTGCTAACATGGGAGAGTGGTGTGTGGCTTTGTCTTAAAATATCTGAGGATTAGTTTTAATTATTGTGGGATTTTGACAGTTTAGGATTTGATGTGAAATTGTTAGAAAAGGGGAGAGGGGGAAGACATGCATAAGGAAAGCCAAGTAAAAAGCTTGACATGTAAGAGGCTTCTCTTTTGGAAAGTAGATGTTGATCACTGTTATGGGAGCTGGGCTGATTTTCTGAAGGGAAAAACTACAGAAGTTTCACACAGTCTGACTTTGGGTGCCTGAATTAATACACTAATGCCCAGAGAATAGACAGAGTGGTTTGGCTTGGAAGGGGCCTTACACATCACCTACTTCCAACAAAAATTCCTACTTAATGTCTGCCTATAGAAGGGAGAGCAAATATTGTAAAATATGTAAATTGTATATCCCAGCTTGAGGTTTTGAATAAGAGAAAGTTTCAGTCTGTACTCAGTACTTGGGATGTAGTTTAATTTTCTATTAAAATCCACTTTTATTCCCTGAGTTCAAGGGATTCTGATAAGGTCTTCCATGTGCAGTGTGTTCTCCTGGGTCTGCTGGAAAGAAAGGCAGAAATAAATCTCTCTTCTTTTGAATCCCTCTTTTTCCATAGTAGCTAACCCTCACAGAAGTTGTTCTAGGGAACAGCCTTTATGTGGTCTTAAAGGATAAAAAGCTCCTAAAGTGAGGTTTAATAGTAATTTAATTGGCATGATGGTAATAGTATGCAGTTGACATTTTTATGATTGCTTTGTTGCTTCATATTCCAATCTTTCAGCCCACCTGACTGATCAGTTGGATGGCAGAGTTCTCCCCAATGTCCAGCTATTTTCTTCGGCCAAATCACAGGAGAAATGCAAAAAAAAAACAAACCAAAAATCTGTTCAGGATAGTCAGGCTAGGCACAGTAGTTTAACTATTCCTGTGATAAAGATGAGAGTATCCAGCAGGTTTCTTTCTCTCCCTAGAGATGTATAAATTAGCATAATATGAGTACAACCAATGTAAGACCATTATTAATTAGTTTTAAAAACAATTATACACAAGTATGTGTGTAATCATAATTTCCACGTGTATTACATTTGTATGTACCAACACAGGTAGATCCCCACACAGAGTTTAGATTACTCATAAAATGTCACAGCAGGGTAAGTAATTTTTCATTGGTTAAGTAATTTTTCACTGATGTATGGGAAGGTGTGATCAGGATTTTTTCCATTTTTCTCCACCTGAGAGCTCATTTACACATCAGTTAGAGGAATGAAGGAAACTGATATTCTTCTCAGTGTGGATTTAGTAACTGCTTTCATTAAAAACTTGCTGGTAGTTTTCTGTCATGTTCTGATCAAAATCCCCAGCAGTGTTCTGCTCTGGTGAGTCCTTCTAACATGAGTAGTGGGCTAGAAAATGTCACTAGATTTAAGATAATGATTTATCAGTTCATGAACAGAATTAATGGATGAGTCTGTGAGCATGAGAAACCAAAATCCACTATACTCTTATATTTTTGATTTCATTAGGCATCTTTAGCATTGCCTTCAGGAGAAAAATGGGCAAAGCAAAGGTATATCAGCAGTTTATGCAGTGGTGAGAGAAACAGATAATACTGAGGGATTTTGGGGCTGCTGGATGGGTGATGGCAGGACGCAGACAAAGTGGCTTTCTGCTTAGAGAGTGGCAGGTGTATATTGAAAGTGAAACATGGGATCCTCTGTCTTCCTAACTACAGCTCCAGCTTGTATGTGGTGTGTAGTCCATCAACATAAATCCCTGAGAATTTCTGTGTAAGACTCCTTCTCCCAGAGAAAATCTTCCAATATTCCCATTCAAGGGGCATCAAGGGCAGAAATTCTAAGAAATGAATGTATAGAGAGGAATTAATCTTCAGAAATGTGAAATGAATGCTCTTGGCAGGTATTTATGATGTAGTTGCACAGCAGTAGCATGTTGGAAACAGCTAAAAAGTGTGAGTTAGAATTCTCTTCTAGGCTGAAATCACCACAGCATATGCCTTTTTTAGAAGGTGATGAAATTTATGGATGTCTCAGTTCCACAAAGAATTATGGCCATGTAAAATACTATTAAAGCATCTTATATGATTAATTGGTTAACAGATTACACCAGTAAAAGAGTACTCTGAACTGGGGTAGCCTGGCAATTGCCAATTTACTTCAGCACTGTAGATTGTGGTCTTTGAACAAGGCTGGATTTATAAAGGTCTGTCTGTGGCATGAAGGTCCCAGAGGCTTTAAACTGTTTATTTAAGATTTGAAAAAAAACTAGAACACAACACATGATGGTAATAATAATAACAATAATAATAATAATGTATTTTGAATTGAATATTTGTATCCATATCACAGAGTCATTCTGTGCCTGAAAATGCACACCCAGCATAATTTCATAATGCTTCATTTGCTAATGGAGCAATGTAAACCAACTGCAATGCAGACACACAATCGACAAGCAGTGCTATTACAGCTCATTTATCAAACATGTTAGGCTTATGAATGCAGTTTTACATTGTGTATTAGTTGCATTAGTTACAGCATTGCATGGCTTACCTCCCATGATCTCAATTGACACAACACATGTATCTGATGATTTGAGGATGATGTAACAGTCAGTATTTTTCTCTTTTCTCCAGAGTAAGCTTGGATCTTGTCCTGCAAAAAGATATCTGGGTTATTGTCCAGTCCTGCCCCTGAACTCTGTTTTAAAGGCTCAAGTGAGCTAGAAAAATGCTCGTGCATTTTGCCTTGTAACTCAGGTAAATTGCTAGTGCATATTTTTGTATACTGGCAGTGAAAAGGACCATGCACTTCCCTTTGTGGGACCCACTTGTTGAGTACATTACATGCTACTATGAATGTTTCATTCATAGTATTTCCAACTTCACTGCTAATTACTGAAGGGGTTTATTATTGGAGGTTTTCACCTTTTCATGGGGAGTTAGAAACAAGAGTGCAAAAAGTCTAAGCAAATTTCAAAAGGAAGCAATTCAAAAGTAGTGTTGTTTCTGGTGTCTGGTAGTTTGTTTAACAGAAGAAAAAGAATACAATATCTTCAGAATAATGGAATATTCACTTGTTTCTGAAAACAGTCTCATGTGCACCTACCTTCATGAAGAAAAGAGGAGACTGAGAGGAGGCTCCACCACAGTGCAGCCTCCTCAAGAGGAGGAACAGGAGGGGCAGGCTCTGACCTCTTCTCTGCAGTGACCATTGAAAGGACCTCAGGGAACAGCTCGAAGCTGTGTCAGGGGAGATTTACAATGGATATCAGGGAAAGGTTCTTCCCAAGAGGGTGGCTGGGCTCTGGAACAGTGTCCCCAGGGCAGTGGTCACAGCACCAGAGCCTGCCAGAGTTCAACAGGTGTTTGGACAATGCTCCCAGGCACAGGGGAATTGATGAGACTGTCCTGTGCAGGGCCAGGAATGGACTTTGGTCCTTCCTTGTGTGTTCTTTCACACTCAGGCTGTTCTGTGATTCATATAATAGTTTGCTCCTGTGGCTTTTGTTGCAGATTTTTTTAATGGATTCCAGATATACATGACAACAAAACTCATAATCAGCTCCTATAGTTCTTCTCTTGAGGTTTAAATATTTTCCAAATCCTTTTGAAAACAAATGCAAGTTAGTTATTATTAAGGATTTTCAATAATTTATTTTAGTGCAAAAGATCCTTCATATTATGGTATACCTGTAATTATTTACAGAATTGAATTAATTTAGACTTTGTGTAGTGAAGGTGATCCTTTTTAGCATACCTGTAATGGAAAGAAAGAGAATTTGGAAAGGTGGAGTGGAAATGTTACTTCTACATCGTTCTACTTCTAACTTTGATGCCAGGGTATGTCTGGTATTTTGTATTGTTCCATTGGTAAAACAAACCACTTACCTGAGCAGCCCTCCTTAAGTAGTGTGCATAGCTGTAACTGGGTAGGAAAATACTAGTAATGTTATAGGTAGGTAACTACTCAGATTTACAGTGAATATCCTTTTAATCCTTGTCCTAATGCCCTGTATTTCTGTTACACATGTTCCCTTCATTGTAGTTGTTTTAAAGGCAACCAGAGGTTTTTCTCTCTCTCTACAAGGGAATGAGGAACCTGCACAAAACCCTGTAAATGCAACTGCCCATTAAAAATCAAGCCCCCATGAATATTATATGAGTGAGAATTAACCATTCCCACTAGTCAGAAAATATAATAAAAACCAGCTGAGGTCTCAAGCAGAGGATTTTTATCACTTATTAAACCTCCAGCTTTAAGTAGAAAAAGTGTAACAGTGAAGTTATATTGCAGTGCGATGCCCTATGCTCTGTTTTTTATAATGCCATTTATTTAAAAAAAATCTATAATCAGTTATCAAAGGTCATTTATTCCTACTGAAATTCTGATTTTGAACAGTATGCAGTCCCATGTACGTTAATTTCCACTGACATTTGTCTCTCCCCATTTGCCTCCATGCATCTGTGTAAGGGAGCTAAAGTTTATTAGTCACAAGAGGAGATGATCTTAAATACCTCTTGCTTTGAATTTAAATGGGGCCAGTCTAGCTACTTTGAAATTAAAATTAAACTCAAAATTAGCACCCTTGATTATGAAAGAGAGTGTGAGAGAGCAGTCAAGTGTGATTTTTCTGAAAAAATTATCCTTCTGTGATACTGCTATAGACAGTATTTGGTAGTTACTGACACTAGGCTAGATTGTGACGGACCTTTTATATACATGGACATATGTGAGAAAAGATCTACTTCACATCAGGCCTCATCATAGGCTGCCTGAAATTCACAGTGCTTAACTTCAGGAGAATGCCCTGGCAGATTCTCCACTGATGTCTGGAAAACAGGTTTTACATGTGGTCTTTGGATGTACAAGGCACCAAGAGGAGAGCTATGAATTTGAATGTACGAGCATCCTCTTATTGCTTCAAAAATCCCAAAAGTGCCACATGACATAAAAGTGCAGGTTAGTTATAAATTTATGCTGCTAATTCGAATGCCTCCAAACATTTTTGATAGGTGAACATGACAGCAGCAGGCTCTATGCCATGCTGTCAGTCTTCCCACATGGCCAGCACTGAGTTCATATTGAGCGCTGTAGTGGAGTGTGCAGCAATCTGCCCGTGTGTCTGTGCTGATCAGAGGCAACTGTGAGCAGGAACACGCATCTGCTATCAGTAATTATGGTGTTGCAGCCTCAGTGGCAGAATTGGAAAAGTTAGAGAATTATTGGGGTATTTTTGGGAGATGACTGTTGCAGCTGCCATTAGTTCAGTATAATTGATTGCCATGTTTTTGGGACATGGTCGTGAGGAGATGTACACTTCCTGAGATGAGAAGTGAATGTTGGAATTTTACAGCATTTTGTATTTTCTGCCTCTGAAGGAAAACCTAAAATGTAACTCCAAGTGCCTGGATGTCACTTATGTCATTATTTCTAAGTCCCCGAGAAACACTTTGTAGTGATTAATACCTGCTCTTCTTTTAATAATTCCTGAATTCATAAATGGTTGCGTGCATAGACTTTGCCCTGGCCTATTTCTTGAATAACTGAATTCAAGATGAAAAGCATAGAAGTTTGATTATTTTGCTTCTTAACTGAAATATTTTAAAACATTCTCAAAATACTGTTAAAAACTTTCTTGGAAGAAATGCGCTGTGCCTTGGTGCAGAACCCTCTATTTTATCTGAACTGGTGCAGTTAGATGGAAGTTTTGGTAAGACAAAATTCCCTTCCAAAGCTTTATTAACCCTCCTAAGTACAGTATCATAAAATTAGAGAAGTGTGTTTCACTTAAAACCTTTCTAAAAGGTTTTAATTAGCAGTTTAATGGTCATTGCAAAGGCGAATGGGACTGTGTTTGTCCATTAAATTAAAGGAAATTAAATTAAATAACGCGTTTTGGTTTTGTAGAGTGTGCTCTTGTTGTGACAAGCATGAATATATTTCTGAGAGGGTTGATTAGCCTTTTGGCCTCTCTGCTTAATATTTTTGTCATTCTTCTGTGGAAGTTCCCGTGTGCCTCCCATCAGGATTATTGGAATTTGGAACCTTATCTATAATTGTCTAACGATGGGGGTGACATGATGTCTCTTCGCTGCATTAACTTTATCGTTCCGTGTAAAACATTAACGCAGCAAAAATCTGATCTTGTAAATGAGACCCATGTCTTCATCTTGATCAGAGAAATGAAATTTGTAATTCAAATTAGAAAAGTTAATGAACTTAATGCACAGGCTAGGAAAAGTGTTGTAATGTGCCAATTTGGTGTGCCTATGGATGCTTCCAAACATGCCCATTAAGGTATTGATTGTGTCCATTTAGCAAAGTGAAGGGGACACTGAACTCCCTAATGGTTTACACATTACACCAATAGTGTCTAGACCCCCAAACAAAGAAAACCCATTGATAAGCCTTAAATTTCCTTAAAAATGGAATTTAACAATGTAATTATTAATGCCAGTATGCTTCTTTTGAAGACCAAAAGCTGTTGCAGGCAGAATATACAGCCTTTTGTGATTATTGATATCTATGAAGAATTTAGTGTTCCCAAGTTGAAATATTGGTGCAGGGTCTTAGCACTACAAATAATACCTAAGGTCTCCCATCACATAATTGACTGATGTAGTTTTATAGTGACACTTTATCTGAAACATAATGTTGTGATCATGGTTGCAGTTTGGACATTCAAATTCTGCTCCTTGTACTTTGAGAAAATTTTATTTCTGCATTGATTACCAACAACTGTGATTTTATCTTCCATCAGTAGTTGTTGGTAGTTCACAAAGGGTGTTAAGGCGCATGATCAGATGATGTTGCACAAAGCTTTATTAGTAGAGTTTGGGGTTGATGCCATCTGAAAACTTTTAAGTTGTCTTGGGAAAAAAACAAATTCCCCCCCCTCGGGAAAAAAAAATCCAATAAACTGAGGATGAAATGAAGACCTTTTCCTAGTAGTTGCCCGTGAAAAGTAATAAAGTGTATTTTTGGACAAGTGTCCTCTGCAATGCACTAGGTTTCCCCAGGGACTTTTTTGGTGAAGATCCCTTTGCCTAGGCTTGCAGGCTAAAAGCCAAGAGGCAAAGGGTGATCCAGGCATGTCTGTGTCACAGAACCCACTGTGGCAGTGGTCAGAATGTGCCAGCGCAGGGCTGTGAGCAGAACAACACTTGGGTTGGTAGGAGAAGCACTGCCTCAGTATCCTCGGGGTGTGTGCTGATGAAAAGTCACAAGGTTACAAATTGCAGAGTTAGAAATGGAGGGCCTTGGGAATGTGAAGGAAGTGGGCACTGCTTTGTGCAGGAGATTTGAGACTCTACTAGCCCCAGGTGATTTCTGGATTGTTTGATTGTGTATAGATGAGTTGTTCATGAGCGAAACAATAACAGCTGCTGCCTTAGCTCTTGTGCCAAGCAGAGTGAAAGTAATAATCTGCAACTGCACTTGAAGATTCTTTAATTCTTTTGTGAGTTTTGAAGTGAGGTTCTACATCAGTATTGTCCTCCTCCTGTGTTAAGGACTTTTGTCCCGACAGATTCATGTTCCATGAGTTGTGAATAACTGGTTTTCTCATCTTGAGAGATTGTCCGTGCCAGCTTGTGATCATTTTACTGTTTTACCAGGCTAATTGTCTACTGTTTTAGGTTACTGGGTGATGAATAAATGTTTGTGGACTTGTTGTTTAACAAACTGTTCTGATTGCCAGACGGCGTTTTTAGTGTGTATACACGTGGTAGTTCATTTTAACTAAGGTCTGCTTTTGCACAATATGCATCTATTTCCTCTAAAGCAGGGCTATATATAAAAGCAAGCCTACAAGGGATAAGCAGTAACACAATGCAGTGATTTTGTATACTGTGGTTAAAGAAAAAGAATGTAATTGAGAAAATAAACCTTGTGTGAACTGAAGTAAATAAGTGAAATTGATGGGAGCAAGATATTTTAAAATTGAAATAGAGGATGTTGCAAAGACCCCAAAAACTGCTTCCTACATTTAAGTTGGAAAGAAATACCTGGAAAGTGTGTGAAAGTTAGCCTGTGCTAAATGGAGACCTTGAGCAGCCTTGTGCTTGAAGGCAGAACAAGTCAGCGCACTATTGATTGAGTACAGGGGGATAAATGTGTGGCTTCTGCCCTTAATGGAAGCTGATTGTTCAGGGACGAACCGGCAAGGCTGGTCGATTCTTTAGCTGTTGTTTACTGGGGAGGACGATATCAATTTTCCAGGGGGATGATTGGTGGGATGTCAAGGCTGTCACCCTCTTCTTCTCATCACTGACAGACAGCTGAGTGACAATTACAGTGATGGGACATTGTCTGCATTGGCATATACACCAGAGGATAACTGGCAAACAGAAAAAGGCAGCAGCACTTTAAAAAAGATATAATCAGCAGTTGTCAGGACTAGTTACATATATGATGTCTGAATAACAAGGCCAGAGTGTCCTGCCTCAGACACTGACATAAACTGTACTGTGTATTCCTCAGTCCACACAGAAGTTAGCTCTGGGAAAGTTACTGACTCTTGCTAGAAGTCACTGGCAATCTGCTTGGGAATTAAGCATCAAGGGACTGTATTTCCATGTGGTTCTCCCCAAAATAAGTGAGCTTTTCTGCAGAATGTGGAGAGGGGGGCAGTGTTCTGAAGTGTGTGCTGGGCTCTTTCAGCAGTCCTGCTTTGGAATTCCTCCTGACTGCCCTGACAGTTCATCAGATGGCAGCTGTGAATGTGGACTTTGTGTTACATATTTATCCTGCCAGGCCAGAACACACAGACTAAGCTAAACTTTACATCTTGAAAGCCTGATTTTACACTACCTAGATCTCTAGTAGGTGTATTTAAGTACTTCTTGTGAACTAATATCTTGTAATAGTTACAAATCATTATGTAAGAGACCTGATCATGTGAAACCATAGATAAAATTTAACATTTCAGTGGTGCATGCTGAGAATGGTAAATCCAGTTGTGTGTTACCTTAACAGCTGTCACTTCCTCTTGCTTCTGGAAGCTGAGGTGAGAATGGAACTATCAGCAAAGAAGAGACCCAAGAAATTACTTCAAAGTTAGATTTACAGCACAGAGCACATCTGGCTTATCTGCAATCATCTGTATTCTCCTCTTTACTGCTCTTCTTTCCACTCCTGCCAGAAGCTCTAGATTGAGCAGACTTTTCCAAGAGTGTTTTAGAAGTATTCTCTTCAAACCTCAATTATTGTTTTGACAGTACACTTACACTTTCTTCAAACTTTTCCCTGGAATACACATCCTGCTGAGACTTTTCTCTGGTGTGCTTCCCAGGATCTCCTGCAGCAAGCACAGGAGAACACAGAGCACTCAGCTCCCTGCATGCCACTAACTCTGAAACAAGGAGAGAGAGAAGGAGGCAGTAGTTTAGAAATGATGCTGTTCTTTCCCACAGGCCTGTATCTCTGGTTCTGGATTAAGAATAAAATGAAGCAGTGGTCAGTAATTCAATGAAGTTGTGCCTCTTCAAAGATAAGTGTGTGAATACACTAAGAGAATGTGAATGATGCCTCTCTCACATATGATCCCCACATGTAATCAGTGGAAAAAATGGTGCAGAGAGGAATTGACAGATGGAATGCTTTTCAGGCAAAGTGGCACAGTTACTCCAACCCCATTGCTGAAGTGCTTGCACCTTCCACTCCTAATGAAATTCCAGGGCTGGTTACTTTTCTACCTTGTACTATATATATTTACACAGATGTAGGGAGTGTATGGTATGAAAGACACACATGCTAATTTTCCTCAGTTTAGTTCCTTTTTACTCTTATTTTTGCTTTTTGACCTCTTTTCATGTGGTAGCTAACTTGCTTTGATATATTATTTCCTTTCTATTCTCTATTCCATTTTTTCCTACACATTTTATATACATGCATGTTTTTTGTAGTTTTCTGTATAGTGTGTTTGTTTGCTACCTGTGTTTTTCTTACCTACTACTTCAGCATTTTTTATTGACACTACTGTTTGTGGAAGTTCAAAGTTCCTTTGTTTTCTCATTTTTTTAATATTTAGTGTTCCTTTCCACCAAGACGAGATTGTATTGGGGAGTTTAGAAAAATCTCTACAAGCAGAGGTCATGATGTGTGTGCCCTGTTGGTTTCCAGGTACAAAAAAATCCATAACAAGGTGCACCTAGAATTGCCTGGTGCAGCACAGATACAATATGACATATGAAGTTGGCTGTCACCCAGCTGAATGATATTAGAGAATTACATCATACACTTATCTTCCCTTTTTCTGTTTTTTTTCCTGAAATTATATTTTCCTTGAGTGCTTTTTTTTTGGCTATGCTATGGAATTTTTCAGGTTGGTGCTCTGAAAGACGATGAGGTCGCAATAAAGAGAATTATTTTTTATTTTTATTTTAAACAAATGGTTCATCATCCTGCATAAAAAATCAATGCATACAATTAATACGGAAGTTTATTTTTGATGGGTCTCATGAAAACGCCAAATAAATATGATTATTAATTTCTTTTTTTCCTAAGCCACCAGCTAATTGATTTTGCAGTGTGCTCATTAAAAATAGATACTTTGCCTTTCAGAGGGCTGTCTGGGAAACCTAAGGCAGGGCACGACTCCTCTGGGACACCATCAACTGACCATTCCATCAGGCAGGGAGAGAGTGGCCATGGTGCTTGTCAGGGCTGAAGTATATTTACTTCATCTCCCAGCAGATAAACATTTGCAAGGCAAATAATAAATTAGCCATTAATCAGGAGAGTGGCTGTGTTTGATGAACCCTGAATAGAGTGGAGATGTCAGGTAACGAGACAGAGCAAACTGACATTGCAGACTGAGCCGTGTGGAAATGAGTGCCAGCAGCTCTGAAAGCTTTTGTGCTGCCTTTTCAAGAGGCTTCCAAGGTTAAAGTAAAGAGACAGAAGACATGAGGCTACCAGCAGTTTCTAGTTTTCAAAATGGTAGCATTATGCAGTCTTTCACCTCAATTAGATCTAGCAGCATTATTGCAGCTAGATGTGATAGAGAAAAAAAAAAGAGGATTTTACAGACAAGGTACAGAATGCCCTATTATTACCAAATTATTCAAGGCATACATTTGTTCAGACTTAATGATCTCAATACATCTTCAGGTGAAAGTTCAGATTTCTGATTGACAGCGTTTCTTAAATATTAATTTCTGCTACATTAAGTAGAGGGCTTTTTACAGCATTTACAGTGTAAATAAGTGTTTTTCTCCAAACGGTGGGGGAATGCTACTCTGTTATTATCCAGGCAATTTTATTAAAGATTGGGTGTGTGCTTTAATGGCCATACTTGTAAACAGAAAATAATGGCAGTTTCATAACTGCCTTTTGTGAGTGCTTAATTTGAGCACCATTCTAGAATTACTAAATAGTCTAAGGAAGCTTTAGATGGTCAAACTACTGAAAACCGGGCAGTTGGTATCTCAAAAGAATTAATCCTAATGAGTTTTGGTGTAAGCTTGTAAATAATTTGAAAAGTAAGTTATGTAGGGATTCTGTAAGATTTCCCAAACTGAAATAGGGCTTGTAATGCTTTTCTTGTTAACTGACAGGCAAAATTGCCATTCTTGCAAATTGTACATCAGTTGTTTAGTGTCTCAGTACAATCTCTGTGTTAGACGTGCTCATAGCCTTTGGGTGTCACGAAACACTGCTTGAAAAACAGATCTGCACCTTTTTTTCCTCAATGCAAGTGTATATGTAATCTACCTTAGAAAAAAATGCAAGCTTTTGAAGTAATCAGAACATTCAAGACCTTTCATTTTCATCTTCACTCATTCAGCACAGCATAGCTTCCACAAATGAGTTTGCAGGCTCTCAAAGGAACACGTTTAGTTTCTAAGATCATCTGTGTCATTCTTCATCTCAGCGCTTCCCTTGGCTCTTGAAATCCTTTAAATGAGTAATTTTGAATTAATATTAGTTCAGTTTGTTAGCAGGACTTGAGGCAAACACCTTAAGAAAAAAATAAGTTATTGCGCATGACAAGCTGCTTTTCCACAAAAGTAATAGGTTTCAGAGGAAAAGATTACTGGTTACTTGTATATTGCTTGTTGATTGCAGATGCATATTACCTGGTGTGACTTTGGTTTAAAAGTGCCCCTCCCTGCCATTATTCCAGTTTCAGAAAGGAGGGGTTTTTTTCTTGGCAGTCATGTGCATGATTTTCTTTTTTTAGTTTGAAAAGGAACAAGAGTTTTCTACAGGAGTGTTGGAGTCTTTTTTATTTATTTTTTTCAAAGAACATTATAATTAGCCAGAGATCATCTCTGTCTCTAAAACATTCATATTGCAACCCATTTTATGTGTTAGGAAGCATCATTTTACTACTGCTGGAAATTGTGCTGCAGGTGGATGTCTCAGCAGGAGAAAGCTTTGCTTCCTACAATTCTAATTCTCTTGAAAATTGAAAATAGAGGCTTCACGAGAAAGAAATCTCTGAGCACAAAAGGTTTCCAATTTAGGCATATATAGTAAGAGTAAATTTGAGGAGTTTAGAAACAAGGCAACAAAAATTCAATAAAAATATTTTTCCATCTACATCATCTGGGAGAGCTGCTCAAAGGTACCTTTTGTTTGTTCTGGGTTTTTTTTAAAGCTAACTGTTGTTTAATAATATTGTTGCCTTAAGTTCTCTTGCTGGTTTTTGTAGGTCACAGAAGATCTTTCAGTTTTTTAATCTGCCTCTATAAAGGAAAGAAAACCCACAGAGAGTGAAAGTGAGAGGAATAATTCTCAAATCTAGGTGCTTTCCCCTATCTCTTGTGATCACAGCAAATCTCAACAGTCATTTATAATATAATAACACACTGTTCATATTTAGTCAGCACTATGATTCCAAAATTAATGGTGACCCTTCAGGTTTCAATTTTCTAAATTTAACAGAGCCTCCAAATGTGAAAGCAGCCTTCAGTACCTGTTTGAAATACAGGCTACCTGTGAAGTACAAGTATGTTCCTGTAAGAATGGTGGTATTGCTTTGGAGTGAAATGGTGCCTCCAGTGCTTTCAATAATGCTGTTTTGTCATAAAGTTGTTTTTCTTCACAGTGTGTGGGAGCTAATAAATTATTTGGGCAGAAATAGCCAAGGCTGCAGAATGTATAAGAACCTCCTCATCAGATAACTGTCAGAAAATTGATCTTGAAAATATAAGTTTGAAGATGAGTGGCCAGGAGTGACTCATGGTATTTTGGGCTCCCTGGAATTTTGTCTTTGGGAAGGACTTGAGTTTGCTCTATCCATCCAGGGAGATCAGACATTACATATTCGAACACAGTGTAATTGCACATTGATATCAAAAAAAGATAATCACTTTTTTTTCCCCATTTTTTAGCACCAGATTATTTATCAAAAAAAACCCCTCAAATAGAATAATTAGAAGATATGTTCATTACGATGCTTTTTAAAAAAAATATATATATTGTGGCAGAAGCAGAGATCAGTAGACTGAAAAAAACCCCATTGTTTTGCATGTTTTAAAAGTATTTAGAGATAAACTTTGCCTGGCTTTTTGTTGGTTTTGTTCAATTGTTAGTGGTTCAGACACTAAATGGAATGGCCATTTCAGGCTTTTTTAATTGAATTTTTAAATCCTTCTTAAATTTACTGCAGCAGCCTTGTGCTTAGCTTTCCACAAACCCCTATACTCAACACAACAGAGTAGTGTATTCATATGTAGATAACATGCCAAGTATTCCTGCCTGACTTGGTTAGGTTTTGGAAAATGGCCTTTAGGTTTTCTATTGTTCCCTTGATTAGCCAAGTTTAATAGGGGTTCATGTCAGAGAGATCTGAATGCCCAGCCTTGTCATTTACAGAAAGATATTTTAATGCTTTGCAGATTAGAAATTTGTCACTAAATGGAAAAGCAAGATTTTCTAATATATATAACAGTATAATGAAAACAGTACATGCATTATGGAGCAAAAGAGGATTAACCTTGGTGTATTTGCACTGAGCCTGATGGAGGGAATGTTCTGCTTAGCTACCCAAAAATGCATGTGTGTCTTACTCTCAAGGTACTTTGCACTGGTGTTAGTGTCTCAAATCACTAGCTTGTATGTGTCAGGTAATAAGGTAGTTTAAATGTCAGTTCCTTCATTTCAGACCTTTTATATTTCTCAGTCTCTGACTTTGTCACTCATCTCTTCTGATTTCATAATGGTAAAACAGATTATAATTTTCACTCTGTAGTCAGTAGAGGACAAAGGACTATATTACACTGCTTTGTGCAGAAAGCATCTATTTGTTTTTTTTTTCCAGCTATTTTTTGGGTAAACAAGAGAGAGTTATGATAATGAACAATATCCTTTTTTAAATCTTGGTTTTCCCACACACAGACATCTCGGTGTGAGATGTGAGGCTGACTGAGCGTGTCATAAACTCTGTTCAACCCAACTATGGCTAGATCTCAGTTCTGCAGTCTTGGGCTCTGTACCTGCCCTTGCCATCTATAATTTCCCTTTGCTCCTTTCTTGCCTCCCATTCTGTGTTTGCAAAAAGATGTTCTGGTGAGTTGAAGGTCTGCTAAATGTATCTTCCTTCCTTCTTATTCATATTACAAGTACAGTGGCACAGAATGCAACTGAGGAGAATGTTACATTACCTGAAAAATTAATCTGACAGCACACAAACATTGGGAAAAGGCAGAAATGGAGTCTCTTGTGCTTTCTGAATTGATTACTCAAAGTCATGTTCCACTGCCTTTTGTTTCTGGTCAGCCTTAGGAGAAGAGAGGCCACTATGTGTTTGCCCTGGATTGAAGTCATAATTCAGCAAATGAACTTCACTTCCCAGGTTCACTGAGTTTATTAGGAAATCTCCACAGCCAGTACTGCTTGCTTTCTTTCTTAAAGTACTAGCTCATAACAATCATGTAGTTATTTCTGCTTAGCCTTTTCACTGACTAATCTCTAAGCTTCAGTAATGTTTAAAAAGGCAGAGATGGCATGGAACTTTCCAAACTAATTCTGGTGTATTTTTAAAATTAATTTTTGGGTTTTTTTCCTGATGAGCCAGTAACATGGTATAATTATGCATATTGCAAAACAGAGCTCTGGACAACAAACTCAGTAGCTTTGGATTCTCTGATGATTCACCATGATTTTACTTTCCCAGCAGTGAGTTGTCACAAACCCCAGGAGGATTAGTGGAAAATACTCATACTGATTGTAAGAGACTCATCATACTTTTTCTTCTCCTGCTTTATCTCTGTTGTGTCTGCGTCTTCACTGGAGTGCTCTAATACAAGCAGTTTCCTTTGTACCTGTCACCATTACATGTAGAAAAAGATCAGTAAAGCTTGACAGATGCTAAATTACGTTTTCATTCTCAAAGCCATCTGATTACACAGTAAAACTCAGTTAAAAATTTAAAGGTACTTTTAACACTTAGGAAATTTTTTGCTGTTTGGCTTCCCCATAGAAGACTTCTCTGCTTCATCACTAGTTTTTGGTCTTTCCCCTGTGCCTTAAGGACTTTGGAATCATCCATGTTTGGGGGAAATAAACAATTTCCTACATCCCCACTGCAGCTCAGCTGCAGGTTTGAAATCTCTCCTCCTCTCTGCAAACAGAGGGCTCCTGTCTCCCATGTGGGAACTCCAAATGCTGAGTGCCCTCTGCTCAGGCTGGGTTAAGTTACTCATCTTGATTTGTAAACAGGTTTGCTTCCCTTTCTGTTTTGAAAGGAATTTGCAACTCGTGTTTATTTGTGGAAAGAAGAGCCTTAAGTGCCAGTGTGTGTGAGGCAGTTCAGTGTTATCTTCTCAGCCAGGGAAATGGATTCCAGTAGTGGGAAAACAAAAAGAAAAGGGGGGAAAAAAAAAAGAAAAAGAAAAAAAAAAGAAAAGTTGTGTGGAGACTGGACAAAAGGTTGTTTTAAAGAGCTTTGTGCTTATAGAGACTTGGTTCCATCCACTCTGACTCCTGTTTTCCTTCACTTGGTTTAAGGACAGACCTTCCCCTAATGCAGGGCAATAGCTTCTACCTGTGGGGAACATCAAACATCAGTCAAAGAAATGCTCAACACTCTGATACATTTTTTTTTTTTTTGGCTTTGAATCTTATTCTTACTTGAAATAATGTTTAGCCTATGCAATTTGAGACATGCTTTTGTGGCTGGGAGGCAGCTAAAAGTGTGTGGCATTTATATGTGGCAGCTCTGTGTGGTTGGCTTTACCCATACCATATATACCATATACCATGCAGTTATAGAGCAAACCAAAACCTTACTATTTGTTCCTATTTCAGCTTCTGCAAACTGGATCAGTGGCTGCTTTGCTTATAATTGGGACAAGATGAACTGTCCATATACCATGCAGTTAAAAACATATATACCATATACCATGCAGTTTTAAAGCAAACCAAAATGCATACCTTGCTAATTGTCCTTATTTCAGCTTCTCCAAACTGCATCAGTGGCTGCTTTGCTTATAATTTGGACAATATGAACTGTCCATCCAAACTGGATGTTTCCAGAGGTTTATAAACTGTAATTTTCCCTTGCTGTTACTGAAGTGGTGGTTTTGAAAGACTGCATATTTTGCACAAAAATAGAGCAGAAAGAGTAGCAGAAGAGGAGTTTTTAGAAGGAGCAGGCTCAGCTGCAGGGCAGCAGCCTATGCAGGCCAGCCCTGCTGAAAGTTGCAGCTGAGGAGATAGAGCTGTTCTAAGTGCAGCCCATTTGTAATGAGATAAGGGATACTGACAGGAACACTGAGTTAGTGGCTCCCCTCCAAGGAGAGCTATTGACCGAACATTAGGTTTTGCATGAGATGGTGATGCAGTCGATAAAAGCATCAGCCCTTGTTTGGAGTTACACCACCGATTACTCCCTAATTTGCTGCCTGGAAGCGAGCCACGGGCATTTCAGCCTTGTGTTTAGTGTTGATGAGATCTAGAGTGAACATTTAATCTTATGTTTACTAGAAAGCCGCTTGTAAGGAGGATGCAGCACCACAAAAGGGTAACTCTGTGATGGCTTTCCAGCAGTAGAGCTTTGTTTTAGCAGTAACCCAGTTCAAAGCTACAACTTGATAAGGGTTGTTCACTCTGTAAGCTGTAGCTCAGGGCAATCTGCTAAACCTTTGATGAGTGACTATTCTTTGTTTTTTTTTTTTTCCCTTCAAGGTATGTGTGATGTTTACCTGGTGACTAAATCAAAGTATTCTTTTTCCAAATTACAGCAGTCCCAATTCTTCAGTGTGCTCTAGATGGAAAGGGACATCTATTCACTTGTACAGTCTCACTGCTAGAACAGTTTGCAGAGCTCTTTTGCCAACCTCCTCCTCTTTGCTTTGACAGATTTCTTATCAATAGAGCTTTATCAACGCTGTTTGATTTTTTTTTTTTTAGATTTATTCATGTGGTGAATTAATTTGAATTCTTTTTTGTTGTTGTGTCTAGAAAGTTACTGAGCACATACAGGAGATATGTGATATGTGCTTTGCCTTGCATCAGGACTACAGGCTAATAATGTTTAGCTGAAATACAGCTTCAAGTGTAAGCCAGCAAATGGGAAAGGAAAAAGTACAGGAGAGGAGAGAGAGAACAGTAACTGAAGTAATCTTTAAACATCTTTCAGAAAAGCATTTGTTAGATTTCAGCGTAGTTCTGTTTCTAAGAAATTGATTCATTCAGGTGTCTAAAAGGGAAATCTTGGCCACAAGAAAAAAATAGAGCCAAGAGATTTGGTGCAGAATTAAGTTACTTTAGGAGATTGGGGATATGAGGTTTTTCATTCCTTGGCTTTTCATGCATTCATAACATGTACTATTCCTCTCCAGAAGTGATTTGGATCCTCTGTATGAAAAATGTAAACTTTAAATAATTACAGTAGGAAAGAGACATACCACAAAGAAAAACAGAGTTCCCTGAATTATCGCTAACCCTGACTGTGGTTTAAATCCTTCAGAAGAGGTCAAGTAACATCTGTTTAGAAACCCTAGCAGTTTTGTCAGTCTCCCTAAAGATCTCTCTTATCATTAGGCATATGAGGAGATGCTTTTTCCCATTTTGTAATTCCTGCTGCATGAAAGTGGAATTTCTATTCCTGTTCCGTTAGAAAGTTGAGCAATCTGTGTACAACCTATGAATTCTGACTAATTGCACATATTGTTTAGCACTGTGGCATTTGTGTTTGTTGTTGCTTTAGCTAAAGTCAGTCTGGATGAGAAAGTATTTGTTACATTGCATAGCTGTTCCAAGGGCTCTGCTGACAGCCTCTGTCTGCCTTTAGAAATGCTCCAGCCCCTTCAGCACGGGAAAACAGTCACACTCTGTCCAGTCCATTGGCAGAACTTTGTAATGTCCTTTTCTGTATTTATCTGAAAAAAGGAAGTTTGTGTATCCCATAAGCCTTTGGTCTTTCATTTTTGTACATGCTGGAACCATTCTAACACAGTGACAGTCATGTTTTATGAAGGGTGGTGCTCGTTTTCATGTTTTATGTTAGTTGTGACTAATAGGGGGTTTCCAGAGTTACTTTCAAAGACATGTGCAAAGCAGGAGAGGCTCCTAGCAGCTGCAGAGTAGGGCAGAACGTGAAGAGCAAAATGGCATAGGTTTAAAGCAGGAGGTTTCTTTACATTGTTGAACACCCATCAGAGGTGAAAAGCTGCAAAGGATATATTTTGAAGACCATAAACTCGAAACAAAAGTCCTGACCTATGCTGGAGATGCTGATGGAGGAAAAGGAATCTTTGGTGGGGAAAAAAAAGGACATCAATTTAAAGAAATAGACACTGGTCTTATGTTATCTGGTTGTGGGAATGTGCCCTGATGTGAAAGTGAGAACATTATTTGTAGTGTTTAATTCCCTGTATCTCTGTGTCCATTGCATAAGAGAGTATAAACTGCAACCTGGCCCTGACAAAGCCCACCCAGATGTGGGACTCCTAGGAGAAAGTGCCTTTAATTTTCCCATTTACTGCAGAGGTTCACCATAGTTTGGATACCTCCTCTAATGTTCCTGGGAGCTGGGTGAGTGGGTTGTATGTGCTTATTTCTGTTGATGGTTGGCTCTAATTAAAAGAGGGCTTGTGCACAGCAATACACCAGAGGAGCCCTGGACTAAAGCAGCACCACCATGCTGCTGCTGAGATTAAGTGGTCCTGTTCTTCCTTTTGCTGGAGGGCAATGTTTTCCTCAGAACAGAATACCCCCGAGCTAGTGTAGGGGATGTTAAACTCATGCAGATGTATTCAGGCTCTTATAGCTGTTCAGTGTAATGATTTAATTAAATTAATTAAGCCAGAACAGTACTTGAGCACTGAATAATTTATCAAAATAGATTTAAGGGGAGAGTCAAAACAGTGTGTCTCTCCAGATTTTATCTGGTGTACGGGAAACTTTGTTGTGCTGTGATCATCCTGTGTAAACAGGCAGGCCCTGGAATAAAATCCTGAAAGCAGCTGAGGTGCATGGAAATCTCTGCCCAGTGCATGTAGTATGGCACAGAATTTAAAGGCAAGTTTCTAGGCAATAAATGTGTAAGGAGAGGGTTTGTGAAGACATGTGACACTGCACAGGGGTGTGGGGATCACACCCAGGCTGAGATTCCCCATGAGTAAATGACAGAGCTGGATTCAGAACCCCCATGGTCTAGGGAGGAAGATACGGGAACATTTGCTGTAGGACACTCTAAGAAGATTGGCAACATCAGGAGTGACACCAAGGGTGGGCAGGGATGACTGGTCTTTGTTGACCTTTTCAGGCCACTGCCAGCATAAGTGATGTGTGATGGATTGTTGGATTTTCTGAGGCTCAAAAGCCCCAGACTGAAACATCAGTTTAGATGAAGCTCTTGCTTCCAGCTTTCTGCATTCTGCTGGTGTAGGATTTTTCATTTTATCAAATGGGTCATTTTATGTCCTTAATGACAGTTGATGCTTGTAAAAAGACTTAATTGAATGTCTAAGCGTTTATTACATGCACAGTTGTTGAAATGTTACTTGGTAGGGCCTGTAGGAAGGAGGAGTTGTTTAAGTGCTGCAAGAAACAGTCGTATTTTTCTTGAAATGGATTGAAGCTTGGTTTTTGTTGTATAAATTTTAAGCCTAGTGTCCTTATTCTGCTTTTGACATTTTCTGTGTTGCTTTTGTTATCATGCTGTGCTTTGGTCAGTGTCCTGCTTTTTTTCCTGGGAGAAGCTTCAGCTGTCTTCACAAGGAAGTTGTATGTCCTCAGAGTGAAAGGTAACTCTTAATAGCACCAACATCACACAGGAAGTAAATATGTGTACTCAATAAATTGAACCTATAGGAGATTGTTTCTTAGGAAGGCAGATGGTAGTTGGATAAATTAGAATTTGGATCCTACAACAACAAGAGGACTTTACCAAAACCCCCAGGGCTCGTAGCAGTGCAGTGCTGTCTCACTCCAGCCCTGAGGTGCAGGCTGAACACTACATTGGCTCTGGTTCAGGCTCTACTGAAGTTCATGGGAGAAAGAAATCCCCTGTTTTTAATCTGTCCCTGAGAGGGAACAGTGTCAGCTTTGAACCGTGAAACCGCTTCCTGGTGCACCTGTGTTTTCCTTGGAGAACTCCCATGCAAACGTGGTCTTGCTCACAACTGTGGGATGTGAGATCAAAGCTGAGGGCAGCAGGGCTCTGGAGGCAGGAGCTGAACAGAGCCAGCCCCAGAGCAGTGGCTGTGCACTGGGCTTTCCTGTGGGAACCCTGTCAGTCCTCCAGAGACAATGGCCATGAGGAGAACCACAGCTGAGGAAAGAACTCAGTTGAAGCTGGGCTGATGCAGCTGTGCTGTTTTTGAGGGAAAGGATGCACAATTGTGTTCATGATTCTTGGGTTGCAAACCAGCAGTGTGCAGACTGGGCTGGTCTGGCAGTGGTACCAAAAAGTACAGCCTTCACACCTTCCTCACTTTACCACGTAAAGCTGCCAGAGAGGTGTTTTTTTGTTTTATGTGGAGGTTTTTTGGTGGTGTCCGTGTAAATAAAGACCAGTAGGATTAGTTACCTTCAGCAAGTAATTCTGCAAGAAACCTTGCTAAAATTTCTGATTTATATAGAATAAACATTGGAAACTAGTAACCATGATTGGCTGTGCAATCTCTAGCACAGATCCTGTCAATTTTCTTTTAATCCTTTATGATTGTGACTTAGCTTGTGATCTGAGGGTAACTGCTGATCTAGGAGGCTACTTTTTGTAGACTTAGATAGTGAACTGTATTAAATCTGTCTGATTCTGTGCCCAGAATGCCTATAGGTAATTACCATCCTGTTCATTAAGGTGTAAGGAATAATTACTCTAGAGGCATCCCTATCACTGGACAACACACCTGCCTCTCAAGAGACAATGGCATTAATTGTCAAGTGTGTATTTTTAACTTCCTGCACATCTTACATCAGCCTGCTTTGCAAAATCTAAAATCAGCAAGTAATTTAGCTTGCTTTCAGTGCTTGGAAAGCATGAGGATTTTAATTTCCTGAAAGGGCTTAAAAAAACCCCAAAAAGCAGCCATCAATGATCACTCTAAATCTAGTGAAGTGTGGAAGCAGCATGTTCACTGAAGATAGCCTCTTCTTGTCCTGTATACACCCTGTATTATTTTTGTTGATGAGTTTGCATTATTCATACCAGATGGCATATTTGTTTTACTGTCCATCAGATCTCATAGTGTATTAATTTGAAATATTTTCATCAGTAAATACTGAGCTGTTGCATTTTGATCAATGGCACAACTCTGTATCAGCCTTTTGATACAGAAGGGTAAAAATGACCCTTGTTGTCATCATCATCTTTGCTATTATGGGAATTTTCATGTGAAAGAGTACAAAAATGCTATCAGAGATGTTCATAATGTTGGTTACAGTACTAAATCATAAGACTGGAACTGTGCAATTGTACAGTGTTTCTAAGAGTTATTTTGTTCTTGATTCCTCCAAGGCACTGCTTTATTAGAGATGTTTATATAATGATTTGTTTTGTTTACAGTGCACAAAGGTAGTGTCTCATGAGTACAAAGTTAGGAGCACATTAACAGTTTAAAATATGTGTGAGAATATGACCTACAAATGAAGACTTTTACCATTTTCTGCATTTTTTACTAAGATTATCAACTAGATAGTTCACCTGGAAAAAGTGCACCTGAAGTTCCTAAACTGCAGACTTTTATGGTTTATAGGTCAGCATGCAGAGGAGAGTGACTTTGTATTTACTTTGTATTTTTAATAGTGTTTACTTCAATTACCAAGTTTGTTCATAGTTCCAAGAGCAAAGCCTCTGGCATGGCAATAGTTTCTAGCTGTAATGAGTGTAACAAGGACTAAAATTCAAACTGGATTATAACTGTAGTCTTTAAGAATTTATTGGGAAGACCAAAAGCCAGCTGAAGATTAATCATAAAAATTTTACCAAATCTGTCTTCACCTTTTGACTTCAATTATGGGATTAATAATCAACAGGTAGAGTCACTGATACTTGAAATACAATTCTGACTTCCCCTGATCAATAATGTGTGATATAATTTTCTTTTATATGCAAAATGACATGTTGGAATTACAGAATGTGTTCTGAATCAAGCCTGTGTGTGTGAACATGCCCAAATATGAGGCAATATAGTGATGAAGATGAAATTGTATCGTTTAATGGGAAAAAAAGGGCTGCTCTGTGCCATAGTAGTATGTTGCTGCAGATTTAATTCTTATAAGAGTCCGTAATTCTTCATTAGAGAAGAGGATTGTAGAATTTAAAATAATAAAAAAGAATTTGTTTCAATGAAAAACAAAGAATAACGATGTTGTAGATTTTCAATTACTTAAATGAGGCCAAAATAAAGATGATTAGAATACAAGAGTTTGGTAATATTTGTCCTAAGCCACAATAAAAGATTGTAGATGTTTTTAACTCGTTTTAGTATAGGATATCAGACTATAGACATTTTTAACAGGGTAAATTACTGTGTTGTTGCAAAGGTTTAAAATCATGCTTTATGCTTTAAGAACTAAAGAAGACTAAACCTTTCTCACAAATTCTTGTGTTTTAAACAATTACTTTGTTTACCCACAGAATTTCTCAGTGATTTTAGTATAAACTGGTGCATCTCAGTGTGGATGCTCTGAGGTTCAGTTCTCCTGTGTAGATTTAGATTAATTTATATGTAATTACTTCTGTCAAGTCCAAATAAACTTTGTTCAGGGTGATTTAAGTGTGTCCACAGGAGCTTTTTAACTCTTTAGTAGGCTTATTTATCATACCTTTGGGTACTTCAGTTAAGGGAAGAAATAGAAGATACAGTTGATCTGTCTGGATATTCAAGGTGTCAGATTAGGTAGCAGCACCAGACACTTCTTGCTCTGCACTCTCTGCGTGTTGCTGGCTGGTTTTATGATCTTTGACTATAAAAAGTTAATAGTGTTTATTTTTTTATAGTGGCAGTTGTAGTGCTTTAAATAATTCTTGTCTCTAGGCAAAACCTTGTTCCCTGTGAATTATGTAGGATTTTTTGCCTGTGGAGTTTGGATTTCAGATTTAGTAGTTGTTGATCTAATATTGTGTCACCTGCTGTGATATAAAACTTCCTCCTTTAGTGATGATGCAGGACGCTTGCCTTCTTAAAGGACAACTTAGCCACCAGTGCCTTCAGCTTTATTTTCCCCAGGCTGAAGGTGTGCAGGTAGAGGGAACAGATTGAAAATGACACAGCTGGAGCAGCTGCTGGGACACCTCTCCTGCCTGCACTGCCACCCTCCTTGGGCTCTCAGGTGTGTAGCTGCTCTCACACCTCTGGGAGGGCTCTTGGGGTAAAATTAAAACCCTTCTGAGCAAAGCTGTGACAGGTATGATGCGTTTTGATAGCTGGTGAGCAAGCAGTGTGGCAGAAGGTTCCTTGTTTGCTTTGTCCTGGCTGTTTGTGGCAGCACTAAGCAAGTCTGAAGAAAATGGGCTGCTCTTGGAGGTCAGTTAATAAGGGGTATCAATTGTTTGAAACCTCACTTTATGTCTGGCTTGTTCTTTTAGTCATCCAGGTTTTGCTGGGTTTTAAAAATTTCTTGTTCTGGTAGCAAAACCAATGAAAATTGGACTTGGATTTCGTAAGCCCTTTTGGTATTTTCAGGGAGCTTTCTGTGAGAAAAAAACATGACAAATGCAGGCAGTGCTTCTTCACAGCCCTGGCAGACACAAAGTCCCATTGCAAAAGGGCTTTTCGCATAATTGGTCTTATCAGCAGTGTATTTGTAAAAAATTAAAAACTCTTCCCTCATAATTCATGTTTCTAGTTTTTTGAGGAGCTGTGAAAAGGGAAATTTGGCTGTATTGCAAGCCTTGGGCTTTGCATTTTCTAGTTTTCATGTTTTTAAATATCTACCTTAGCTGTAGGCACTTCTTTTTTTTTTTTTTTTTCTCTCTCATAAAAACTATTATTTTTCTAGCTCCCCTAGACCAACAGCAAAAAGAGGTACCGGTATTACTGTTGCTGCAAGTAATTCCATGATCTTTGCTATTAGATTAGCAAGTGACCTTATACATGGAAAAAGGTTGCTTACAGGCTGTTTTCTTCTCTCACTACAAGCCTTCAGGGCTGCTTGTCACTATTATTTCTTGCTGGATGTGCAAATTGTTTTAGAAAACCAGTAACTGTCATAAGAAAATGCAAAATTCTTCTGTGCAGTGTGAATTTTTCAGGGTTCTGCTTCTCCCTTTCTTGATTTACTTATTTGTTTGTAATAAAATAAGTAAAATTAATAATTCAAGTTCGTTTTTCAAGTGCAATGTGTTTTCAAGCACTGGCGACTTAGTGTGTTTTGAATATAACAACATGGGACTGAAGTTATAATTTGTTCAACAATTTCACCAACTGTTCCCCACAATCTTTTCATTGTACTTTTATAAGTAAATCAGACCACATAATACAAAACTTTCATAAATGAAGTCCAAGCTCTTATCCTCTGTTTACATTATAGAAAACACTTTACACTTCTCTAGAGTAATGGTATAAATGCAAAAGGTGAGTGATTGAACACAAACACACTTTTATGATGAACTTGAAATGGAACAAAGCATCCTAGAAACTGAAGATGTATGTCATAGTGCAGCTTTGAAAGCTACTTAATGTTTCATTTGCAGCAGGTGAAGTAACACGTCCAGGAGCGTGACTACCCAGCCATACAATGTTCCCTTAAAGAGCTGTGATTTGTAGCTTATTCAACCAGAAATTTCCTAAGACAAGGATAATCATTCTGAAAGCAGAGTACACAAAACCTGACCTACTAGCCTCTTTTTTTTTTTTTTTTTCTTTAAGCTTTTATCTCACAATTCATCTGGGGAGTGGGAGGGAGAGAATTCTATCTACTGCTCAGACAGACTGTCATAATTTCTGCTCAGAGTGCAGCAGGGATGTGCTGCCACGTTTGCTGTAGCACACAAGCCCATCCTCAAGGGGTACAAATCTCAATAGAAAGGCAGAGTGTTATTGCCAGATATGCCTTTGGTCTCTGCCCTGCCTGAAACCTTCCAGGGAAGGCATCATGGGGAAGGGAGACAGAGGAGATGATTGCTGGGCAACTCCTGCGTTTGTCCTTTCCTACCAGTTATGTAGACACTGTGCAGTAGGGATAAATTGGGGAAGGGGAACAGACCACTGACACCAAGCAAATGATTTTATTTTACCACTTTTCCTTTCCTGGACTATCCATCCTCCTGAAAAGTATCTGAAAGTGCTAAGGTGGTCCTGGCCACCTCCTGCCTAGAGTTAGATGGTATTTACTGTAAAAACAGTAATCTTTCATTCCTCAGATATATTGATGTCAAAAAAAAAACCCGAAAAACAAAATAAACCAAACTCTCATTGTGAAACAGCTCTTCCTTTCCTGCTCTGCGGGTAAAGTTAATTATAGGAATGTTTCCCTCCCTCTGTGAAGGGCAATAAAGAAATAAAATGGAACTTTGATTAAAGATTCCATTTCAGTTTGGAAGCCAAGGAGGTATTTTTTATAGAGCTGTCTAATTATTGTGCTTATCCCTTACCTCCTTGGTAGGAGTGAGTGAGTTGCTTGGAATAGCTATAGGTGAGGTGCAGAGTTACAACTTCAAGTAACCTTCAAAATTCATTTCTAGGAAGCACAGTGTACTTTTTTGTGCATGTCAACACTGTTCATAACATTGTAACCTGGATAATTAGAATATGTATGAAGGAAATTAAAAAAAAACAAACAAAACAACAAAACAGAGAGAAGAAAGAACAAAAGCAATAGTATGGGGCACATCTGGATTCACAGTTTTGTGTGCTAAACCAGATAAGATTTATTTTTGCTTTAGTATCACAGAAAGCATTGCCTTTCATCCCAGAAAAAGCATAGGCTTTCCCTTACTGCTCCTTTGTTCTCTCACCATCTCCTGTCTAGTTCTGTGGCCACAGCTCATTTTCAGGTCTCTTCACAGAACTGACTTGTATGTCCAGATTTTGCCTGTCCTGGGCATGCTGAATCTTTTAGTTGCCTGAGCCTGGTTGTGTCCCAGGTAGAGGCTCTGTTGGAGTGTTAGGAGGTCTTGGGTAGTTTCTTTTCACAAATGGACATACAGGTTTATGGTTTCTCAGGTCTCTTCCCCAGTGTTCCTTCATCCAAAGCCTTGATGCTTTTCATTTTAGGTTCAAGACTTAGCAGTTTTTTTCTTGTAGTAATGTTAATTAAGGATGCTCTTTACCTGGTGCTACTAACCCCTAATGGAGTTTTACTGGAGAGAAAAATAACCACCAATCCAAACTTGCTTCCATTTGACCAGGGAATAACTTTACTGTGAAACAAACTTAGCCAGAGGAAATTGTAATAGCCAAAATGAAAAGGCAGTTTTTCATCAGACCCATTGTACTTTGCCATAAATCTAAATTGTCCTTTTCATCTGCAGTTGCCCTGTATTCAGCACTGGGCATGGCACTTGCTACTTAAAACAATCCTTTATTGTTCTTTATTAAAAAACCCAAACATATACTGATTGATGATGCTATCAATGAAAATTTCATCCAACAGTCCTTGGGGGGAAAAAAGAAAATGAGAGGCTTTTGAATGCAACTTTACTATGCGAATTTCTGGATAAAGAAACAGAGTTAGAATTCACACCTTGAGGGAAGGTGGTTTCTGAGAAAGCTTATTAGTTCCTTTTTCCTTACACATGTATTTAACAAACAAAGCAAGTTTATAGGAAGGAATGCAGAATGCCTCATGAACCTTTACTCTGACTTGTAAACCACCAGGTTTCAGTCCTGGGTCTCAACTTGAGCAGATATCACTGGTTGTAGAGTTGGTTCATGATGCTGCCAAAAGTCCACTGGGGATTAAGGTGAGATCACAAATCTGTTAGCTCATGACCTCAGGCACACAGGAACTCCAGAGATGAAAGGCTAATCCACAACCCCACCACTGCCATGCCCCCATCGTGGGCTCATTCCCAGTAAAATCAAGGATTATCAGTGCTTTGTGGACTTCAATATTTGATAGGTGTGAATACAGAGTAGCTGCATGGCAAACAAAACTAAGAAAATGTGGACCAAAACAAGTGGTACAGGGAATAAAGAAAATTTATAAAGCCCAGTTATGGAAACATAGGACATTTGTCTGTTTCTCGCCATTCTACATACTCAGGTGAATCTAAGGAGATCCAGAAAATGACCATTGCCTTTTACGGCTAACAATCATAAAGAAAACAACCAAGCAAAAATTCTTTTTAGAATCCTTGTTCCTATTAATTAGAATTCCACTGGATCTTTCAATTTATTCCAGTGGGATACCAGCAAAAGTGGCTGGTAAAATGTGCTAAACGAAACCAGGAAAGTTACATTTTCCTCTTTGAAAGATGTTGACCTGATGATTCAAAGCACAGCTGTGGACATGACTAAGATCTTTGCTTAAATGGAGATGGTGCCAATGCCCCGAGCAAAGAGTTGAAAGGTTTGGGAATTTTTCCACATTACATAAATTTACCAAACTTTACAAAATGTGTTTTGTAAGGCTCATCTGAGGACAACTTCTATAGTATGAGATGAACAACGAACAGAGAAAATTTTAGGTGATTGATTAAATTTTGCAAGAAATTTATTGTTTCCCTTTTTATGAATCAATAATTTTAAAGTATTATATGCTGCATGCAAAAGTAATCGCTGTGCTAATTTTGAAGATGATTATTCTTCATTTTAAATTTCACAGTGAGCTAAACAAAGAGGACCATTTATCAGGACTGCTGGGTGGGAGATGATGGATCACTTTGTGTGGAATGATATTCCACTGCATTGAATCTACCAGAGAGTTTTCCGTCTGTGTTTTCCATAGTGGGGTGGGATCACACAAAAATCCCTTCTTGTATTTGCCCATTGGTGTGTGGCTGTCCTGGGAGGGAAAGCCTGTGAGAGCCCAGTCTGATCCCAGGTCTGATCCTTTTTGGCATGAGGTGAGGCTGCCATTAGAACCAAAATATTGGGCATGACTCCTTTGTTTTGGCATTGGGAGTGGGTGTCAGGAGAAAGACTGCTGGGAATAGAGAGGAGGTTTAAGGTAGAGATTTTGGTACTGTTAGGTTGAACAAACTCTTTTGTAATTCAATAATGTTAGTAATCTTCTAAGGTTTTTTTTTCTTAATAAGCATGACTGCAATTTGAACCTTAATTTATGATTTAGGAATTTTCTGTATCTCTCATAGTATGGCAAAGCAAATAACTTCGTTAAATGTGAAGAGATTTTCTTGAAACTTTAAAAACATAACTGGTTTTGTAGGGCCTTTGGGACATTTGCCAAACCAAAGCTTTTCATCAGATCTGATTGCCATGGAAAGCAAGATTATGGAGATTTCCTATTTAATGGACTTCAGTATAACTTTTAAATATACTTTTTTTTTCTAATGAAAGAGTCAGATGAGATAATAGTGTGTTTTCTTGTCAAGCACTGAGAACTGTTTGAATGGATGGTACATTCTTCCTAAGGATACATTGCTTTGTTTTTGCAAGGCTGTATGATCCCTTAAAGTTACAATTTAAAAAAAAAAAAAAAAAAAAAAAAACCCAAAAAAAAGTGTGGCAGCATTTACAGTTTCTTAATGAAGACCAAAGCTGTCATTTCCTTGTAAAAATGAGATGAGCCTTGAGCAAGCTTGCTAGATGTGCTAACAAGTCCATTTTGTTAATTCTTTTTCTTGACAGGACATTCTTTGAAGATTGTGAAAATAGATCGATACAGAATGGATAGAGAGGTATCAGGCCTCAACAGAAAAGCATTTAACCACATGATTAAGTATTTTTTTACATACTAGAACATCACTCATCCACCCCATGCTTAATTTCAGGTCTATGATTTGATTTTTTGCAAAAAATTCATCATATGGTTATTGCTTTTAATTGGGCCTCTAGTAGAAGCTTCTGATGTATATATTTTGGCAGTGCTTCATTTCCCCTGTGCCGCTGTTTATGAAAATGCACATTTTACCAACACTTCTTTAGTTTCTGCTTACCATGTTCACAAATCTCATCACCCTTTTTATGACACCTGGAAGGATACCTTTTGAGGGTGTATTCACACAGTGGCTGGTGCATCTGTATTTTAATGTGAGTTATGCCACTGCCTGTTGTAGGCAGCCCTTCCTGCCATCGGAAGTTTAGAGGAAGATGTTTATAATGTATGATGCAGGTTCCGCTGCTTTAATGAGATACTGCTCCTCTGGTATGTAAAACCGGCATGAATATTTATGAGCCAGGCACAAAATCTACTTGCCCACCTTTCATTATGTTGATGAAATTGTAATGAGGCTTCACTCGCCTGTCAGAAAGTTACTTCCCTTGGATGGATTAGCAAAGAGAAAATTTGCAGTGCAGTTTGTGTCAGGCTTTTCTCTCTGAATAAGAAACTCCTCGCTTTCCAGTTCCACTTGACGTTGAATTTGGAAGGATTCAGTGTAGTGCTGTACTCTGCCTGCAAGATGGGTGCTGGGAAGGGAGGGCAGTCCAGGCTGCAGGATGGAGATGCTGCCTCTTGCCTCACCCTGGGCTCATTAAGGCGCATCCCAGCGCCTGCTCCAAGGCAGCGTGGGTGTCTCTCCTGATGAGTTGGGGGCAACCCACCCCTCGGCAGACCCGGTGGGTGATGAATGTCCAGGGCCCTCCAGGCTGACTACACATTTTTCATCATTAATCCGGCCTATTGTGAGCCGGTCACTCACATTGATTCCAACTAGAGGGCATCATCTGCTGTTTAAGAGGGTGATGACTCGCTAAAAATGAAGGCCTGAAACTAATCAAATATAGTCAGAGCCTTTGCTGGCAGCTAGCTTGGATTGCTCTAGGGCATGGATAGGGAAGCTGCAGACATGTGGGCAGATCCCTCCAGGCACTTGCGGCCCTTTGTATCGGAATGCGATGGTTTCCTTTGACAGCGCCTTGTGTTATCACAGCTATTACTATCATAGTTATTACATAGCTGTTTGACTCATAGCTATCATAGCTATGAGTCAAATGCTGTTAGGAGGAATTCTTCTGTCTCTTTTTGTATTTTTCCCTTGTCATTTGGCAAGAAAAAAAAATCCCAAAAGCAGGGTGAATTTGGAACCATAATGTAACACCCATCCTGTCAAGTCAAGATCAGACTAAATGATGGTGCTACAAAGAGGAAAGAATTCACTCTGCAGCGATCTTTGTCTGCCTATTGAAATCATCTGCCTGTCTTTTCTTCCATTTAGCTACTTATTTATCTATTTATCTAAAGGCTTAATTTCTTTTGTTTAAAAGTAACACATATGCCCGGCTTGGTGCCTAATTCTGTGTTTGTCTTTGAATAGTTGTAATTTGCTTCTATGGAATGAGTCCAGCTGAGAAGCAAAGGCTGAAGATCTGTATAAATCACAGCCTCAAGTGAAATTACAGATTTTACAGAAATTATAGAAATTACTGAGTTAATGTGTTTGTAAGCAAATTGTCCCCTGTGGTGGTTCTTCTTCACCTCACTGAGCGTGTCCCTCTTCTAAAAGTTCCCAGTTTCCCATGGAGGAATTTAACAGTGCCCATTTCAGGAGAGAGATCCCTTTTGAAGAATGTGCCCATTGTTGGCAGGAGGCTTTCCAAGAATCTGCATTGCTGGGGGGGCCTCCCCACCCCTCCTGGGATTGTTTGCTGGGGTTCTCCTACTGAGAGATCATGCTGGAGAAAACCAAAATGTTTAATTGGTAGCTCGTAAAGCTCTCTCCTTGTGAAATGCCTTGCCCACAGTAAAAGGTCTGTAAATACATCACAGGGCATTCTACTTTGTTTTCATTACAAGATGTGCAAATGATGCCTAGTGGCAACTTTTCAGAATGTGAAGCTGTTGCTCTTTTTGAGCATTGATTTAGTCCTCCTGTAAGCAAGTTCAACTTCCAGGTCATGTTTCCTTAGAAAGCTGTTTATGCTACAGGAGTAACCACTTTATGTTGGGAAGAATTGCTGAGAGTGCTGGTCTTGGCCATTCATTTCAGCATAATGCATTGATGAAGTGGTCTCCTAAAAAAGAATCCAAACAACAAAAAGGCCCCCACCCCCAAAAATAAAAAAACCCTGCAACACAAAACAAAATAGGGCTGGTTTCCTCAAAAAAAAGGGGACAGCTGTTGTTTGGAGCTGAGGGGTGAGAGGAAATTCCCTGCTGCAGACTTTCTTAGCCTCAAACAATCTCATTGAAAGCAAGCTAATTGAGGAGCTCCAAGCCGGCTTTGTGGCTGGGATCGGGGCATGCTGGGGAGGAGCCGGCAGGGAATTTGCCTCACAAATGCTCTCCTGCTCTAAGGCAAAACATGAATATAGAGGCACCCTAAGGGTCACAGTTTTGTAAGGATAAGATGGACTTAGCTCCCACTGAACCCATCTAGGATGCCAATTTTTCTGCCAGCCCCTGAGTTTCAGTGCCTTTACCTGTGCTGCTGCAGTGGGAACTTCCCACACCTGAAGGGGTAGAGAGTGAAAATGACTTCTGTGGAGGTTTTGCCACAATTATATACTTTTCTCAAGAAAATGCAACATAGTTCAATTACTTATGGCACTGTTCGTGTTTTCAAAGTAAAAGTACTATCTTCTGAACTTTGGATCATTTAGTTTAGTCTTGGCTGCTCAGGGAACTTCACAATGAAAAACATTGGGTGTTAGATATCAATTTCAGTCATCAATTTTCTTTTGGAATACCAGACCTGCCTTTTATGCAAATACTTATTTACATAACAGATGCCTTGATAAACTATATAAACACTTGCCCAGATTTTCCAATATGTTATTTATTTTCCTCTGTCAAATCCAGATATTGTCCAGAACAAAGAATACTCATATTCTTCAATATTAGATTTCTCTTAGATTTTGTTTCTCGTTTATATTGTTCTAGAGTTGTATCATTGTAGCTGATTGAGTATTTTTTAACATAATTTATGACATCTTGGTAATTTGATTCAGAGAATGTTATAAGTATTTCTTGTCTATTCAGCATCTTCAATAAAGTGAGCTATTTTAATTTCTCCTACCCACAAGTAAATGAATGAATTATTACATTGCTCACAGATTCAGAGTCCAAGGAAAGATTTTACAAATAATATCAAAGAGGAGAGAAGGCAGCCAGCTGTGAAATTAGTGATCATCTGGATTTTCCCTCCAGTTTTGACTGCATATAGTGAACTGGAATAAATGCATTTTCTGCAGTATACAGCACTTCTGCCATATAGTGGTTTATACCAATTTGCTTCTTTTGATTACATGTCCATCTTACTGGAGCAGAAGTAGTGTACTGGAAGGTTTGTAGCTTATTTCCTAGTGAACCTTCAAAAGAGGTTATATAGGGCTGGGAAGGGAGGAAGAGTCTTATTAATGTGTATTTGCCCTTAATGTCCTTAAGAAAAGTACTCTGAGTTGAGATTTCCCTTCTAAAAGTGGAAATAGTCTTTCTTCATAGTGTTTTAATGCAAAGAGACAATGTAAAATAACTGATGCGTAATAATCCTTTTGCAGTGTAAAATGAAGTGAAACAGCCTTTTGTTGAGTGTTTGTGAGTACACTGCATGTATTAGACCCTAGTTTCAGTTGCTGCTTGGGAAGGAATGAACTCATTCACTGAACAGAGTCTGCAGCCCTGCTCCTCAATCAGATCAGCAGAGCTAAGCCTGTCTTAAAGGAGTTGGGCTTTAGGAAGTTATAAATGAGGGACCCTCAGGACAGACCTGTCTCATGCTTGTGCCAGGTTTTATGTGCCTTGCATTACATATGCAAAGGGTGATTGTGTATATGATGAAAGGCAAGTTTATCAAAATATCAGGGACCCTGTGGCAACAAGTACTTCAAGGCTAATTTTAGAGTGAGAGTGGCATGTTTATAGTGAAATGGGTGAGATACTGTCTATAATCTCAGTTAGTAAAGCCCTTAATAAAAAAAAAAAAAACAAAACAAATATTTAGGAGGACATCACCATTTTGTAGGTGGGAAACTGCATTTATTGTACATGGAGACTGTGCTGTGTGCTTAGTGGGCAAGCTGTTTCAAAAATCCCCTGCTGCTGATGCTGAGAGAGCATAACCTGAGGGTGCGTTGGGTGGTTGCTTTGCTGCTGGGCTGCTCCAGCAAACCAGAGCTCAGAGCACAGCCTCATCATGGCCCCAAACAGCTCCACTGGCAAAACTGGGGAAGCCAGAAAATGACAGAACAGGTGACAGGAGGACATTGCTGGGACAAGGTTTAACTTTGGAAACTGGCACTGTGAACAGAGAAAAATACAAGGTGAAATTGCACTCTGGTACGCTTCAAGACAAGTATGTGATCAAGTATTTTGCTATTCTGGAGCTTGTATTGAGTCTCTTTGTACATGCTGCTGCCTGAAACAACAAGGAACTGGTGACTGCAGTGTGTCACAATACTGTGTTTGTTTGGAGCATGTTTAGATTAGATTTGGAAGTTAAATTGAGTTAAATGATACATGATTTATATTATAATCTCCTTAAGCAAGCCTCATCTTTCTTGCCTCCTTTCCAGTTCTGTGACATGCAGCAGATTCTCCTCAGGCTCTCTGCAGTGTTTTGCACTTGTAATTTGTTTTGCATGGATAAAGGGAGATTGTACAAACACCAAGGATACTCTTGTGCTTACACAGAGCATCTGTGTCTCTTTTGTGGTGCTGGTGGGCCCCTCTGTTGCTGAGGAGTTGAGGTGTGATTTCACAGCTCCCCAGTGACACTTAGAGGCTGTGTCAGACTCTGTTGCCCAAATTGCTCCATGGCATCTCTTCACAAGCTTTCCATTTCCTTGGGTCTCCTGATGCTGCTGATTCTGTAGCTGTGTCTGAGGTAAAATGAAGCTATCTTTGGTAGGGTAACTCAGTTTGACTGAAATTTCTCAGGGAACCATGACACAGTCAGGGCCTCTAGAATGAGGAAATTGGAGCTGTGTTGAGAAGTGTAAGCTGTTCACAATTCTGTCTTTTGGCTCACAGAGCCATTGGCAGGAAAGGATACAAGAACAGCTGCAGAAGTAATCCTTAAATGCTGTTCAGTGCAGCAGAAGTGTTGGATATTACAGAGAATCTATTTTGCATTCTCTTCTTCTAAAGTAGCAATATTCTGTGGTAAAGAAAGTAACTTTTTTTTCCTATAGAAGAGAGAGGGTATAGCTTTTGTCGTGTGTGTTTTGCCTATGGGAAATAACAGCATTCATTGAGCCCTATTACAAGTGTTGCAAGCATTGAGGACACATCAGCCACAGTATCAGACTGAAACTATCTAGAAGAGAAAATGTAACATCTAGGTGGACTAATTAGTCAGATCAATGTGCTTGGAGGTGGGGATGTGCCAGGACCTCATGCCAGCAGTTATTGCCTCATGTGGTCTTAAACCAGCTTTATTATCTGCATGATTTGAGGAAGCATTTTTCCTGTCTGTCAGGGGCAGACAGAAGGATGCTCTGTGACTCCAGAGGAAATGGCAGATTTCCCTCTGGCTGTACATATCCATCACATTCTATGATATTTGAAACTGATAGATTTTCTCAGAAAGTTGCTTTTCAGGGACCTAGGTAAATGTAGCACCAAACAAGCAGGAGAGAAGAAAAAAAGTATTACCTTTTTTCCCCCCTCTATCATCAACATGCTGATGCTTGGGTTTTGAGAAGTGCCATTTGTGCATAACATGTTGATATGTCAGGCAAATTTGTTGTGTTTTAATCTGTTTTGGTGTTTTTCCAGTAGAACATCAAAAGCTGGTAATGGATAGCAGTGATTCCTAGGGGAGTGAGTGATAGGCTATCATAATCTTCCATTTTCTCACAACAGGTGTTTTAATTAGGTTTTTAGAGGTTCAGTAGGTAGATATTGGTTGTGTTAAAATGTTATCTTTCCAGTTGTGTCTTTACATGACCACAGCACTCAGCAGCAGCATGCAGGCCCAAGGCCATACATCTTGCAAAGCTTATCTGTGTCTGGGCATGGTGAGAAGTATGGAAGGTCAATACATACTTGCAGCTTTTCAGTAGGCATGTAGTGTGGCTGCTGAGCCAAAACATCAGGGCTAGGGAGGAAATTTTATTAAGATTTTCAAGCAGCAGTGGCATATTCAGGCTGTGTGATTAACAGCGTGTTCTGCAGCTCTAAGTGCAGAGCACTGGCACACAACTCCCTGAGGTGGGGAGGTGGTACAGTTCCCATCACCTTGTGAAAGGATTCCCCATCCTGCCTGGCCTGTTCATATTGAGCAACACACCAGGGCTGTGCAAGTTGCCTTTTCTGAATGATTGTTCTTGCATTGCGACTTTGAATAATGACCACATGTGCTTGGAAACTCTAAAGACACGGAGTGTGAGAAACTCTAAAGCCTCAGCATCTTGCAAGATCTACACATTTTATCTTTGTATTACTTACTGTCCTTGCCCACTGCTTTTCTGCTAAAGATCAAATTTTTCAAAACTGTTTTGTCTCTTTGCCTTATTCAGTTGACTCAAATGTATCATGTTCCAGGGAGCTCAGTTTGTGCGTGTGAGCCTGAGGACCAACACCTGCACCCTCACATCCTTCCTGCCCTTGATCCCTGCCAAGCATTGATAGATAACTTGCAGGCAGGCAAGTCATGGCACAGGGTGAAAGGGAGGATTGAGTCAGTTTTATATGGGCAATAATGAAATGAAATAATTCCTTTAGAATTAATGCGTTATGAAAAGATAAAATCAGCTTGAAGTAAAACCTTGCGGGCAAGGCTTTCAGAATTGTCCCTTTTTTTTATGATGAATCTCAATTCTTTCCTGTCTGAATTTAGGCAGCTCCTAAAGTATTTGCTTTACAAAGGGAACTGACTACTGCTTCTGGAAAATTATGCCCTTTGAGAAAAAGAGGAGAACAACAGCTGGGGGATCCTGATGTAAAAACATTCAAAATCACAGGTAAACTAAAAATAAGAAAGACTCCCAATATGAACTATACTGTTACAAACTTTCCCTGTTATTCTTGAAAATGGTTGAAATTGATCCCTTTGGAAAGAGCCCACCCTTGGCCTCTGCTGTACTTTGCTTCCACTTGAATGCTATTTTGAGATTTCAAGTGGAACTTAAGAGGTAGGGGGGCATTGGGAAGTCCTCTTGAACAGTTTTGAGTTTAATAGTGGCAGTGGGGAGAGTTTCATAGCACAAGGACAGAACTTTAGTCTATGGAAGGGAGCCTGTGTTGTCTTTGTGACTAATACAAATAAGCAAAGGAATATAAATGTAGAGCACTTTTCTAAATACTGTTATGTTCAGGCAAGTGCAAATGTCCTGTCATGAGAATTATTAAATGAAATATTTAAATTGACTCCACTT
The DNA here is from genome assembly GCA_035048045.1 of Chlorospingus semifuscus. Lineage (NCBI taxonomy): Eukaryota > Metazoa > Chordata > Aves > Passeriformes > Passerellidae > Chlorospingus > Chlorospingus semifuscus. The sequence continues at coordinate 9,598,033 of JAWWMS010000001.1, read as the reverse complement.
ATGAGAATAAAGTAATAAAATTATTTTTAATGCACATCAACATTCCCGTGTACTTGTGTCAAGATATTTGTCACAAAGTCCATGTCCTCTTTGTATGACTGTTCTTTATATTTCTATTTTGTTTTTTGTATTGATTGGAATTCATTTCCATCCAGTTAGGAAAACGTTGAACTTGATCTTTGAGCACTAAGTGGTCTCCTTAATTGGATGCATGTCCATGTTACAAGTTGTACTGCCCAGGGAACATCTAAAGTGGTAACAAATGACAAGCCAAGCAATGAATGTGGAGGGTGAGCTATGAGTGTCCTTTCTTCCTGTGAGGGTGTACTTTGCAGGAGGAGCTGGAATGTTCTGCCTGGAGGGATGTGAAAAGGCATGGCCACTGATGGATGCTACCCAATTCCTCCTGCCACAGAACCCCCAGCCTTCTGTTCTCAGAGTCTTCAGTCCACACTGAAAGTGCTACTTGGCTGGGATTTGGAGCATTTTTAGTGAAAACATTTTATTTAAAAAGAAATTTCGTGTTTCACACATTATCTGAGTAGGCAAGTAGTCTGGCTAGCTTTTAGCAATCTGACTTTGAGTGAAGTGCATAGTTACAGTGTAGAGACGTGTGCCATGTGCCTGCAAACTTCATTATGCAGTAAATTGTTTACCACCTTTTCATTGCCTCTGACCTGCTAAACAGTCCACTCATGAGAGCCTATTAGTCTTGACCTAATTAATATTAATGTACTGAAGCTACTTATAATTCGGGTTTAAATGGGCCATCAATCTTATGTTGGCTTGTGAGTGGTGCAGACCTCATAGTTTTGTTCCTTGCCCTATATCAGTATCTTCAGCCTTCTGGAATTGCTGCTATAATTAAAAATAAACACCTGCTGTGCTTGCCAGTATATAATTTTAGCACTTTAGAGAAGTTTGAAGCAACATTTGAAAAGAAATACCAGGGTAAAAAAAACAGCTCATTTTTTCCAGTTGTGGCATGCCTGAAGTTTGGCAACAAAGTCATCAAGCAGCAATGCTGGGAGCTAGTGATGCCATGGTGTTGTCTTCACCTGGTCTGGGACAGTCACTGGAGTCATCCTCATACACTTGGGAGGTTTGTGCTCAGTGCCTGATACATTAGATAAATAATCAAATATTTAGTCTCGAATGAGAACTGGAGAACTGAGAAGCCATGCAGTAGCAAGCCAAGAAAAGAAATGAATTAGGTTCTTTTGTCTTTCTAGTCCATGTTGTACAATCAATTCCTAATATATAACAATTGCGTGAGCAGTATACCTAACATGCATGTTGTTTTCTAATGATTTTTTTTTTTTCATTTCATGTCAAAAGCTGAAGTTTCTTCAGCTCCAAAATGCTGTTGGAAGCTGACACTCCTCCACCTGCAATTCCCATCATGAAAGACTCCTTGCAATCCACATATGAGAGGACATTATCTCTTGTTCAGTCTCATACAACCTAATGGAAAGAAAAAATGAGTATTATTTAGCGGTCATGAAATTCTAAATTTTCGTTATTTTAGGAGAATTATTTACTTCCAGACTATTTTATTGCATACAGAAATAGAGTCTGTTCGATTGGTTGTACTTAAGGTACTTCATAATAGGGTACATTCTTATACCGTTCAAAATTTTGCATTCTTTAATTTCCAGAAGGTGATTATAATTCTGATCCAGGACTAAAATTTTCATTCTCTTTCCTTCAAACATTACAGTGAAAGCTGAATCAGTAGGAAAAAAAACTCTTTTGAATTAGTAAACAACAATAAAATGATAGAGATATTTTTAACATAATCATTACTTAAATGGGATAGTATTTTAACACTATAGAGAATTCCCTAACCCAATGGGATTTTTGTTTTTCTTTGCCTATGTTATGTTTTAAAAGCATCTCACTCCATCACCATGTTCTTTTAAATATAATTCAGTTCCTGTGTAGTGCATTATATCATCAGATATTCCGCATGGCATTCTGGAGAGTATGCTATTTATATACTGCAACCATTTAGTCATGTAAGAGATACATTAGAATAATTTTCCTGAACACAATGCATGATTAAAGGACAATGTCAAAGTAATTTTTCAAATGATTTTCCCCTTTCTGTGTTGTTTATAATAGCTTTTTGGAAGAGCAGTACTTGAGGCATATTCATTTGAAATCGAATAATGTCTCAGAACATTTTCTAACTTGCCTTGGTTCATTTTGGTGAGCTAATGAAGAGAGATTAATATCTGTTTCGCTATTAAGACATTAATGAATTTTAAGTCCTGGGCACCCAACTTTGCCATTCATCTTTCCTAAGAGACAAATTATTGCATAACTTTCAATAGTGCTTCAGAGTTTTATTACATCTATAATGAGAATACTTGTCTAAACAGCAGCATTTTTATTCTAAATGGCTAAGGGGCATAATCTGGTTGAAGTATAAATAACTCTGCAACTCAGGGATGAGGAAGTTGCTAGCGTATTTTGATTAATAAATGTCTTGAGTCACATTCAGAACAGCGGCCCACCTATGCTTCTGGCTTGATAGAAGGGAAGCAAGGACAATCCTTTTTTCCGAGTCATACTTTGGGGTGTTTCATTCACGTTTTTTGGGTTTTATCTGGTTTTATATCTACTGCCACCCTGGTATGAAATGCTGAACTTGTATACCCAAAACGAAGGGTATATTTGTCCAAGGTTTCTTCCCTTAGGGTTGCTGGATTTTTTGCCATCTCTGGTTCCTAAATGGCATGTCTCCCCTCAGAATTTTGCTGCCAGGGGTAGTATTAAGGGTTACACTCTTCAGAGATGTCATAGCTTAGTAAATGTAAAGGTGGCGTGAGAGTGAGCTTTAGATTTCTTCTATGTGTGTAGTCTCCTGCATGAGGAATCTTGGCCCCTGATAGATGCCTGCAAGTTGTTCTTGCAGATGCTGTAGAAACGCTGATTGCATTGCTGTGGGCTGGGGAGATGGGAGAGCCCACCTGGATCTGCTTCTCTCTTCCAACATTCTCTGTGACATGGAGGGTGAAGGGATTACACAGGATCCTGCATTAGGCTGGGAGGGATTCATGTGACTAGGATTTTATAGTTAATGTGTGTATTTTGTCTCTTCTGCCGAGATCCTTGGTCCCAGGCTTTTGTCCTCCTGCACACCAATTGCATTTTGCTCAGACTTTGTTCAAGTGGTTTGGAGAATTTTTTTTTTTTTTGAGAAAAAACCTAATATGCATAGTTCACCTATTTCCACAATATGGTTCATTAACATTACTTTTCTATTGTTATCAGTGTTTCTTTTATTTAATTTTTTGATGTCTGTCTTTATCTAGCTGGGTTTTGCAGAACTCAGGCATACTATGATCAAAGATTAATCTGTTGTAGAATTGGCACTGATCTCAGCGATAAGACAGTTGAGTCCCAATTTATTTTCTTTTCTGAATATGAAGGTCTATTGCACTGCAGACATCTGGTGTTTTGGGCACTTAAAGCTGCAGATCCCTGACAACTCTGTTATTTCTGTTAAAATAGGCATGAGCTGTTGTTTAGGTAATCCACGCTGTCAAAATAGCATTAAGTGTAACATATCACTGACCTTCTCTTTTGTGTAGTGTAGAGGACTGGAGGAGTTACTTATGCTTGCAGCTACAGTGGCTGTATTGCATTTCTCATACATTCAAATCTCTGGAAATGTGAAGATTACAGAGGATATAATATTTGTAATAGGTAGCTTTATTTATTCATACATTTTATTCATTTAGCCCTAAACAGGGTATGACATTTACCTTTTAAAACAATGTCTTGGTCTTAGGGATAAAGGAATGTGATGAGGTAACTTGGCAAGATACAATCCTTATTCTGCAGGTTGTGTAAAATATACCATGAATGCAGTGCCTGTCTGGAGGGCCTGAAATCTCTGTAGTTGAAATTTGGCTTTTGGTCTTGAAGGAAGCAAGCTTGCATCACCCTGGAGGTCATTTTAGCAGTGATAATCAGAGCAGCACTTCAGTCTTCACAGTTTCTCCCCAGCCAAGAGGGTCTGCAAGCATGTGGCAAGAGACCACTCCTCCATCAGACAGATAAGGGAGTTTTGTGATTGAATTGCTTCTGGAGTCCTGTGTAACAGAAGCTTCTGGGGATAGCATTGCACACTATTGGTATTTCAAGGAAAACAGGTATTGGGTTTATAGTCAAGCCATGTCAGCTTACTTGCCATGTAAACATGCCTTTTTCAGTGGAAATTACAGTGTGTGTCAAAATGAATCATGTCCTTTGATCTGCTTTTTTGTTGTTGTTGTTTTTTTTTTCTTGTGGACAAGCTAAAGTGGAAAGTGGTTTCTAAAGGGTGTTCTGAAATCAGTCTCTGCAAGTATTTTGAGTTGTTGACCTTGACTATTGAGAATTGGCCTTGACCTGTCTTGGTATGTTTATGGATTTCTCTACCACAGTTGGAGGAGGAAGACAGCTTGCAGAATATGTAAAACTCAGAATTGTATATATGCTTTGCAATTTGGTTTTCGAAGGCTGAAATAAAATCTGCTGTAGTTGTTCTGTTGTTTTTTGTTTGTTCTTAACTTTACGGTGTAAAGTATTGCTGTAACAGTAGGTGTGATTTAAAAGGTACAGCCTTGTCTTGGTGCAGATGAATGTATTTTTTTAATGGGCACTTAATCCTTGTGAAAGGTGCTGGGGTGTGACAGCACTTGAAGATGAATTCCTGCATTTTTCTGCAGTTGTACAGCAGGAGACAATGGCAAGGCATGCTTCCCTCACAAATATGTCTGAACCCTGACCTAGACAGATCACCTTTTGAGATGAGTCTCTGTGCCCATTCAATCCTTGACCTCCCTGCCAAGACTCTCTCAGTGTTGCCAATTTATGATGTGGACCTTGGGCCGAGAGGACCAGCTCATTTCAAGTTGACTACCAACCCATTTGTGACTGATGGCAACTCGATAATGACCTGGAGGTGGTTTCAAGCCAGCGGTCACTGAGGAAATTCTCCCATCCTATTACAGATCTTCTGAGCCATCTAGCTTGTGGGGCAGGTGCTCTTCCTTGTTAGAAGGGATTTTCTTTGTCCATATTCTGTGTTCATTTTCACTAGGTCTTCAATGCATTGTTTTTACGTATCTGGGAAGGAAAAAAAAATTAGGATTACTTTTACATCAGGAGTAGGAAATTTAACATGTATGTGCAAATAATTCTAGGAAGAGAGCTGTGTTTAACTATGACAGGTATACTAGGGGTTTTTTTTCTTGCTGAACCCTGCTTGTGAGCTTCCCAGTGAGCTTCCCAAAGGAAGGGGGAAGTGTGTGCATGAATGTGGCAGCCATGGCAGTGGTGCCTCTCCCTGTTCTTTAGCAGGTCATGCACAAACTCATGACCAAGCAGATGCTTCCCATCTCCATCAAGGAAAGGACTGGAGATCTTATTTTTTTTAAAAAACCTGGGGAAAATAATATTTATGTGTTACTGTGCAATTAAATGCATGTGCATGCATGTGTACTCTAAATATGCACAGGTTTAGACATCTTCAGTTAAAGTGTTCTGTAAATAATTTATGAAATGCTGACTATAGATTGGTAGGCCCTATTCTGAATCTTTGCTAGGCTTTATCCTACACTTGCTGGGTAACAGAAAAACTTACTGCAGCATTAACTCAGTTCCTTGTCCTTGTTAGTATTTTCAATAAAGTTTGTTGGCACACAGGAAAAGAGAGCTTTGGAGTGATTATTAGGCCTCTATTTCTTGTTTTATTGTAATTGTCCTCCTTTACATTAGGAGGAATAAGAGCCAACTAATGCATTTTGTGAGATTTTTCTCTCCCTTATCTTTTCTTTAATAATTGACTCAAACTCAGCCTTTTTTTTTTTTTTTTACAAACCATAATGGTGTCAGAGCCCTTTTTGTCTTTCCTGTTCTTCAACATTTGAATAACATTGCTCATTTGGAGCCTGTCTTAACCTCAGCAATTTTCTTAGGCTATTTGAATTCTTGTTCTCTTTTTCCTCTTTGTTATTCACTGTACAATTTGTTTAATGCTGCTGTAGCCATGCATTACTAGTCAACCTTAGATATAAATTCCATAATAAATTAAATAAAGCTCTGTATGGGTCAGCCCAGACTAGCCCGATTAAAAAGTGATTTACTAAAGAGATAGAGGTAGCAGGGTGGTAGAACATGCCTCTAAATCAATTATGAGTCCATTCACTGCCAGCCTATTGTGTGTAATAGTGTATTAAAATGCATTCTATATTGTTAAAAAAATTGACTCTTTCATTGAAACTGAATTAACATTTGCAAGCGCATAATAGTGTTTGGAAAGCTATGAACATTTAAATTCAATCCCTTATTGCAGGCTAAGTGTACACAGCTAGAATTGTAATATACAGATAAGTCTTTATGTTGTGCTCATTTCATTATTGCAGCAAGATGCTAAAGGTAAGATTGGGTGGATGCTTGCATTTATAAGTCCATGATTACAAGGAGAAAGCAGCACCACGGGATTGTAAAAGTGAAGTTCATTTTTAACTGAAAAGTAGTGTCTGTATGTATTTGGGCATTTATACACATATATAAAATACATATATAATACTCATTGCTAAATGTGTACTAGGGCACATCTGAATTTTGCCCCACCCATCTCTTCCGCCCCAAGGCCTGTAGTCTCTCTTTTCCTTGTGAGGGAGCAGAGACAGGGAGCAATCCAACAGGCTCCACATGAGCTGTGCCCACTGAGGGCTGTGCCCATGCTTGCAGCTTGGCACAGACCCTGTCATCCATCAGAGAGAGAGAGCTGCCTTCTTCCTCTCCCCAGGGACTGCAGAAGGTCTCAGTGCTCACCAGGGACTGCCTGCCTGCAAGGATTCAGCCAGGCATTGGTGGCCTGGATGCTCTGAATTCATAGGCAGCACACTTGGATCCTGCTGCTCCCGTGGTAGCGCTCAGACAAGGGATGCAGTGGAGTTCTCTGCCTCTAGAGCATTCCTCTGCTGGGAGTAGTACTGTCTTTAGTGGGATTTGCTTACTTCAGATTCAGCTAATTAATTTTTATGGGATAAGTTCAAAAGGAGCTGAAACTGCAGCTTTCATTTCAGTTTTACTTACATTTGTACTTGCTTCTGTGTTTCCAGTGTACTGAAATTATATGAGGGGTTCTGCAGGAAACAGAACAAGCAATGCAATCTGAAGAGTTGGAGAGTTTTCAACAAGTTGTCTATTTTATTTCATGAAATAGAAATACTGGGAGTGGTGTTGAGCCCTTTTTTTTTATAGACCACATTTGCTTCCATTGTGTCCTAAGCTGGTTCTATGAGTGAGGACCTCTCTGCACACACTCATGCATTGAAATCCATAGCAAGAAGCTGTTTGTACCTGAAGCAGATCAGTTTAAAGCTGTTCTGTCTGTCAGCATTGATCAGGGGTACCTCCCAGTGCAAGAGCTGAGCTGGTGTGTTTGTAAAACCTTTGGTGAAGAGGCACAAGCAGTGGATGAAAATTATTTGTGACTTGAGAGCAGGTAGTGAGCATCTTCTCTGAAGTTTGACAGTCTGCAGTGTTAATACCAGAGTTTGCAAGAACAATTCTTTCAACAAGAGCAGTTGTTTTGCAGGAACAATTCTTTCAGCCTTTAGAGTTTGCCTGAATTTGTTCTGAAAGTGTGTGTGTAATGCAGGTTGACATGTAGGATGTTTGCAGAAACCTCTGAGAATTACCTAAGCGCTTTTGTTACACCCGTGAGGGACACAGAGCTGAGCTGGCATGAAGACTGATTTATTTCTCATCTCTGAAGAAATTTAGCCTTTTGCTTCTCTGAAATGAGCAGGTGAAGCATAAATTCACTGGTGTATTATTTCTAAAGCAAAGAGAAACAGGTATGGCTTTAGGTATTGTGCTTTTCCAAAAAAACAGAGATCTACAGGTACCATTATAGTTGTGCTTGTCTTTTAAATATAGGTATAGGTTTAAATGGTTTTTGATGTATTTTCTTAGGACTGGGACAAATTTATGCAGAGAAGAATATATCAACCTGCCAAAGGCTTCATACTGTGGAAAAGTATGTTAGGATTTCAGGTTAATTTTCTATCACTTTGTTAAGCATGATGTGGTTTATTTTTTTTAATGTATAGGGCAATTAAAAAACTATTTTTTGTGTTACATATTTATGTTGTTTGTTTTTTCCTTATAAAAATGACAAATTTTGTAGGTTACTTGCTACCTGATACTCAAGAAAATACGTGAATGCTTAACCTCACTTCAGCCTCGAGGTTCACAGTGCAATGCAGGGACTATCCAAATGAAATAATTGCTTTGTCTGGCAAATAGATTGTCTCATAAGAGGACTGAACTGTATTAAGTGATTTTCCCTTGGTGATTGGAAGTATCTCTCTCCACTGGTTCAGGTAATTCTAAGGTTGTGCCTTCATTCTTTCATGCTAGACTGCTTTTCCAATAAAATAAAAAATGTAGAACCTGCTACACAAATGTAATGTTAACCTAGATTTCTCTGAGGACAAAGGTGAATGCTATGGGGCCTGCTGAAGGCAGAGGAGGAAATGATATTAAAAGGTTATTAGAGATAGAATTGGATGCATGGGACTGTACAAAGCTGAAAGGTGCATATTGGGGTGTATGAATTTTATATTAGTTTGCATTTCTCTGGGACTCCTTAAGGCAAATCCTAACAGATTTTTTAAATACTTGAATACTACTTTATTTTTCCTACCAGGTATAAATTCTTGTTAATGTGTTTCTGGGTTAGAAAAATGGTCATATGCAGAAGAGGGAGAACTACTGGGAAAAGAAAACCATAAGGATCATTACAGAGCAGGCTTGCACATCTCTTTGCTTTGTTTCTGCTCAGTGCTTGACCAGGGCTGTGGCTGGCCAAACTGGGCATGTCCAGTGGAAAAAATGGGAAGAAGGAGGAGTTCTGGTGCAATGAAAAACACTCTTTCTGGTTCAAATCCTGGTGTGAACTGTCAGGACCTGCAGTTTTTTGATATGGAAGAACGAGGAATGCCCAAAGACACAGCTGGCTTTTTCCATAGTGCTGTACATAGGTTGAAATTACATATGCAAATGCTGAAATGCACTTTATGCCTAGCAAACCATCATATTCAGCAGGGAAGCTGCTTTCATTGCAGCTAAATGGGTGCAATCTGGATGTGTATTTGCTGCTGTAGTGGAATAAATGTACACATCTGGAGAGATGCTGGGGTAGAGTACTGGTGGGAAGGAGGGAGGGAGTGCTCAGTATCTGTTTTATGAACATCTTATTCATCTGCAATTATGCAACTTGTGCTCATTGCATTGCAGCTTGAATGTGACCTGGTGCTGGGAGTCCTCAGTGTTTCAATTCTCTACAGGGGATTTGTGTGTGGGGTCTCTGTTACAGAAAGGTGCCCAAAAATCTATGTCTCATTACGTTGTGCGTGAGTAATTAAAAAAAACCAAACAAACAAAAACAAACAAAAAAAACAAAACAAAAAAAAAAAAAAAAAAACCAAAAAT
>JAWWMS010000001.1:9544899-9588429 GCA_035048045.1 Chlorospingus semifuscus | reverse complement strand
AAAAAAACAAAAAAAAAAAAAAAAAAACCAAAACTTTAATTCTGAATAGAAAATATGTTTAAAAGCATGCATTTCAAAACTGCCACAGAAAATGTTTTAAAAGATAGAAAGGGAGTTGTTATTGCTGCAGTATGCCTTATAAAATACATTTTACTCTGTAGATTTGGCAATTTACTGGAACTCAAAGGTAGTGTCTAAAGAAGAACTTAATAATGAAAACTATTCAGTATTTCTATGACCCCTATTTATTCTCAGTCCTTGGCAAAGCAAACTCATTTTATGTTGTCCTAAATAAAAAATCATACACTGGTGTGGCTGTGTGGGACCCAGTGAAGTATTATCTCTAGGTCTAGTGATTCAAAGTCAGAAGTGAGTGATAAAAAGGGCTGCTCAGATGATAAAGCCAAATCTAGCAATGGCAGCTGGGATTAGGTTTTTGGAAATAATTAGGCTTTGGGGAAATAATTTTTGCCTTGATGGTTTCTCTTTGTCAGAAGAGCTTGCCTGGCTCCTCTGCCAACCTGCTGGTGACCCATAAGGCAGGTTCAGTTTGGAGAAAAGCTGTAGTGCTCTCTTTCCTACTCGTATGTCTGTGTCCACTCAGAAAATGAAAGGGAGCCTGAATACTGCGCTCTCCCATCCATGATCCAGGCCCATGGAAGAAGACGTGACCACTCTCCACTCTTGTGACACCAAGCATCTGAGTCCTGTTTGCCTGAGTTAATGTTGCTGTCAAGAAAATCTTGATGTCCCCTGCAGATAGCAGGTGAACATGCTGAAATAATAATCTCCTCAATCCCAGTATGGAGAACATTTTAAATCTTTTGGCAAGGAAAACAATCAAAGCAAATCCAGAGCAATTTCCAGAGTATAACACAGTGCAGAGTTTTTAGTCAGATGTTAGCAAATGCCATGACCCACATTGCACACAGAGTAACTGAATATTATTTAGTAGGAGCAACCTGCAGGAAGAGGAGAAAAAAACAAAGAAAATTGTCTTTTATTGCCAAGCACCTTTTTATTTGGCTGAAGACCTTAATGACAGCTACTCTGTCCGGTGGAATGGGCACCAGTATAAGAGCAGACTATCTGCACTGCATTTTGCCCATTATCTTACAACAGCTACTCTCAGAAACTGGATCATCCTTTTAGCAGAGCAATCAGTTTCCAGTCTACCAGGCAGCTGTTGCCCAAGGATGATTTAAAACAAATGCCTGTAAATTCCAGTGGTTCCCATCAGGCAGGCCTTCCCCTCATTTCCAGTGGGTGGACAATCAGGATCAGCACACGGGTCACTGGTGTCTGGGGTTCCTGGAGGAGGTGGGGGGATCCTCACCTTGGGTGATGTTGTGTTCTCAGGCTTGCTAAGGAGAATTAATGGGATTTGGAGAAATACCTGTCTGGACTTTGGCAGTAAGGAGTGCGATCACAGGACAAAGCCTGCAGGGAAGAAATGGAGGGAGAAAAGACCTGCAAAATTCTTCTTGTCAAGGCATCTGCAGAAATGCCTCTCTCTCAGCAGCTGTGTGTCCTTTTTTATTGTATACCAGAGGGTCTGCAGTCATCTTAATATTTATGCTTCAGTATTTTTTCTTCTGATTCAAATGATGACCAGGCGTTGTTGTTATGGGCCAGCTGTAACACTGTCTTTATTGCCTTTATTGCTATATGAATACGGAGATCTGCCATTCTAGATGTGATGTTGTAGAATAGAAGAAAGTTTTGTAAACTGAGCAGAAGGTTTAAGTAGAATGTCTGATATGACTTGGACAAATACATGGCTTTACAGCCATAAAATATGCAAATACTATCAGTTCTGTGAACCAGGAACCATTTTCATTCTGTCTAAAGAAATTTCAATATCTTAGTGCACAGAAACTTGTTTATTTTAAGTTTCTATTTATGCCCCTGCTGAATGGAAACTTAAGGTTTTTTTGAGCATCACAGATGATGTTGTTGCTCAGCAGCCATTAATATAGCTTTATCTATAATTAGGGAAAGTCTAACACCTTTCTGGCCATATGGAAAATGATAAGTTAGCACCTGCCATAACAGGAAAATAATTATTGGGTAAAGTATAAATATCAAAACATGATAAATAATGGCTACCCCAGCAATCCTCAGCTGGATAAAAGTAGCATCTGCCTTCAGTTTCTGAATATCACACATGATTAATCTGGAGACAGTGAGGTGCTTTCTCAGCTGTGCTGTTTCTACTGGGCAGTGAAGGCAAGGTGTCTTATGCCTTCTTTTAACCCTTAAGCACTGTGGTGATATCTGTGACTCAAAAAGTTTCATCCAGATGTTTTTTAAGGAAAAGTGGGAAATAAGGGCAGGGATGAGGTGAAAATTTAGCATTGGCTGAAAGTAATCTGTTTGCTCTTAGAGTTTTGTTTATGGGAAGTGCATCTGAACAGAGCTCTGTTTTGTTCTTCTCAGAATTTATACTCTGTGTGTGCTGGGACAGATTGTGCCAGCCCCTTGCATCACAGCAGTTGGCTCTCACTTGCTGTCAGGTCACCCATACAAATACACTAAACATCCAGTTTCATTCAGAGATGGGACCTGACAAAACTCTTCAAATCTGAATTGAAATTCCAAAGCTGGTGGTGGGTGTTAGGCGCTGTGCAAAGCACATCACAGGTAGAACCAAAGCCCTGATGGATGATGGTGTTGTTCCTAGGCCAGCAGTGACCCCAAACGTTTGCCTTTATGGCTAGTTATTTGATAAGAACAAGGAGAAAATAAAGATCTTTGTGTGTGTGTGCACATGTTGAACAGGAGAAAACAGGGGAATGGCCACCAGTCTGAAGAAAATTCACTGATAGAAAAGTGAAGTCCTCCTTTCACTGTTCCTGTGTAGGTTTATGAATAAAATGAACTGTCTGTCACTGACTTTCTTAAAATCGTGAAGTATTTGTAAAATCTGTACTCCTGTTTGAAATTAATAGCAATGGCCTAATGCTCCAGAGTGTACTGAAATTGCTCCTGTAAGCTTAGTGCTGTTAATCCACCCTGACTTGAGTCGAAAGGAGGATTGTATCAGGGGAGAATTAGAACTGATTTTTTTTTTTAATTTTAAATTTTGTATGATCTCAAATGTCTGCACATGCATAGAATTTCTTAGTAAAGTATCTTTCCCTAAGAAAACTTTTGAGTTTGCTGTAGATTCTGCATGGGTATTTACTACTTTAAGTTATCTTATGTACCTTGAGGTCCATTAGCTTCCCAGATATCTGGGACTCTGCCCTTTGCCTCGGGAAATTAAATATTTAATGTTGCTTTGTCTGTGCTTGCTTTGAAAAGCATTCATCCTTCATTTGGGTACCCTATCAGAATTCACTGGGAAGCAAGAGCTGATGTTGCCAGATGGAGTCAAACCTTGTCCCGCTCCTTCCCCTTCAGCCATCAGGGGTTGTGTCAGTGTTCCACCTCAGGAGCCCTTGGGGCTGATCATGATGGAATGACGGGAAATGAGGACCAGGCTGATTTCCCAGGTAGTAATGAAGAAAAAGACCCAGTTTGCTGGCAGGGAGATGCTTCTTTCTTGAACAAACGCTGCAGGATGTATTTGTGTGGGACTAAAAGCCATATGAAATGTGAGTCAGTCAAACTAAATAGACGGACTTCCTTTTATGAAGAGTTTTGCTTGAAATGAACAATGAACATAAATAGAGTTTACCTTTCCCAGTTAAGAACATGTTTCTTTCAAGAAGAATATGATGTGACATGGAAATAGGCAGGATGAGTGTCATTTCTGTATTGTATTTTCATTCCATTTTTTACTATTTTTATTTCTTTTTTTCTCTCCTGTTTTTATGGTGGCCTGAGTGCTTTGGCCATGAAGTGTGTTCCCTGGGATGAATTCATTTCAAAAGATGCACAGTCAGTGGGCAGCGTGCTCATAATATGGTAGAGATTCAGCTCATATGAACACTGAGCACACCTTTCTTGTAAACTATAGTGCTTTAAGTTGAGAATTCTTTGAACACGCTCTCCAAATGCTTAGCTGTGTGATTTAACTGCTATAAAAGCAGCTGTCCCAGTTTTTAGGTGTTTCATCTTGCCCAAATTTTGTTCAGAGATTTTAACAGTACAGGCTACATAACTCTGTAGACAAGTTCTTACATTTCATGAGCCTTGATGTAACTTATTAAATAAAATAACATTGGGTTTGGAGGTTTTTTGCTTCAATAGTTGAAAAAATGCTACTGTACCTATTCAATAAGATTGTGAGTGTTTTTTGCTTCAGTAGTTGAAAAAATGCCACTGTATCCACTCAAGAAGTATGTGAATATTTTAGAATTGAAGACAAAAATAGAAGCAAAGTAGAACACTTTTCATTTTTGTTCTTAAAGAATTAAGTTATTGTTTGATTAAATTCAGTTACACAAACTAAGACTGCTGAAGACATCAGCTTCTATATTACATAAAATAAATATGAAGGAACTTCTTTTTTCTTGTAACTTCAGAAGAGTGCTTACTGATACAATGTTAATATTTTCTCAAAGCTCATAATGAGGTTTTAGCAAGTATTTTATATGACATAAGGCACTCCTGAGAAACAAGATGATGTGTGATCAGAGGTGAACACTTTTGTACTTCTGTAGTTGCAGTTTAATTCAGCTGTCCCTGAACTACTGTGTGATGAGTGTTATTGTTATTTAAGAAGGTGGGAATATTTTCAAGGTATTAGGTTATTTGCTTGTTTATCTTTTAAAGTTAATTTATTATAGATAGCTACATAGTTAAAACTGGAGTTTTTGGTGTTCATTTTACTGGTTCATCTGGACGTACATTTTTTGTTAAATTATGTCAATATTTAATAATGGAAGGATAAGTTTTCTTTCAAAGTATTTGCCTTTTCCTTTACTGGAAATGAAAGAGGAAGGACTATAGCATGTTTTTATCTAGGCCTGGAAACAGTAGCTGAAAGATGCAAGGAGATTTCTTCCCTTTTCCATACAAAAGAAGGCTTTGCCTGATGACGGTGGTACCACAAGAACTGAGCCCTTCTTGTCCCCTGTGGGGATGACCAGAGTGCAGCCTAGGACCCCTCTGACTTCTGTGCTCACCAGCAAAAACTGTAGAGTGGAAGCATAAACCTCATTTTTTATTAATCTCTCAGGATCTTCCTCTTGTGTCTCTGCAGTGTTACCACTATTTCAGGAAAAAGCCCCCTCTGCATTATCCATCTACTCATGTTGTCCCACCTTTTGTGTCTCAGGCGAGATGTTTGGAAATTTAAACTTCTTGGGCATTGCATGTTTTCTACAGGGCTGAATATTTTATCTGTTTTGCATGATGCCTCTTTAACAAAACCAAGAAAAAATTAATTGATCCAGAAACACCCACAGCAGTTGCTCTTGGAAGTGGAATCTTTGTTTTGTCCTCCTGTGAGAATGAAAATATTATGCTAAAGCTTAGTATTGCGAATGCAGGCTGCTTAGGTACCTAAATCCTGCTCTTGAAAGATAGTATTTGTAATAAATTTAGTATGGCTGCTGCTTCCATACAACTTCTTATAATTATGGTGTCTTCAGTACCTGGTGATTACTGATCTGTTGATGCAGAGTGGTACATTCAGGGGAGACATGTCCAAGCTCCAAGAGACTGGGCTGTAAGGGCACAACCTTTTCTCAGGGGGCCAGAATCCTGGGCAAATGACAGGAAAAGGTTGGAAGGAATGCTCCCAGTGACACTCACAATCTCCTACAGCAGTTTTCCTGGCCTGGACAGCCCTCACCTTTACTCCTAGAAACTCTGTGGGCACAGAAGGTGGTCTGTGACTGAACTTCTGAACTCCTATTGAGCAGCTATCAAATATCAGTTCTGTTCAAATGCCTGGTTTTCCAAATGGTCCTGGTTCCCCAGTATGCCCTTCTGCTCAATTTCTCATTGCTTATTCATATTTGGTTGTGATGTGTGGTTGAAATATCAGCACCCTCATCTTGAGCAAGCTTGTAGTTAATTACATGTAACCCTTGTGAGTTATGAAGCTGAACAGGAATATTAACCCATGGTGACATTTGAGATTACAAATTAGAATAAGAAATGGGTATGATGAGGTTGTCTTAGTAGTGCTTTAGGTCTGGTGGATTACTGTAGTAAATTCCATTCAAGTAAGAAAAAAAATAAATTAAAATTATTAAGTGAAGAAGAATAGCCTATTTTCTTAAAAAATGCATCAAGATAAATTTGGGGGAAATGAGATCATGACTTTAGGCAGCACAATGTTTCTATTTTATTAATATGCCAAGTAACATGTCAAAACAAGAAATCAAAAGCAATTTGCCAATTTCTTCCTGCAAAAACCCAAATATAGTGCTCCACACAGTGTAGTAGGAATTCTAATTTGATCTTGTCCCTCTAGATTGAAGTCAGCCATCAAGTTTTCAAATAAATTTAATACCTTATAAATGTGATTGATTACTGATGTGGTAATCCAGTTAGCTGGGAGTTTTAATAGCTGGAGAATCCATTTAGAGAAGAATAAGGATCTTGAGGTTAGGATTCTGGAGTGTTTTCAAGAGGTCTAATCTCACTTTTTGTCTTTGACACAAATTTGGCACAAATCCCCTTCTCTGTGCCTGTCTTTATGAAATGGGCATTTCTATCTCTACCTGGTGGGTGTAAACAGAGTGGTCCCATCAACACAGATGTAGACATCAGGTTCTGCTGTGGGATTTTCTGTATATTTTTCAAAGATAAAGCAGACAATATTACATGCAGCTCATGTGTTATTTTTAAATATTGCAACCTACTGAGGAGAAGAAGGAAGAAGCTCTTGAGAAGCTCTTTCCAAGCTGATCTCTCAGCTCACAAATCTGTCTCTTCAGGATGATGGTAATTGTACTTTTGAGTATAGTCAGAGCTTTAGCAGCTGTTGGTACTGCTGGTTTCATGCTGTAGTTAGAGCATCTCATTAGTATGTCACTCTCTCACTAGCAACATAGCTTTACATCTAAAATGTTCTTTTACTTGTGCTCATACAGGACACTTAATGATTTTAGCTTTTGTCCTTTTCTCCTGAAAATGGTGAATGTCAAATGATTTTTTTTTGGTGACACTTTATGTCAGAGTTGTGCCTTTTTTTTTTTTTTTCCCATTAGGGAAATCTATCCTACTTATCATTACCTATGTTAGAAGAAAAATCATAGGTAGTGTGATGTGGGTGCATAAAAGCATGCAAAGACAATGATGGTGTGACAGCTAATTAAAACCAGGTACTTTAATGCTGAGAAACAAAGATCTTCAATGTTACTGGAAACTAAAGTGTTATGAAGGCAGAACAGAATTGCAGAAGGTTTGTCCAACAGACAGCTCAAAAGATTTATGGAGTACAAAGGAATATGAATGATTTCTGGAGGAAAGCTGTATTATTGTGGGTTCCAAATGACAAGCCATTTTTGCCTTGGTGCTGGCTTTAGTTGCAAAGCAACTATAGTGATTTTTCAGCTTACAGTACTGGATACCAACAAAGCAGAGTATTTTAGATCAGTCAGATTCCCTCCAAGTTCCTCTGCAGATGATCCCTTGACCTGATCCATGATTAAGTCCTTCAAAACTCTTTTTAACCTCACCAGAAAGCTGCAGTATCATTCACGTTTGTGTATTGAAAATATAATGTGTATTTTTTATCTAAGACTTCTTTTATCCTCAGTATTAATTTAACAGCTATGTAAAAGTAGTGTTGGGAAGAGGCTGTACTTTACTGTAATTCTTTACTCTGATCTGAATGCAGGTTGGAGGTCTGTTTTTAACTACAGATGCATTCCTCAAAAGCCATTATCCCACTAGGTTACCCTCTATTATTATGAGGTGATCTTACGATAAACAGATATTTTACAAAGCCCTGTGATATGGTGGTGACTAATTTGTAGAGCTGTTTTACTTAATATTATGAACATGAGGCAGTCTCACTGTTCTTTGAGGTGTGCAACAGAAGGGCTGGAGGCAATGGTCACAAGCTGCAGCAAGAAATGTTTCAGCTAGATTGGGAAAAAATCCTTCATGGTGAGAAGCGTGATTCCTGGCATGGACACTGATGCCCAGAGGGGGGTTGGAATCACCATTCCTGGGTCAGTTAAAATCTATCTGGAAAAGATTGTGAGCAAAATGACTCCTACTTTGAAGCTATCACTGCTTGAGGAAGAGGGTCTCACCAGGTCACCTCCACAAGGACTTACAACACAATCTTTTCTGCAGTTCTATGAGATAATATATATATGTGTATAAATATACACACACACATAAAAGTGATGGAGAATGTATTTCCTTATGGTTTGCTGTTGGCACAGCCTTCTAAGGTGTTAAACACACAGGTTAAGTAGAATTTGGAAGAAGCATCATTTTGCTTCAGGAAAAAATAGAAGTAGCATCACACAAGAAATGCTTTGAAGTGGCAGCAAGGTGTCATGTGTTTGGCAGTCAGAGATAACAACATTTAGGCCTTGTGGGAATAGATTCCCTTTCCCCCTCCTCCTGCTCTGTTTTGCTTCTAGAGCATGCTTTTGGCAATAGAAAATGTCATTCTATGCATCATGCAACACTTTGGTTACATTTCCCAAAATAGGATTCAGCTGAGGATACAGTCAGCATTTGAAACCAACTACTGTACATGGAGAGCAGGCATAAAAGACTTGTGCTGAAAAAGATGAACCCATTCCTGTTTCATTTTCAGAGCATGTTGGCAAGAGTTGCAATTGCTGACATTTTGGGGGCAGCTCCTGAGAAGTGCAGCACTCAGTTGTCTTGCTCTGTTATTGCCACATCAACGTTTACACAGTTTGTTTGTGCAAATGTGTTGTCAAAATGAAAGCATTTGTTTTAAATCAGTCCTGTTTTGTCTCAAAAGTGAAAGAAGATTTTTGGCATGTATTTTGCAAAGCCATAGAATTTTATGTCTAGGAGGCAAAGCAGTGGAAAAATGGGGGTATATTGTGTCACAGACATGAAGAAGCTGTTTGTGCAATACAAAAGCCTGGGAATGAATAGAGTGTCTCTTGTCAGTAAGTTCATGACCACCTAAACCTCACTTGACTTTAAAAATTAAGTGTGGCACAAACTAGAACAGAGACTGTGTTCATTACAGTCATCCATTTGTCCACAGTTTTGAAAAGGGGAAGCAAGATGTGACTTTGGCATGAATATCATGTATTTTTGTGTGTGTGTTTGAAGGACGTGGAATATTGAGACACAGAAAACATCAGTGCAGGAGGTTTAGTTAGGCATGAATGAGCTTTATTTGGAGATTTGCAGAGAATGCAATAACCTTTAGGCAATAAGCTCTGGGAAGGAAACAAAATCAGCCTCACCCTGAATCCTACGAAATTTCAACAGATGCATGACTTGGGCTACTTGAAAAGATGCCAAACTTCTGGTGGAACTATCCCACTGCTCATATGATTATTGTGAGCATGTACTCAAGAGGGTAGGAGAAACTTTTATGGTCTCGTGTTATTTAGGAAATAAATGTATTGATATGGCCTTGGAGGCCAAATCTGATTGACTTCACAAGACCCAGGATTCCACCTTACATTAGGGAATTTTAAACTAACCTATGTGATTTATAGGTCTGAATTTTGTGGGAAGCTGTGCTTTCTCAACTGTCTTTCAATTAATCTTAAAAGATTTTTGAATTAGATTAGATTAGCTGTCATTTGCTGTTCTAATAGGTTGGAGAACATGATACATAAAGGCCAATTGTCATGGTTGTGCAAAAGTTTTCCTGATTTAGTGATGCTCCTGTTTAACAGCATAGTTAGTTTCCATGCCTTTTGTACTGACTGGGATCAATAATGATGCAACACAAGCACTGAACATAGAACAGTGAATAGGAATCCCAGCTTTTATTTTCATAAAAATAACCAAAATATCTGTGCAACGCCTATAAAGGCTTTTAACGACTTTGAAGTATAAGGCATGACATGTTGTTTTAATTTTTATACAACAAGCACCACATTTCTAAAGTTGCTATTTGGGTTTCTTAAAAGATGAAACTGATGATAGCTGAAATGAAATGAAGTAAGTTTTATGCATGTTGCATTTTAACAAGTCTGCTGTCTCATTGGAATGCACTGCCTTCTTGTGCTACATTTTATTTTTGGAATTTAATAAGGCGCCTGTCATATCTGCCTCAAGGCTAAAGAATATCATGAGGGAGAAATCCAAAGTACTGTCATGTTTGACTGACAGGGGGCCAATTTTAATTTTTTTATGGGAGGTGGCTGATATTAACAGGCTGTAGTGCTGAAGATGCACTGCTCTACCATCTGCTTTAAACACCCTGTGTTGATGAGCCAGTAATGACGTTGCTCAGTGACATTTATCAGGTGAATTTGGCTCAGACACTCAGTAGAGGATTTTCATTAAAAAATTAATTCCGTGCATTTTGCAGTGAAGCCCATTGTGATGATAGATTCTGGTACGGTGCCATGTATCTCCAGAAGCTGTTCTAATTACCTGAGAAACTTGGGAAAGCAATAAACTACTACTTTCCATTTCTTGTGTGTACTCCCTTAGCATATAATTAACACACTGACTCACTTAGCTTAAATCTCTGAAGATCTATGTCTGTGTGATGATTACTAGCTCTTCAAAGTAATAAGCAAATGCACCTCAGTGGCTGGATGGCAGCAGGCTCAGCAGCCTTTGTGAAGTGCAGTCTGATGGTGGCATTCCCTAAATGGTCACTGGAAAAGTGAGTAGGATACAGGAATAGTGGAAATCCTGCAACTTAGGCAAACGTTTTAAAAACTCACCCAACTTCCATGAGAAGTTCTAATAAAATATGCCATCAGCCTCTTGGATACAATGGGAGAAAAAAATTGTTCACCAAAGTATTTTTTCAACGTTTATTACAACATTCTTCCATCTTGATTAACTTAATTTCTCATTAGCTAAACATTATGAAAAAAATATTTTTGAAGAAATTAACTCAGGTTCCTTATGCAGCAGAATCCCTCAATTATATTTGGCATTTTATCCAGCATCTTTTCCTGTTCCTGGATGTGTCAGAACTGCATGTATCCTTCATTTCAGGATGAGTTTCAGGTGACCTGGGAGGAACAAGTAGCCTTCCATAGCTTTTCAAGCCCTTACAAGTGCACCCTGGCAGGTGGTGGCACTTCACTGACCATCTTGGTAAAAGAGGAGAGACTTAACAAACACAATAAGAGGGGTTGTGACTCAGTGTTCCTTTATTCTCATCTCTGTTAAGCCAGATTATTTTGCAGTGACTATTTGCTTTGAATCAAGCCTGAGCACAAGTTCTCCTGAATTTATTGTAGCACATGATAAGGGGGTTTGTGCCAAGTTTGTGTACCTAACTAAAAAAGATGATGCTTCCCTCAGCCTATAGCTAAAGTGCCATACCCAGAGCATTGCAGGTGCAGCATGAAGCCTACCAAGGCCAGATTTATTACTCTATCATGTCACGTGATGATATCACCTCAGATAATTGGGGATATGATATCTGAGCAGAGCAGCTGAGGGAACAACTGCATTGAGAAAACAGATCAGGCAGATTGCATAGCATTATGCTGCTGATCATCAAAATACTTAAGAACAGCTTAATGCAAACCAGGTGAGTTACCCATTAATGTCTCTGGAGATGATTTGATTAGCCATTTCATCAAGTCAGATGATTTTAGATTACAAACATTCTATATAAAGTACTAAGACTTCTTTTTTTTAAAGTAATCGCTTGTGTTTTACAGTGATTGGAGAAGTTTATTATTTAGAAACAGAGTATAAAATTCTCATCAACCTTTTTACAGAAAATTTATAAGGAGTTTTCAAACAGATTTCTGGACCTTCTGGAGGGGGGAAGTGTGTTAATTTTTTTATATTCTGCAGTGTTTCTCCATCTTCTGTTACACACCAAGACTTCTTTATTATCTGATTTAGTAACATGAATGCTTACAAGTGTATTTGGCTCTGGAAATAATTTGATGAAGACCTGATGATGGCCTATACCTGGCTTGGAAGTCCTGTGCTAGTGAGAGAGAGAGAGAAATAATACTCACTCAATGGCAGTCCTGAAAGAAGCAATTTTGTGACCTTTTAAGAAAGGGCTGTTTTGGGGACATTTTCACAGCAGGCAAGTGCCCTGTGCATGTATCACTCTCATGTGCACCTGCCTGCTGACCCATCCTGGTCACCTGGGCCAGGTGACCAGCAGCTTTTCTGATCAGGGTCCCTGCTAAACACCCCCTTGGTGTGCCCTGGCTGCCATCCCATCTCCCTGACCCCTCTGGTTTCCCTGAAGTGAAACCAGCCCAAGGAAAGTGCAGGATAGCTGTGAGATGGCAGAAGGCAGACAGGGCTTGCTCAAATGCAGTATCTCCTCTGGAGATATTCAGTTTCCAACCTTTCCTTCCCCTGCCCTTCTCAAGTGGTGATTTTTCCCACTGGCTGCCCTGTCCAGGTGTGGTGCTCCTGTCACCTCTGGCCCTTGTGCTGGGGGTGCAGGCAGAGTTAAAGAAGCGTGTGGCTGCCTGCTGCTGAGCTCAGCCAGCTCATCCCAACCTGAGCAGATGGTTCTGCTGCTCAGCCTTCAGAGACAGGCTCTTTCTCTTCTAAGAGCAAATCAACCCATGGCTGGAGGCTTGTGGAAATGTGGGGGATTTTTTCTTTTTTGCTAGCTTTTTTGTTTCTTGCTTGTTTTCCCACTTAAAGGTCTGCGGGGCCTAAACAGGAATCTGTCAGCATGAAAATTTAGCAAAATAGTGGATGACTGTCACAACAGGAACTGCAATTTAAATATTGGTGTAAACCCTAAACAAACCTTTTTGTTGTTGTTGTTCATTTTCAGCTGTTTCCTGTTCTCTTACTCACCCACCTCTCAAGGCTCTGATTGTTTCAGGTTTGCAGCACATCGGGGCAAATGTCATTGTTCTTTACAGGGAAGCATCTTTCAAGTCATAGGGTTTTTTTAATCCCTAGCTGCTTGTTATGAGTGAAAAACCGTGACAGAGAAGGTCTTGTTTGCCTGTGTCTGTCATTTAAAAGGAAAAAAAAAAAAACCACTTCTGCTGCTGGTTTCTTGCCTTTTTCCTTCCACCTTGTGAACGAAGTCGTTGGTCTGGGACATCTTAAAGCCTTTTTGACAAAATCAGAATTAATTGCTGTTCATTTCAACCACACTTCTGGAACAATTCCATACTTGTAGAAATGGAAGGGTAGATTAGGTGCATCCCTAGAGTTCTGCAGTTGGAGTTAAGAGCAAGAGAAACGTTGCTGTCCTGTAGGAAAAAAGTGTGAAGTGGGTGCCTTCCTCTTCCTCTCCCCCCTTTCCCTCATTTTCCTTTCTCTGCTTATTTTCTCTGTGAGTATACACAACCAGCAGCTGCCTGAGACCAGATCTTCAAAAGAACAGGGATTCTGATGAGAAGAAAGAGCCAGAGAAATAGGAGGAATATATTTTCCTTTGATCAGAAGAGAGCATGTCTGACTTAGCAGAAATCCTTCTATGGTCGTCAGCAGGTTAATGCAAGAACTAATGATTTCATGATATTAATAGTTGAAGCAGTGCTGTTGCAATCATATAAAAGATATTAATGGGTTTTAAACTGTTTTCATCAGGCCAGGACTGTCTGTGTCCAGTTTTTCAGCAATTTCAGCTGTGGAAGTGAAGGATGCTTCCTTCCCTTTTCAACCATGTAAAATGTGATCTTGAACTTTGAAAGAGATCTTGTGAGTACCTTAAAACCTGGTGTTTCTGCAACAAAAAATCAACAAACCACTAGCTCTGCTGTTCAAGTTTTGTATCCTTCACTTGGTAGGGCATGATAATGATGTCAGAGAGTACAAATATGCATGAAGAGGGGCAGAAAAATTCCTGCTTCAGTCCAAAGGCAATCATGCCATTGTAAAAGGATTACAGGAGAAGGGGCAGTGTCCTTAAATGGAGCAGCAGGGTCCAGAGGAATTCCTTGTGCAGCTCCTTGATGTGTAGTGGAAAAAACTTGCATGAAGTAGAGGAATTGCACAAGAAATAAGATTTTATAAGAGCAGCAAGGAAATTATACAGGCTTTAAAGTTTGGCATGACTGCTCATGATGATTTGTGGGAAGAAGCATCCAGACCATTTGGATTTGGAAGCATCTAGATGAATGTTAGTTTGTGTTTGGACACAGCAGAATGAACTGTCTTGTGAGTACTGACTTATGCAAAAAGCAGCAGTTTGGCTTCAGTGAGTAAGTATTTGTGATTCCCTCCTTTTTCCCCTTAGGATGCAAAAGGATGAAAATGATTGTTAGCAGAGATAATAAGCTACATAGTAGTATTAGAAAGAGTGCACGGAATAAATGAAGGCTGCTCTAGATGCTAAGAAAGCTGTGTAAAAAATGCAATGTTCCTGCTGAAATGCAATGTCTCTCTGGGTGAGGCAGGCAGACTAACCAGATGCACTTGTCAGACCCTGCTGCCAACGATTTGCTTGTTTTCTTTTCTCTAAGTGCTGAAAGATCTAATTCTTTTTGAATAACAATTCCAGTGGCATATATCCTTTTCTCCTTTTTCTTTTTCCCCTCCACCCACAGTTCCATTTGTGTAACTTTATTGATCTACAAATCAAACCACAACTTCTTCCTTTCGATAAATGGATAGGAAAGAAATGGAAAGGCCCTGAAAAGACAAATACTTGACAAGACAAAACAATTGGCATTTATACCAAGAAAAATAAGATTGCACTGGTACCTCATTGTTAATTTCCACAAGAAATATTTCCAGATTAGACTCCATGGACTCAGAACTGTGGTTGATATAAGGGGTGTAACCTCTAATATTAATATGTTTGTGGCCTTTTTTTTGCCATGAACAAGTGATGCTCCAACAACTTCTGGCTGTGTTTTTTAAATTTGGACTGAAGTTAAGGAATAAAAATATTACAAATAAATTTTCCAAATACCTCAAAAAGTTAATGCTTTTTCCATTAAAATCCTGATGTGCTCAGGAGGAAGAGTAGTGTTAACAACTTGGTTATGTCAGCATGGTGTTGCACCTTTTTTAAATGCATCAGGGTGAACACCATGTAGATATGAGGCATATGCATACAATTTAGTAGAAGTTTTGTCTCTTTTATACTACAAACTATATGAAATCACTGTCCTGTGAAGTTCTGCTGCATTCATATGTTCCTGAGTAGAATTCCAAAACTAGTCTGGCCTTTTTGAATTAGTACCATGTTCTGCAACACCTAATGAGGAACTTTTTCTAGTTAAGCCATTTTTCAGCTTTTTCTGGAATGACATTGATTTAAATCTAGATAAAAAAGTCTCAAAAATTTAATAGATTTAATGTCATGGTATTTAAGTAGTAGTATCCTAAAGTTACTTAAATTCATAAGCAAAACATAAATATCCCACTCAACTGAGGAAAACAGGAAATGGGCTTTAATAAGTTTCTTTAAAACTGTCAATTTCAGAGACTAAAAGGAATAACAAATCACCTGAAATAAAAAGATATCTTATCTCCTTTAATATAAGGAGGTTTACTTGCCTCTCTCCTTTGTCCAGTTTCATAACCGAAACCTTTGCTTAGCTTCTGATTCTTCATCTTAAAGGTCACACTGGGTTCTCACAGAATAAATGTATCCCATAATTGCCCAGAGCTGAGCAGCAATAATGGAGATATTGCAAGAAGGGATAAATGTGATCCACTGAGAAGTTAGGATCGACTAAAGTATGAATCCAGTTTCCTGAGCAGTGTAGAAGTGATAGTGCTGGAATGAGAGGATCTGCTGAAGCTGCAGATGTTTCTGTCTGCACAACAGGACACCAGCCTTTTGAAATCTATTAGCTGACTTCAGTGGACACTCTCTTCAAACTTCTTTTTGCGTTTCATTTTTTTAAGTGGCAGGTAATTTCAGTAGACATAGCTTCAATCATAAAAGAAAATGTAGTATCACAGTGAGAGTAGACTGAAATCTCCAGGAACCTGAGCTCTCCCAGTAGCAGCTGTGGCCACTGCTGAATTTTTAATTTATATTTTGTGATTTTATTTTTTTTTTTTAGCTAAAATTCCTCTGAAGCAGCAGTAAAAATAATGCAAAATGTCAAATTGAAGTCCAAGTCAATTTATAATAATTTACTCTGGCAGTACAAGTGTAATTTCATATATAGAACATGATCTGATGATTGGTTCAGCATTTTTCTATCATTCTATAAAAAGTTTTGGAACAGTTACTTGTAACTACAAACATCTGTGCAATTTTCTTCCCTTTTCTGTTGCCTCATTTGATCCACTTTGCACATGCTAGGAAGGGTAACTGTAGATTCTGGATTATAACAGAGGAAAATGGGAGATGGTGAAAAAGCTGAAAATACTCTTGGTCAACATTGAGAGTGTCCAAGTTTTTTCTGTCTTGAAAAAGGATGAGCCCAATTTACAGCTCTTGAGATCTGCAGATACTTTCTGAGATAAATTTGCTGCTATCTGTTGTGCGTAGCAACTCCAAATGTACACTTAGATGGGTTGTGAGCATGTTTTTATCCATAAAAACCCACGATGCTTGATCACACCAACAAGACTGAATCTTTGGTTTATTCCCCTTTGTCTTTGTGTGCCAGAGCTATTTTATTAAGCAGCTCTAGGGTGTGGCTGTCACCTGTTCAGTTGTGTCATGTGTGGGCTTTTCTCTCTGCCATGCATTTTCTTTATGACATGGATGAAAGTCACACAATACTTGGGAAAAAAGTGTATATTTCAAATTGAAGGGGGATCACTGGCCTACTTGCTAGCAGACACCTAGGCATTGGCAGGCAAAACTAGGATAATATTGTTGTTTATTTAAAAAGCTAGAGGCTGTGACTTCTTGCTTTGAAAGCAGATACAAAATTATAAGTGTAATTTGTTTTCTTCTTTTTTTTTTTTCCCCAAGAGTAGTTGCTCTTAGAAATGGAGAGTTTTTCCCTGCAAAAATAGGATCCTGAGATTGAAAGCAAGTAGGTGAATGTATGCATCTAATGTTAATAAACTGGACAGCACTCTATTCATGAAAATCTGTTATTTTGTGCTTAGCTTTGGCATCACTCTTTTGAGTACCAAAGAGATTCCTGTTTGACCTCTGCCTGTGACCTTCCAGAGCCAGCACTTATGGACACATGTGGAATAACAGCTGGTGGTGGCTGCAAAATCCAGGTGCAGGTGTCAGGAACACATTTTTCCAGCTGTGTCATCTAGGCATTTTCTTTTTTTGTGTTTTAGCTGTCTTCCCTTCTGCTTTTGGTGGACAGGGTAACAGCCCATGGGATGTTTGCTGGGCCAAACCATTTAGGACAGTCCCTTGTCACCCTCAATGCTTTTTTGCATCAAATCACTTATGTGAGAATGATTTAACTCCATTTGTACTTCCTTTGAAAGAAACAGAACAGTTGGTCTTGAAATTTGGGAAGGCCACTGGGTACATTAAATATTACATAGACAAGGTCTGCTCTAGGTTTTTTGTTCTGAAGATCATTTCTAGGTCAGAAAGAAAGTTACTGTCTTCTCGTCTCAAAGCGCTTCACATAATTGCATTATTTTATCTCTTTATGATTTGATAGTATCTCTGAAGCTTTTCCCAGAGCAGGTGGCAGTGTTTCCTTAGCACCAAGTTTTAGGTCAGAAGAATAAAGATGTACTGGATTGTAGTGAAAAATTAAGTAGTATATAAAAACCTTCTTCTAATATGATAAAAAGGAATGCTCATCAGTTTGTTAATTATTAAAGTTCTTTAAAAAAAAAAAAAAAACAAGAGCAAGGTATAGTGGATTTCCTGTAGTTTTAATTGCTTTCTGTTCTTTCCCCTAATATGTTGGGGGATAAAGTTGTAATGTACATAAATCGCTTCAAAATTAATCAGGCTTCTATGACATGGACTTGTAAAATGCCCAGAAATTCAGTGTTATAGTTCAAGTGTATTCTGTCCAGAAAATACATAATTGGGAGGGTTGGACAAATTTGACAAGCAAAAGTGATGGAGGACCTGTCTCAGAGGAGAGCTCTCTTTTAGAGCTCTGGAAAGCTGCCTGTGTAACGTGAGTTAACACAAAGTTACGTGTGGTGAGCTGTGCAGACCCAGGCCTGCAGAGGGTCACAGAGAAAAGCAGGGCACGATTCTTTCCAAAAATATTTCTGGGTTTGACATTCTCTGAACCTCAGAGAAAGGAAAAACAGTTCTTATCTCATTTGCTGTGCTTGTGTTTGTGCCAAAGCAGAATACAATATGGAGATTGTTTACCCAAAGTGATGGGGTTTTGTTTCCTTGGCCTGTCAGGCCCAGGTGTGTGTGTGTGTGTGTTGGGACTGTCGGGTGACAGTCACGAGATTCTGTGCAGAGTTGAGTGCTTGGCAGATTCAGTTTAGATGTAATATAGTATAATATAATACAGAATAATGTAGTATAATAAAGGAATTAATTAGCCTCCTGATAAGATGGGCCTTCTGATAAGATGGAGCCAGATGCATCATTCTCTCCCCTCGTCGGGGATGCCTGCAAACACCGTACAGGCCCTCTTGGAAACTTTATGCTGCCCTGTAAAAAAAATACCAAAGCTGGCCATGAGTGGAGCCAGGGTCCTGCTTGGACCCTGCCCCAGGCTCAGGGACAGGAGGGCACAATCTGCCTCTGACAGAGCCATGGACAAAGGCTTTGTGAGCACAGCCCAGCGAGGCTGCCCCAGCCTGACCTGCAGGACACTTGCTCGGGGTGAGGACGAGGTCACTCCATTCTGTTTGTGAGCTCACCAAGCCATTCAATCCACAAGTGGTGCCGGGGGTGCCAATTAGCAGCAGCTGTGCTGGTGGGGCTGGGATGGGGACAGCTGGGAGCTGGACCAGACAGACCTCTCCTGGAAGCAAAAATTACAGGGGTGCACAGCAACTTCGTGCTTTCTGGATGATTAATTTGTTTTTATTTTCTCAATCACCTCGTAGTGGTTGGTTTGTTTGTTTATTTCCATTCTGTTCCATTTTCCCTTTCTCTGTTTATTTCCATCCTGTTCTGTTCCTTCCCATGCAGCGCTTACTTCAGCTCAGCGTTCAAGATCATCCTTTCTAGCCAGGGCTTGCTCATTACCTAAGAGGATGTGAAAACAGGCTAGACTAAGGAAGAAGCTGGTAATCCTGTGCTAGATGCTAAAGACTGGGTGAACCTAGAAAAAACTTCTGTTATTGTATTATATTGTATTATCCCAATACTAATAATAAGCAAAATACTTAATTTTCCTACAGTATACACCTTAATTAAAAAGAAAATGAAATTACTTCAACCACTAACCAAATAAAGCAGAAAAACAAACACTTTATAATATAACTACTCAAAAGCCACACTTTTACTGAACCACAGTAAAGCTTGAGGAAATACTTTAGTCAAAAACTTTTGAGCATATTTTGTGAAGTGTGAGCTTAGCCAATAATTGGGTTCAAATCCTATTGACAGCATGAGAGCACAGTTAAAATATCTGAAGTCATCTTCATGCTCAAAAGAGAGGGGAAAGGCTGTCAGCTGAGTTACTGTCCCATCCTTAGACAAAGTCTCTCTGGGTCGTGTTTTAGGAAGCTGCTGTGGACAGGCTTCTTTTACTGTCTCCCTTCTCTAAACTGGAATTATTTTATCATTTCCTGTCCAAAAAACTGGAAAGTCTGATGCATAATAAGGTGCCTAAGTCCTAATGACTATGATTTTTCCTGAAACCTTTGCATTTCAGATTTCAAAAGATTTTTTAAAAAATCTTTGATGGACTCTGAAGGTGTTCCTTTTTCAAAAGGAACCTTGACTGAAGGAAAAAGAACATCATCTCAAACTTGTCTGTTTTCTCAAATAATGAATAAAGGAACTGGATCATCACACTTGTTTTAGTCTCTACAACAACGTAGCTTAAGTGAAACCTTGAAGTGCTTCCTTCTGGAACCTGGCAACTGCATATACAAAAAAAAGTAATAAGTAAAAACTACATATTACCTCATCTGTAGGAAAACCTATAAAGTGTAGCAGCTCCTTTATGTAGCTCTGATGCCAAAGAACACATTTCAGACTTCATCTTCTGTACAAGTAAGATTTGTAAAGAGTTTACTGGTGTTCAGTGAAATACTGCTTGACTGGATTCAACTCAGCCCTACTGAAATACAATGCTGTGAGGCTGCCCTATGTGCTAGTTTTCACTGCTTCAGTTTTGTACAGTGTGTCTTTAGCTGGAAAAAAAATATATGTCATTGAACACTTTTTACAGGTACATTCACTAACTTTTGTAATGCAGAGAGCAGTTGTGCCATGGAAACAAGTCTTGCATAAATAGGAATGACGGCAAGAAAAATGACCTTTTCATGTCTGCTTCAGCCTTCCTGTGTTTAGCACTTAAAGGGAAGACCCTGTGAAGGACATGATATCATCCAGAAATCCCTTTCTGTGTATCTACTTGTATATGTCTCTGTCTACAGACAGGGACATTAAGAAATTAGAATTTACATCCATAATCCTAACCAAAGGAGACTTACATGCTTCAGATCCTCACTCATCACCTCACTTCTCTCTTGTTTGAAGCCATTGGCCCAAGTTCTGTATGGTTTTCTGGTTGGACCTTGAAAGACATGAGCAAGTTTTTCAACATGCCAAGTCTCACACTAAAAAAAAAAAAGCCTATTGTCTAGGAGCTTGAAGGCAATAAAGGTCTGTCTTCTGGCTCCTCATTGTCACCTTGGTGGTGGAGATGAAATTAATTTCCATTTAGAAATACTGCCTATGTCAATTCAATACTCATATTGTCTGCTTTAGCTAGAGAGGGTTAAAAAAATGCCTTCCATTTTTTTATGATGTGGGACACTATCAGGCTTCTGCATTTAAAATGAACATTAAAATGATATTGCTTGGCTTTTTTTTTTTTTTTTGTTTGTTTTGTTTTGTTTGAATAATTTTTATGGAATAGCAGCAGTGTCTAACCAGTGTTCACATGACTGTTTTAAGTAACCTAAGAAAGTTAAATCTGTTGTCAGTGGTATATTTGGTAAAGGAGAAATCTGCAGGTGCATTTCACAGGGAAAAGTTAGATGTCTATAAATTAAAGAATGCTGAAAATCACTGCATGAGGATAGTGCACTTACTTTTTCATTGTGTTCTGCATCCAAGACAGAGACTGTACCAAAGAAAGAACAGAAAAAAAATGCTTGCAGCAAGACAACTTTTGAAAGTGTGGCTTTTGAGTAGTTATATTATAAAGTGTTTGTTTTTCTGCTTTATTTGGTTAGTGGTTGAAGTAATTTAATTTTCTTTTTAATTAAGGCATATACTGTAGGAAAATTAAGTATTTTGCTTATTATGAGTGTTGGGTTAATACAATCTCAAACTGCCCACAGAAGTTTATTCTAGGTTCATCCAGTCTTTAGCATTCTTCTTGGTACAGTGTGGTGATTAATACCTGATATAATGGAGAATGTTTTGTCCTGTAGAAAGCTGCTTGGGAGAATCTGATTGAAAATAAAAATTA
This sequence comes from Chlorospingus semifuscus, assembly GCA_035048045.1. Taxonomy (NCBI): domain Eukaryota; kingdom Metazoa; phylum Chordata; class Aves; order Passeriformes; family Passerellidae; genus Chlorospingus; species Chlorospingus semifuscus. Next base: position 9,566,962 of record JAWWMS010000001.1, on the reverse strand, counting down.
CATGAAGTTGACTAAGCAGGGGTTATTAAAAGCTTTGCTTATATAATGTGGTTAGTTAAAAGATGTGAAAGTTAATACCTTTCTGTTCAGTGATGCTGTGTCTCTCTCTTGGTACTGATAAGAAATAAAGTCATCTGAAAAATTGACAAATGCATGTTAAAATTTGATCCAATAAGATTCATGGAAACTGGAACAAATTAGTAAATCTGAGGAAGTGCAATATTGATTTTAAACATAGTCTGGTTTAGGAATGAGGGGCACAAACCTGTTAGATAGTTACTCTCAATTACCTTTGACCTCTAGGTAGTTGAGGAAGTGGCATATCAGCAGCAAAGGGAAAATTTTGGATTCAAAATGAGCTCTTTTGTACAGCTGATGACACCTAAAATCTGTTGATGTAGGTATCATTCCATTATTTAGATATGTTAACATATCCAAGGTTGGGCTGTGGTGTGAGCAGAAGTGTGGAAGGTGGAATTGCTGAGGTCCTTCTGCAGGCAGCAGTGTCAACATCATTGGCTGGCAATAGAGGATTGGGCATTTATATAAATGCACACACAGGAAAATAAGACTGTTAAAGCCCATTTCTGAAACTCAGTGTTCTGAAACTAACATTTTCACCATATGACTTGCTGTGCCTCATCCTGGTAGGAGATTGTGTATGCTTGGGAAGGAAATAGGACAGGCAGAACAGGCTGAGGTGTGTTTGTTAGTACATCTGTCCATAACAAAACCCCATTGTGGGAAGGGCTAGGCCAGTGTACATGGATAAAGTGAACAACAACAATAATAATAATGAAGTTTATTTTTGAGCGAGGTGGTCCCTTCAGCTCATGCATTAGTGCTGGTGCTTCAGAAGAGTAGTAATTTATTGATGCAGATGGCTATGTAAAGTGCATGCAATTTGTGAGGGGGCTTGACCCTTGACTGATGGGCCATATGTTGCAAAGCCCCAGAGGCATCATTTGACTGAGTTCTTTTCCTCTCTCTGTCTCTGCACCTCTGGTCCTTGTTCAATCACCACATATTGAACTATAGACTTCCCAGCTCCCCCAGTAAATCTCCAACTAATGGCTCACGAAGGCCATAACTTAACCCTTTGCATACAAAAGAGCACATCATTTTACATTGGGATTTTCACACTCATTGAAATAAGTAATTCATGACCTAGCCTAGTTACCAAGGACCAGGATGTCACAAAACAGGACCACCTGCAGGCTTGTCATTGTGTGCATAAACCAAATTCACTTGGAGCATTCTCTGATGTGTGTGTGATGTTATTGAGGGCTGTGCTCTAAATGCACATGTGGGTTGTAAAAATTACTGCTGTATTTCTCAAATACCATAAGTGAAACAGAGTAAAGTACCTCATGTACCTAATGTCTTATCCTGGCTGCTACTCTTGTTGTATTCTAACAGGGTTAACAGCAAGTTCTCCATGACCTAGGCATGTCTTCAGTTGCACAGAGGTTTGGCAGACAGTTATCCCCGTTGACAATCTCTCCATAATGTTGTAAAATGGAACAAGAGTTTTCTCTCACAGAAACCCTTGTATGTATTCATTAATGTATTCATGTGCAGTAAAATTACAGCTGCAATTCATTTCATGCACTCTCCTTAAAGTGTGCAGTGCTGCAAGTTGCTCCTCAGCTGGGCTGGCAGGAGATTCTGCAGTAGCAAAGTTGCCCTGTAAGACAGTCACTTATTGTCATTAAACTGTTTTTATATTAGAAGCTGACCAAGCTAGGCAAAGCAAGGAACAGTGATAAAGTCTGTGTGAGACAAGTACTGATACAGATCTCTTAAATATTAACCCCAAACACTTGGTAATGTAGGTACAGGGATTCAGCTTTAAAAGGCTGACTTGAAATTGGAAAGGCTGAAATTTTTAATGAGATTAAAAAAATCTGAGGAAGAAAACAATTCCAGGGAAATAATGACTATTCCTCTTTCTCCACAAAGTGGTGTGAGGTGATGGTTTAATTGGGAAAACATTTTAGGCTTGGCTACAGGCTTGTGACTTTTCTAGAGAGAGCTGAGACATTTTACACTATTTTTAGACATTCCTCTTACTGTGGTGTAGCTTGGTATAGTAGTTCAGTGCAAGAAACTTTTAATGGTTGTCCCGAGTTTATTCTGGCAAAATTTACTGGTGATGGGATTTTGTGTGAATAAAAAGTGTGACAGCACTCAGTTTTTATATATACTTATATACATTTGATACTTAGAAAATGTATAAAAACTGTAGTTCATTGTTCTGTAGTTTGAAGTCTGTGTATAGGTGATGCCTTTGTTTTGTGGGTATTATCCGGAGGGAGAAAATGGAAAAAAATACCAAAGCAAATTGGAGTTCTTCAGTGAATCTGAGCTAGTTATTATGGCATGAAAAAAAGGGAGCTCATGGCAAGCTGATGCAAATGAACAAATTCATAACTTGCTCTCTTAGAACTGCTTCCTTAGCAGCTTGTGGTGTGATGCACTCAGGGAAGGAGGTTATTCAAATCATGCGCATTAATCACGCACATTGTTGTGTTCAGGCACGTGTATTAAGGCCCGTGGGCTTGCCAGTTTTATTCATATGGAACCTATTTCTGTGCTGTAGCCTCTGCACCATCATTTTGTTACAAGTCTTCAGGCTTGAAGTATTCCATGGAACCAGAAGCCAGTGATAACCATTCCCTCCTGAGGTTATTATTTCACAATTAAAGTGATGATATTGGAAACATTGATGGCAGTGGGATTTACAAGGGCAGAGGTCTTTACCATTGCCTAGAATACCAGAAGCAATTGAAAACCTCATTTTTTAAAATTTCCTGCATGCATTAGTCCCCATGTAAGGGCTATATATGGGTTTCAGTATATGTTCTGAATGACTTGGGCCATCCTATAATTTAATGTGCATTTTATTGAGTTTTGATCAGAATTTCATCTGCATTTCAACACAATTATCCCAGGTGCGATTCCATATTGCACCTAGTTCTATTTTTGTAGTGACCATTTATGTTCAGATTGAGGGGGCTTTTTTCCCCTAAGTGTCCCCACTCAAGTCAGGCAGACCCCATTCAAAAGAGAAAAGCAGACCAATATAAAGAAATTATTGAATGTTTTACAGCTAAAAAAACCTGACAAAACTGCAGGGAAGTGTTCTGGTATCATGCAGATTGATCGTCTATCATATTACAGCAGTATTTCTGAAAAATGCGAGTGTCAACAAAAGTCTGGAAGTGGCTGATGTGAAATATTAGGAGGTAGAGAAAGACATTTGTTCCCACTGATCATAAAAGAAGCTGTAGAAAGCTGCCTGGAAGAAATTGTGTTAGTGAGCAGGCACACTGCTGAAAGCCATTACCCTCGTGGGTTCCAGGTGTCAGTTTGGATATTATCACTGCCGTGCTGCACGCAGTGAAATGCGCTGTCCTTGATGAGTTTGGGGTTTTGAGAGGCAGTAACAGATTATCTCTCCTGTCAACCACAGTTCTAGCAACTGCTCAATTTTCTGAGCTTTGGCCTGGGCATTAGAAATAATGGTTGAAAATAACAATTTTTAATTTCTTTTTTTAAATTTTTATTTTTAGAAGCTTTATGTAGACTAGATATGTTTATTGCATACTCTTCCCAGGTGAATATAAATTAAGGGAACAGAAAAGGTGAAGCAAATTCCAGTTCAAGGTGCTGCAGTTTTCAGTAGCTGCTGCCCAGCTTTTCCAGCTTGAGTGCTGGATGCAGCATTTGAATTGTTACACACCAATCATTTGGACCACAGCCTGGAACTGTGCCACTTGTACTGATCTGTGGAGAAAAAAAAAAGGAAAAAACCAAAGTCGTTTGCACCAAAGTGGACCCTGGAAATTTTGAATTATCTTCATATTTTTACCCCAGTATACAGTATAATCCTGAGCAATTTGTTGTTCTTGGGAATGCCTCAGTTTTTAATGTGAGTTTTATCAGTTTTTACTACCTTGATTGGTGAAGTTTGATGTCTGCTTCTCATCTCCTAAGCACACATACAAATGAAGAAAAAATCCCCACAGAATTCTGACACAGCAAAGTGTAGATTGAGAAATCAGGTTTATTGCTAGGAATATCTTGAAACACAGTCTGATAGAAGTAAAAGTTTGTTGTTGCCTGATATTACAAAGTTTCACTTAGTTTTATGCTTTCCTGGTGTTTATTTGTCTTTGGAGAAGGTAAAGGAGAATTAGTCAAGCTGCTCTATCCTGCAGCTTAAACCACTTTTAAAATCAGATCAGCTGAATAATTGGAAAAAAAAAAAAACAGATAAGGGAATTTTCAGTTATGCGGTTTTAGATTCAGAGTTACTTCATTGATGCCATCATCAGTGTCTAAATCATACTGTCTAAAGCTGATGTAGCCATCATCAAATTTTATGAGTTTTAAGGGAAAGGGACTATGTGAACAGATTTTGGAGCTGTAGAAGACAGATCATAAAATCTAAAGCTGCCCAGACCCTTTTGTTTTAAGGGGCTTTTTTAGTCAGAGTAGAAATCTACTGTACAAAAATGTGGCTTTTAGTAAAACTGGTAAACCAAGAACAGTAAAAAGATCTCAGTCTTGCAGAACTATGATTTATTTTTGTTGTTCTTCATTTCCGATTATAGTTCATTCATGGTAAGCTTTTATCCTGAAGACAGAGTAATTGAATTGGTGTTGAAGAGAAAGTTGACACACATAAATAACAAAAAAGACAGCTTAGGTCTCTATATATTTCAGCTGCATTTTCATTGTGGCCAAAGGCTCTAAAGACACTAATAGTAAATTTCAGCTACTTCCTTGCAGATTAATTTATTATACCATAATCTTTGTTTATGATACAGGCAGAATAGCTAAGTAATACCAAATAAATCAGAGTATTTTACCATTATAACATGAAGCACTTTATGGTATTGTATTTTCTCTCCCTCCATGAAATTGAGTACACAATTTAGTACACTTGAGATACACATAATGAAAATAAGACTTCTTTGTTGGTAAAGCAAGCTAGGAAAAAACAAGTATTTACTTCCTTTACTGAGAAATGGTGAGGATTGTTTGGGGTTATTCTAACTGCAGTAATGATACCCCATGGTTTCTTCATGAAAAGACATCTTCACATTTATGGACAAATTACCAGGGCCATCACCTGTGCTGTATTTGCTGACTCATGAGCTATTAAGTGCACTTAATGGGGTGACACTAATATGGCCACTGCTAGGGCACTAGGGTTGGTTGTGTTAATACTTCAGTATTTAAGCTTTATTTTAATTCAGTGCACACAGCCTGATCCCCCTTGCCATTTATTTCAGGAAGAATATGACTGAGACCCATCATCATCTTTGATTTCAGAGTCCCCTTTTTTTTGCTGATTAGAGCAGAGATTTTAATCTTCAATTTTATTTGCAACAGCCAGAGCCATCTCAGTGGAATGAGGAAGCTCAGGGGGATTGAGCAGGTTCTGCAAAGTTGTTATTTGTTGCTGCATGTACTTTAACTTGTGCTACAACTCACTTTTTGGTTAAAATATTGATAGCACCTAAACCACCTACTGCTGTCCTCATCAATGCTGTGATGCTTATGACAGTATAAATATGGAGAAGTTTGTTTTCCTTCATGATTAAGTCACTTCCCAGAATATTTTTCTTGGGTGAAATATAAAAGAAGAGTCCTGTGTGTATTTGTTTGTGTATTGGTTTCAAAACAGAGCCTTATCCCTAGACAGAAATTAATGTGTCAGGCATTACCCAGAAGAGTATTTATAAGAAGCAGCTGAAGAACTAAGGGAACAGCAGAGTTGTGTAAAGTAAACAAAGGAACACTTTATGATTAAATCACTGCTTGATTTAGGCTACTCTTAGACAGTTTGTTCACCCCAGAAATCCACTCATTATCTTCCTGTTTTTTATTTGTCTGATTTTAGTGTTCCCGTGAAAATCTGATGGCTTTAGAAAATATTGGATACCAATGCAGTAGGAAAGCAAAGTAGCAAATTCATTATGTGTATGTCAAAAGCTGTTTCATGGATATGTGTGGTTTCTATATCAAGTAGTAGAAGCTCAGGAATATAGGATAATGTTAGAGCAAAAATGTGGTTTTCCCCATTACTTTCCCAGTACATTTTTCTCATTGATTCTTCATACAATGAATATATTCATGCAATCTTCTACCCAGGTTTGGGGGGCATCTGTTTTACCTTCTGAATCCCTTTATTAGCTAATGTAATGCAATGCTGCAGTCTTATTTTCTATGACCTTTCTAAGTATGTAGTTCTAGGCTTTAGGTTTTTGGGTTTTTTTTTTTCCTCATTTGATGAACTCATACATTCCTCTGCAGATAGCTCAAGGGAGCATTTAATTTTTAGCATTTTTTGTATTAATTACAGCACTGATACAGAAGAAGGAGTAGGTAACGATGATTTCATTCTGAGTGAAAACGCTCCATTTCTGCAAACTGTTCTGCATTATCAAGTTAGGCCATTATATAAATACTTTTAAATCAGTTCTGAGGATGGGGGAAGAAAGAGAAAGAACAACTGTTGATAGGAGATGGGTTTTTGCCTCCTCCAGAATATTATGAATTTTTCTTCAAAGGATTAAATAATTATTGGGTTACAATGGCAAAGAGCAAGAGGCGTTGTCTTTGCTAATGTGAAGAAATGATGAAAGGAAAAGTAGGAAACCAGCTTAGGGTTTCTGTTGGGTTGGTATCCAGATGATCTATGCTTTGGGAAAAGATGTGAAGATTTCAGTTGGGGTTCTGCAATTATTTTTATTGTGCTGTCTTTTCAAGACCTCAAAGGAATGACCTATAAAATTATTAGAAAACCATAGCTAGAGGCAGCAGACAACCTCACAATAAAATGAAACAGAACATTCCCTTGCTGGTGTTGTTTCTTGCCTTATGACTTGGCTGATGGAAGATGGGGCCATTCTGGATATTTTGCTTAAAGTGGCCTTGAGGAAGCTGTGAAAGTTGTGCTCTGAGGTGCTGACATGATACTGAGTTTGTGTGTGGAACAAACAATGGAGTGCATATCCAGGTTTGTTAGAAATTCCATTTCCCAGATAGGTAAACTGAGGCACAGACCAATTCACCTGCCAGTTTTTCAGATGGAGGAAAAAAGCTTCATATAAGAATTAAGAGTGTGGAATCTCTACCCTCTGCTTCTCTGTGTAAGCAGTTGATAGGCCATGTTTACTGAAAGATTAAAAATTTATAATTCCCTGCATTAAGAATGGCTGTGTATAGCTATGTGATTCAGATAAGTTGTTTCTTTGTTGACAATTTGCTTGCTGCCCTTAAAATAATCCTTTTTAATTTACCAAACAAAACAAGTTTCAAGATACTCAGTCATCAGTTTCCAAGTCTGTTTGCTTACCTAAGCACATATCCATAACCATTTTGTTTTGGTATTAAGTTGGAAATCTCAGAAGAATAAACTTCTCTGTGGGTATTTCTGATTTAATTTACATTCAAAATGAGCTGACTATTGTGTTGCATAGAATTGCTGTTTTCTCCATGTCTGGATTTTATGTGGGAATTGTGAAGTTAAAACAGAATTTTGTAATTACCATGCTAGTGCAGCCCTAAAAGTAAAGCTTTCATTTCTGCTGAGGATATTTATTTCTAAATGGGCTCTGGAAAGAGAATTCTGTTTTATTTTTGTGGTGCTGCAAAAAAAGGAGCATTATTTGCATTTAGGATAATCCACAGGCAATGGTATTTTTGCTTTGATGCTAATGAAGTACAAAGACTTTTACTAACCATGGGATTACTAGTGAAAGCCGAAAGTTTGCCTTTCTCAATACAATCCCAAAAGTTGCCTTGCAAAGGGTGTTCTTCAGAAAGCAATCCCTGCCAAATTGCGCCTCAGCTCTTAGCAGTGTGTTTCATGTTTTGTTTGTGGTTTGGGAGGTGCTCCCTCAATGTTACACTCAAGTTTCTCTGTGCTATTCATCTTGTAAGCACCTGACTGCCACTTAACATTTAAAACTTTATACTTCACAATTAACCAAAAGTGTAAATTATATGTAAATTTCCTCTTCTTGTAACTCAGCCATCTAATTAATCTTTAGTGAGCAAAGAAAGCAAAGGGACCATGTCTGAAATTGTACTGAACTGGGGGAAATGAGATACACTTTAGCAGCTCAGAAGAAAGCTAAAACAGCTTGATGGAGGAAAAAGCAGCCACTTTGGATGGTGGTTCAGCTGAGAAAGCAGAATCAGAAAATGACAATTGATTCACTAACTATCACAGCATCAGTCCATTCAGGAGGCTTGTGGAGATCCCATTGCAGGCCTGGATCAAAGGAGCTAAATTAAAGTAGGCTTCCTGGAAAGGGCTGAAAGAGAAAAGTAGCATTAGGGAAAGCAGGAGGGCATCTGTGTCTAAGAGGAGCATTGATTTTGAATTTTTCATCAGTCACGTGAATTTAAAATCAAATAACACACCTATTGTGGCTTTGTAGTTCTGCATATTCCTTTATGACTCTCTTTCCAAATTGCAACATTCTCTTGCTGAATGTGCTCTTTAATGACAGGTTCCTAAAGCTATGCACCCACTTTATCATTTCTTCTCTGAAAATTGTAAGTAGTTCCTTATTCTAAATAAAGCAATGTATAGTGGTTGCTCTTCAGTAACAAAACCACCAATTACATCAAATATATCATCTGCTATCCTAAAAAAAGGGAAATATCATGGTATCATGAATATCAATTATGTCCTAACACGTGGTAAATGGCAAATTTTTAATGGGAGTCACATTATGCCTTAATGTGAGCCAATTTTACAGTGCATATAACTGTAAAATCTTTTACCTCTTTCCAAATAAATTGTCTCTTCTGTTTCATGAGTACCAGTGTGATAATAGCTCTTGCAGTGAAGATGGCAAAAGTGCAATTTTGTATTGAATAAATGCATGTCTTAGGATTCTTTGGGAAGTTACATCTTATATTTTCCCCCGAAATTATTTTATTTTTTTGCCTGTAATGTACTTGATTTTAGAGACAGTAATTTCAGACCATCTGTGTGGATTTTCCCAGACTTCAGCATATGCATATTAGAAAGTCTTTATAATGAAGAGATAAAAATGTTTTTATGCTAAGCTAGGCAGAACTCTGTAAACTGTTGAACTTGAGCTATACAGTCATTCTATGAAAAATGAAAATTTACTGAGACTACATAATTCTCTTGCTCACCTTATTCAATTTAACTGTGTGTGTGTTTGTGATGGAGCATGCTCTTTTTGGTCTTCTAGGAAGAAGCACAGCTTTTTTGGGTTTATTTGGATTTTTTAGGGGATATGTTCAGACTGACAGTCTCTAGTTACTGAAAAAATGTGTGAAAATCAGCCAAAGAGGAGAGAAGCATCACATCTTTCTGTAACTATTAGAAACTTTTGTAGTGGTTTGTGGTTGAGACTCTTGCTTTTGTCCCTTTAAGAAATTGGTCAGTGTTAGTGGTAGGTAGAGAAACTAATGAAATAAAGTTGCAGTGTTCAGTTTGAAAGGGACTGTCACTGCCATAGGAAATCTATAGCTTCATGCACAGAAACTCGAGATGTTTCTCCATCTCTAATATAATTGATCAGGTGTAACCCATTATTAAATTCAGACTTCTTCAGAGTAAAGACCTTGTGTAGTACAAAGAACTTAGATTATACCAAAATATAATTAAAATGAAGAAAGGTAAAACATAGATTTCATCCACTTTTGGCATCTTGTCAAGTATTTTGTTCTCTAAGAGAAAGGAAGTTAGGGGTTTTTTTAAATTGTTTTTTTTTTTCTCCTACTTCTTGCTGGTACCAAACAAAGTTGCCAGTTCTGTGTAGGTCTAGTAAATTCTATCCTCGTGTTTTATAGTTTGGAGAGTATATGTATAAAGACCAAAGATCAAACCACAGATTTCACGTGTATGTGGGTGAACTTCTAATGTAGGGCATTTCCATCTTGATTTTGAAGAAATGGAAGTTTACTGCCTCTTCCTGTTTTGAGTTTTAACATTTGGAGAAAATATTAGTGTAAAATGTTACAAAAAGTGTTTTAATTTAATTTGTTTAAAAAAAAAAAAAAGAAAAAAGCCCCATCATTGGTGGTCATAATGTTGCAAGAATTAATTAGATGCCTTTTGCAGGTGGTGAGGTACTGGCACAGGTTGCCCAGAGAAGCTGTGGATCCTCCATCCATGGCAGAGTTCAAGGCCAGGCTGGGTGCTGATCTGAGCAACCTGTTTTAGTGGGAAGCGTTTTGCCTATGGCAAGGGGCTGGAATTCTGATTTTTTAAGGTTCCTTCCAACCCAAACCATTCTGTTATTCCATGTTTATTTGTTTGGTAGAGCCATTCTTGTGCATACTTGCTTCTCATAGTGCATCACAGAATATGCAATGCTCAATAAAGAAAAATGTGGAGAGCTGAATAAACTAAAACATCAAATAAAGCTCTGTAATGGAAAAAAAAGGAAAAAAGAATAATAAACCCGTGCTCAGAACAAGGTGATAAGAATGAAGTTAGATCCTTTGGGAGTACTTGGAGAACTACCAAAAGGCTTCAGAGAAACACTGATTTTGATTTGCACTCTGGTGGAAATATCCAAAATTGGTGTCAGCTGAGTTGTGTGATGGGCTAACAGAAGCAGTTGTGGTGTGCAGATGTGTTGTGACATAATTTCTTGCAGTAGTAGCAATCAGCTCTGCACTCCTTGGAGGCTGTGCTGCTGCTGATTTGACAACTTGCTCTATCATTCTGAGCCTGCCTGAAATCACAGGGGTCAGGATTCTTCAAGAGGGGTAACCTCAAGGACAGCTGAAGAAAAAAGGCAATGAAAGTAAAAAAAACTCTTTCAGTAGAGTGGGACTTTGCTGAACTGTAACACAAACCAAAGGATGAAATAGAAAGTTTAAAATACAATAATATTGGATTTGGGAAGGAGACAATGCTCAATCAGGAAGCAACACAACCAACTAATTGGTGTGTATTAAATGTACTTAAGCATTTCATATTTGTGGTTACAAAACACACAGTATCTTCTTTTGTCAAAAAAAAAATAATTCTTCATTTACAAGGTAATATACGATCCTCAGAAGACAAGAAATATCTGGGGGGAAAAAATAGTTGGATAAGTCAAACAAAGAGTATGAAAAGATTTATTGCCTGTGAAAAGAAAATTGGGTATTATTGTTAGTAGTATAATGAACCATCTGAAATTAGTGGATCTGTACGGTGTATGTTTTCTGGACTTGATTTCTTTCTTTTTTTCCCCCTCATTCTACCTGTGACAAATTCTCACACTGGTGGTGTGGTCTTGTTTTGTTTGCTTTGCACTTGGTCTTGTTTTCTTTACTTTATATTCAATTTTTTATTCATTATCATCTAGTCTGAGTAAAAAAATTGGAGTTCAAACAGGATATGCATGATTAAGTGTAAGTTTATAAACCAGATAATTAATATGCAAAATCACTGTAATTAACAAGATCCAATGTTTAATGCATCATATTCTTGTAATAACATATGATATGTGCATAGCACGTGGCTGTGTTCTCTCGTTGAACCATAACGTATATGCCCAAATTTCCTGAAAATCAAGAGGCACTGTGATTAAATTACTTAACTTATTCTTAATCCAATAATTCAAACCCTGGCAAAATTGGTACCTCATTCTTGACTAAGTAGTAAATTAGGTTCCAGAAGCATGAGAAAGAGATTGCTATGGTTATGCAAGAAATTAATACTGAGATTCAATTTTGTAAATTGAATTTTCTTTGGATAAGAACAGGTTTTCAAACTGCAAAATTTCACTGTCTTTGGCACTTTTTTATTATTTGGTTGTAGGCTTTGAGTCTGCTAAAAAGTGACTGTTGTGTTGTGGCGAAGGACTGTAGAATGTAAAGAGTACATATTCAACCCAGCTGCCTAAAACTTCCTTGAGTGCCTATAAATTTCACTAAATTCCACTTGTGGTTCAGTATCAGTGTGGAAGTGCTGCCCTGTAACCCCTGACCCACATTTGGGAATACCTTTGCTGATTTCAGTGCCTTGCATTTGCCAGTTTTGTTTTTCTGATTTGGTTCAAGGATGGGTTTAGACCTTGCACTTTTGTTCACAGGGGTCCTCTTCTGTATCCAGTCGTAGCTGAAAAAACACTTGAGGTTAGGGAAACCACTAGAACCAAAACACGAAAGCAGTGAAAGAAAATTTTAAAATTTAAAATGTACTGACGCTGTGAGGCAACCATGAACAGCAGGTTTATTCTTTGTAACTTAGGCACTTAAAGTCCATCTGTCTGGAGTTTGGATTGCACAACTGTCACACTAAAGGGCATTTTCCCATTTGCTGCTTTGCTCCAGGCCACCCAGGGATTTCCAGTTATTTTAAAAGAGGAGTTACTGTGGAATTGACAGTGAGAAGAATGCAGGGATGCTATTCTTTTCAAACCTCCCCTCCCCACCACTAATCAAAGACAATAGTTTCACTGTGGACTACTCATTGAATTATCTTAAATGTGCACAGAAGCAGTCAGAAACTTCTAAAACCTTTCAGTTATTCATGGCCTCTCCTATGAGTTATAAATTTTACTTTTGATCGTGATAAGATGCTCTAGCATGTATTTAAAACCCCCAAACCTGCTGGTCAATTAATGTCAGGATTAGGGGAATCACTCAATATATGTACAGCTACAAAGGCTTCACAGTTTTTGGGATGCTATCTTCTAGGATAGGATGCTATCACTATGACAGAGCTCTGAACTTGGTCTTGAAGAAATATGTGTCATTTGAGCTGCTGGAGAATCCTTATTAGCTGCATAAAGCCTGCAAGAAAGAGTTAGGCAGGTCTAATTCCAGCTGAGAGAGGAGTCAACCACATATCCAGTAGCTTATTATAGAATAGTGTGAAACATAAGGGTTCATTCAGGAACTCACCAAATTTTGTAGTGTATCTGTTACATGGTAAGGGTAATGGGGGTTTTTTTGTTGTTGTTTTGTTTTGATTGTTTATTCAGTTTTTATTTCTGGGGTAAAGCAGCATCTACATTTTCTTTTTTTTTATAATTTTTTGAACCATCATCCTGACCATTCTAAGATGTAGTTGGATTGCATTCAGCACCTTTGTATTAAAACACTTAATGCATGTATTTATTGAAAGAAATGTGAAAATATTTGTGAATACTGTTTGGATGGGAAATTCAAGATGCTAACCCTTTTTAACCATTCAAAAGGGTGTGAAAGAGCAAGAGAGATTTAAGAACTTCATTAATTGCTGTAGCATGACGTTACAAGCCACCTGCACTTCAAAGAATTTACAGTGAAGCAGATGGATTGATGAATATGCCATTAAAGATTTGAGAATGTTTGTTTTAAAAATAAACTTCTTTCTAACTCATTGACAATCAAAGCACACAATTTACAAAAATGTCACTGCTCTTTTTTTCTTGTATCCCGCATACTTTCGAAAGTGTATCTTTGGAAGTGGGGTGCAGAGATGATGTGTTTCCATGTGGAATAGATTTGAAACAATCTTTGTATGATAAGATTTATATCTCTTGTGTGTAATGCATGTCTAATAACTGAGGGCATGTGAGTGGTTTTTAATTTGATGTGGGTCCAGGGCTCGTAGAGGTGCAGAATTATTCCCCTTGAGTAAACTGGCTAGAAGACAACAGGATACAGTATGAGCATAGATAACAAAATAATGTACACTGACAGTTTTACAAGAACCTTTGTTTGCATTCTCTTTTTAACAGAAAGGGTGCTAATCTCTGCCTCAGTGAGTGGATTTATGATTACTAAAGTCTTGCTCATCAAAGGACCGAGGAAACAGGAGTCTTGAACCAAAGTAAATGAACTGCAGAGCTGAGGTTGGCAACCTCAGTCCAATCATTCCAATAGCAAAAGTGTTAATATTTATGTGTGGGGGGGAGATGTTATTGTTCAGAACTAAATATCAGATACCAGAGACAAAGCAAAGGAAAAATAGTAAAATGTTCACCCTCTTTTGAGTGAGTGCTGACATTGCTACATGTTCTGTTTCTTCTAGAAAAGATTGACTCATCAAAACTTCTTTCCATGGCTAAACATGGCTTATATCAGAAACTTGCTATTAAGTTACTTTTGGAGCCACTCGTAGTGTGAATTTCACTTTCATCATCTGCATTTCCTAAAACCATTATAAACAGCAAAATTCTGCTAATTTTTAAAATCTATTTTGGTATCAATTTATACTTCTTGCTTGATGAGCTCTTTTGAGGGAAAAACTGAGATGTACATTCTCAATTTCTTTTAAAAAAAATTCTAATTCTGCAATTTGATTAGATGTTGATTGCTTCACAAAGTTACCTTTCCTTGCAGAGGGAGAGTGATTGAATATCTTACCTTTAGTTAAAAGAAAGCAGAATTAAGTTTATTTCTTCAAGTATCTGAATTTGAAAAATAGTAAAAATTATTTAAATCTATTAGAAATAATAAAATGTCGAAAAGGAAATTAGAGAAACCAAAAAAATCTTTATTATATAATATAATATTTTCTATGAGCTGCTTGGAACATTTGAAAATTGATATCAAGGGAAGAAAAAGCAGTGGAGAAGGCGCATAAAAAATCCAGCACTTAAATTTAAATCTTTATTAATATTTAGTGTAAGATGCTTTAGGAACATCAATCAGTCTTCCTTTTTTTTTTTTTTTTTTGTGCAATCAGGTAGTGGTATTTTCATCTAGATCTCCACTTTAGGAGAGAACATTCAGATGTAAAAGGATTGATGTGTCTGCGGATAACAGGGCAATTTAGTCTACAGGCTGAGTCACTTACTTGCTTTAGGAAGAAAGAGAAAAATGAAAGACCAAGATTCAAAGATGAGGAAAATGGAAATACAGCCGTGTTGTGTCAGATTTGAGTTGTCCAAAGTTTTAAATGTATGATTTCACTGTGTCCTTGCAAGTGGTTTCATTTGACCTTCGTACGTGGAACACTAAGCATAATAGACTAAATATTTACTGAAGTCTTCAGTGATGAGTATTTGAACAATGCTGCTTTTTTTTTTTTTTCCTTTCAATACCAAAGAATAAGAATACCAAAGAAGAATAAATAGTATGATAAGTACTGGTAGTGTGTATAAAAACCCGTGTAGGAAATGTCAGAGAAAACATCCTTTTTTTGTTTGAGATTTATTCCTTGATTTACATTTTATAGCTCTGTTTGGGTGGTGAGAGGGTAAAATGAAATAAGGAATAAAAACATAATAGCTTAAAGAGACCTTTAAAAACAGAAATAAAGCAAGTTAGTTTCATTAGGTTAACATTTGCTGAGCAAGGATTTGCACCCTCACTTGAAAAGAAAATGAGGCATCTAGAAATGAAAAAGACAGGAAACCATTTCTTACATGAAATACAGAACCGTTTGTTTGTAGGACATCACTGTCCAGAGCAATCCCTCTCCTTGAGAGCCTTGTGGGACTGTTGGATTGTGGATTTACAACTAAGTGTTTTTACCTGGTGTTTAGCCTTATTCTGGCTGTGTCAGCCTCTGACATAACTGTACCCTCTGCTGTGATTCCTTTTTTATGGCATGAGCTACTCATCCTTCTAGGACACTGGGTGGAATGGTAACTGTAATAAAATATTAGATTTCTACTTTAATGGAAGAAATGTGCTGCTTTACAACTGTCTTGGAGAAGCTGCAGCCTCTCTCACTGTTTTTCCTCCTTTTTTTTAAGGACATGAAAGTAAAATAATCTTTGTTTAGCTATTACTGTCTTTGCTCTTTCTTTATGTGAAAAATAATGGAGATGTTATCACTGAGTATTTGTTGGTTTTATAATGTGTAAAATTTGTCATGTGCATTTGGCTGGGTTTCATTAGTATTATTCAGTGTAGGTCAAAGTAGGTTTTAGGTGATGTTTGTTTTTTGAATACCTAACCTACAAAGACTTTGGTGAAATAAACACCTTTACATAGGATAGCACTTTTATTATCCCTTGATTCTTAGTACATGGAATAATAATACACATTAAAACATGCCTTTATGCAATTGCAGGAAAGCTGAGGTTCTAAACACCAGTGAAATCCCTTTGTGATGCAGATGTGATTAGAAAGGTTGGAAGGCACATAATACAGGGCGTGGGGGTGGCAAAGTGTGTTATTTTCCTCTTCAGAAAGAGGGATTTGCAGTCTTTCAGATTGCAACTTGCCCAGATTTCACTAGCCTGTCAGTACTTTGGAGTGTCATCCTAAAAGATGACTGCAGTTCAGATGTGGTAACTGAGTGCTTTGATGTCTCTCTCCATCCTTTGCACATCATAATCCATTTTCCTTCTCAGATCACCTCAGACTGTGATGTTATACAGCAGAATTTATATTCACTGTTTAGAAGAGTCTGGGTGATATCATAAATGTAATGGAATCTGCTTAAGCAATGTCTGATCTTTTTGTTTGGCATTTATTTCAAAGGCTTGCTTGCAAGAATGTTACATTTTAAGGGAAGATATTGTCATCTCAGCAGTTTATCAGAACGAGATTAAAAGTACTGCTACTATTTTGGTGTTTGGCTATATTTTATAACTAACCATTAGCATCTGTTGAATTCAGTTGTCCTTCAGTGCTTAGAACAAACTTTGGTTTGTTTTCCTTCTTATTTTTTTCCTTTATAATACTGAGATCAAGTATGTGGCTAAAAAAACTGGTCAGGCATGAAATTGTTTCTCAGTATTGTGGGCGACAGTTCAAATGGCCAGGAAATCAGAATTGTGAAGAGTTTGGTTTTATTTTTCTTCAAGTGATGCTCAGAAACATAAGAGCACTAAATATTAAGGATAGCACATACAAATATATGTGATAAACTGTTAATAAGCAGTGTCTAACTGGGGCATGTGTTGAGCTTTGGCAATACCTGTAGTCACAGCCACAAGTGCAAGAACTGGTGTAGATCTTGCACCTTATGGCAACTGCCACTGACAAGCAATTAGAGTCCATTATGATGGTGCTTATGCTGTACTAATTAACATTCTGTTGTGCTGTTTTCCTTGTGTGACCGTGTGACAGCCCCAGGCCCGATGGCCTCGGTGGATAATCAGCTGAGGAATTGCTAGCTGCTGTTCAAAATGCATTTGAAGTGGAAGTGATCCTCTCTTCCTGCACTCAGGATAAGCAGGACCAGACTTTGGCAGGAGCTTCTGGAAAAGAACAGCAGTACATACACAGGAAGGCTAAAAGAATAATCTTGAGCTTGTCCACACCCGTAATTATTTATTGCATTTCAATCTACAAAGACAAGTTATAATGATCAGATGAATCCTATGTATATGATTCCTTATTTGATTAGGGTATTTAAAGGTTTGGTGAGCTAAGCAAGCTTTCCAAGTCATAGACTCTCTGATCTTCTCTTCAGACTACACGTAAACTAAATGCTTTGTCTCATGTCAAAAAGAAACTGATTTTCCTGTTCTGGGATTTGTTACTTCCAGTTTGGAATTGGGACCTTGGGAGTCATAAAACTGTCCCAGTGAGCTATGGCCAGGCTGTGCTGCAGTTCTTCTCTGATGAATCCTTGGGAACATAACACTTTTACAGCTTGTAAAGATCTGGAAGGAAGACAGTGTTAAAGGCTTGGGGGATGAAAGTTAGATGAACGAACAGAGCAGGTAGATGGACAGAATTTGAATAATTTATTCTCCAGTATGATGTTTTTATACATTTAATGAGATAGAACTGTGTTTAGGTAAGCATTTTACAATTTTTTTTTTTGTTTTTTTCAAGAGTTTGATGAAATTAGATGTTTGCTGTGGCCAAGGGAGGGACAGGTGGTGTGACTGAGCCGTGGCACAGTCAGATGGTGGACAATTGTGCTGATATCCAGGGGCAGGAGCTCCCAGGTGTGTGAGGCATTTCCCAGGCAGGGTTATGTGCTGCCTGTTGCCCATGACAGATAGTTTGCCAGGTTTATGGCCAGTACCAAATTGAATACATTAGGTCCTGAAAACACATTTTCATTTGAGCTCCTGCAAAGGCAGAAGATAATGGATGGTTCTGACAGAGAACAAAAGACCCATTATATTAGGATCTTATTTGCCTCATGTACTGCCTTTCTTCATTATTCATGTTTGCATTAGAGACAAATAAGTTGAGGTGGAAGTTACCTGTCTTTATTTTACTTTTTGTTCAGTTGCTAAGTGCCAGGTCTCTGGCAAAGGACAGTGGAATGAATAATGTATGAGAAACAACCAGAGGATGGGGATGTTATCCTTAGAAACACCTGTAGTGGAAGGACTGTGGATCACTCAAAGCCCAATATCTTTGCCATATGAAACCCCAAGCAGTGTGCTGTATGTGTAATTAGGGATGAGAAGAAATTCTTTAATACATCTGCTCTCCTGCAAAAGTAATGGAGGAAGTGTAAAATGCAAGTGATGACAATTTTTTTCCTTTTCTGTCTTCTCTCTGACTTCCCTCCTTAAATTGGAAGTAGAGTTAGTTTGGAATATTGTGGCAGAACAGTTTTTCTTCAGGAGATTCCCGGAGGAATCTCTGCTGCACAGTTAGCTGGCATTTCAGAAGTTGGCAGCTTCTGTGGCTGAAAAAAAAGTGGAAGCATGGATACCTGAAGTCCTTGTGACAGTCCCTACCAAGGCTCCCAATTTGGAGCAGAGAGCTCATACATATTCCAAAATCCAGGCTGAGTCTGGGGCTCTCTGTGTTTGTGGAGCCTTGACTTGATGTTTGGAGGCAGAGGGCAGTGGAAATGCATCCCAGGTCTTGGGCAGCAGAAACATCAGCAACTTTCTTCTGGGAAAATGAAAATCATCTGATTTAATGCGAGTGGGAGGTTAAGGTATCGTAACTTCTAGAGAAAGAAGATGAGCTTTGCCTTGTATAATATGATTGTGCTGTGCTGGCTGTATCACCTGATCTTGTGGTCCTGTTCAGCCAGTTGTGATAACAATTACACATAGAAAATTCACTTTCATAATATCATAGAATATCCTGATATTGGTACATTAAAAAAAAAAAAAACAACAAATGGCTGATGGTCTGAAAGAAATTTTGTTCAGATATCAATATACTAAATCTAAAAGATAGCGCAAACTATTTGCACTTTAGTGAAACAGGAACATGTGTTTAAATCCTGCCCCAAATGAAGAAAACCTCATTTGAATTTAATTGAAATGTTATCTAGGTAGGTAATAATATAACCATCTCACATTCAGTGCATCTCAGATTTTACAGCAGTATATCTTACAGACTTCTTGAGATGCCATTCAATATGGAACCTTAAGGTTAATTAAAAAAAAAAATAAAATCCTCCCCAGTTCACAGCACAGACTAGTTAATAAATGTATGAAATGGTCAGCTATGTAAGGTAGTTGGGTCACTGCCAATAAAACATTTTGGTGAATCTGCTTTAAGCTCCTTTGATAATTCAGGTATAGATGTATTAATTAAATGAGGTTTTATAATACAGTTTGATCTTTGTTATGATACAATATTTGTCCAGGTGAATGACTGCTGAAAGAAGGGAGAAAATTTGCCCTCCCACTCCTTCCTTGTCCACGTTTAAATAAGGTTTCTCCAGTTAGACCCATAAATTTTGTACCTCATTAAGCACAGGAACCAGCAATGCACATATGCCACCAGTGTCCACTTTCCTTCAGAGATTTGGAGTGATGAAAAGATAAAAGGTCTGCCTACCAGATGGAGCTTGTCAGATTAGCAACTGGAGCAGTGTAGAGAGCACTGTCATATTGGGGGTTTTTCTTTTCCTTTCCTTTTTTTTTTCTTGAGACACAAAGCAATCCCTTTATAACACATGTGCATATTTTATGGGGCTTTTTTTTTTTTTTTTAGGAAGGGGAGAAAAAAAAGGTCTCAGCAGAAGGTTGCTGGTGGTTGTACCACTAGCAGAGTGGCCCTTCTTGCCTTTGGGCACTTTCCTCATAATAAGGAACATTAGCAACCAGTGGCTCAGGAAAGGCAGAGTCAAATAAGTCTCTTGGGGACAAGTAGGCCACATGAAGTGAGAACCATTAGACAAAGCAATGAGATTACTGCTCCAGAAAGGGTTTACTACATGTATTACCACATAGATTTTACAGGGTTGCCAGCTCACCCAGCTTACAAATGTCAAACATGATTTAAATGGTTATTATGCTATCAAAAGAGGATGATTTTATATCACTGAAATTTCTATTTTATTCTGTTTCACCCACTGCATCTTGCAGAGTCCAATACAGCCAAATAACCTTCTTCCCTCTTTAATAAGTGTTTTATGGCCCTAAGATTGAAAAAAGACAAAACACATTTTCACTTTATTTGTATTAGAAAATGTGTCTCTTATCACCACAAAACATTGTGATACTGTGTGTAAGTCAGATATTGAGAATTTGGAGACTTGTCTCTTCAACTGACCATATTTGTACATTATGTGTTGAAAAGGGCATCCTTAATTACTGTGAAATTGGAGTGATATGTTTTAAACACAATATGTGCTTTCTCAATACACTCTAAAGAGTAGCACTGTTTAAATACAGAAACTTAGGTACATTTATCTCTAGCTCAGTAAATTATATGAAGGTTTTATTGTAACTGATTTTTAAAACAGAACCACGGGGGAAAAAAAAAGTTCTATTCATTTTATACCCCCTGGGTATTTTTTTATAGCTTAACAGGGACTTCTGTGGGGCAGTATGTTTAATTGTATTTTACAGCCAAACATAATTTCAAGCAGTAGTTTCAGTATTAGCAACCCTGGTATCATATTTTGCTTCCCAATTAGAATTAAAATTGAAACTTATTAAGTACTAGCTGGTTTGTACCTAGTTACTATATGGCTTCCAGCAGAGTTCCTAAATTACGCAACACAAAGCATTCTTACTTCAATTTTTTACCCACCTAGGATCCATTGCAATATAGAGCAGAAGCTGTTTTCTGTGATCTGGATATTTTCTTGTTCTGAGGCCTCTTATTTCAGTTTCTCTAAAATAGTAACTATTTCTCTAGACTTGCTTTGCACATGTACAAATCACACCCATTTCTACAGTGAATGGAATTTTTTCTTTATTTGTATAAATCTGTAAAATCTTAATATTTCTAGTTTTTAATCTTTGGCTGACTCCAAGTACAGTGGTCCATTGGAGTTTGTGAAGAATGATGCCATTAATTTTTGTTTGGGGTAGGAGGTTTTAGTCTGTGAGAGTCAGCTAATGCAGATTCTTTTTTACTTTTGTCTCACCTCTAAAGCATTTAATACAATACCCTGGATTCATATAAGTAGTATATGTGTTATGTATCAAGAATAAATGAAAACATTTGGAGAAAACTTACTGCTGAAATAACAGGACTGAATTGTTCCAAAATCAGTGCATCATTTGTCTTCATTTGCCACTGGAAGTTTGAGAATCTTCTTGTTGCAGTGGGCAAATCACCTAAGTTAGAAGAAAGCAATCCTGAAAGAAACAAACAAAAAAATCACCACATTGCCTATAGAAGCAAGAAAAAGGAATAGTTAATTTAAAGTAGAGTAACAATTCATCTTTCCCATCAATGTTTTCCTACAAAAGTTATTAAAAGTATGTTTCAGGTTTTTAAACTAACATTTCAGACTTGTGGAAATATGTTGTCTTTATGAAGAAAATGTTTTACATTATCAGATACTCTGACCAGCTCCAGTTAAGCTTGGCATTTTAACTCTCATTGTGAATCCCCACCACACCAGCTTCTGTGGTGAGTTTTGTTGAGCCTTCTTGCCCCATCACCTCAGGTCCCTGGTTTCTGTAGCACCACCATGTTTGTTTAGTGGTCAGTGCAATAAACCAGTTCTGTAAAATTCTTTACTTTATAAGTTGCCTTTAAAGAAAGAATTAGCAATTGCTGTCAACAATCCCTATAAGCATCAAGACAGATGAGAATAGGTTAGTCCTTCCTAGAGTTTTTAGATGTCTGACATCTCTGTGATTAGGGACCTAGGTAGGAGATGAATGTGTGATGGGTTTTGTGGATGTTTCCCTAATTTAGGGCTGTGGAGGGATAGAATGTAAGAAAATAAAGATAGTGCAGAAGGTAGTCTCACACCTGAGGAGTTGCAGCTGTGCTA